>JAKTTC010000007.1:0-469073 GCA_030580495.1 Sungouiozyma ichnusensis
GTGTACTTTAGATAGAATACCAAAATGCACTTACTTGGAAACCCAGTACATAGTCTGAGCTGTATTATTGGTTTCAGTATTTCCATAGAAAATGGCTAAGAAGTGGTAGATAAAATATTTAAATGCAAAGAGAAAAGGACAGGTATTTATATGGTTGCCCTGTACATTTTTGTGTCGTTGCTGTACCGACACTCAGCAACACAATAAAACTGAATAAAGTGCTGCTTAGAGAACCACAGAGAGTTGCCAATCGATTGCCTGAACCACGTTATTAAATGACCATGGCCCCATTTACTGACGCAAAAACCGTCACAATGAAGCGTCAGTAAAATAAGTATATCACGTGATAACTAAGTAGTAGGTGTTAGTTATTCTTTTAAATACTTTTGATTCGTTAGATGGTTTAGGACTTGGGATACTTCTATATTATCCTATACTTTTAATCTATAAAGACAATTGTGAGCTCTAATTGAAAGATATTTGTGTTCATATGTGAGCGATTCGAAATATTAACTTCAGTGTGAAAAAGAACCTTAGATCTTGTGAGTCAAACAAGTATCAAAGCGCACGACATGTCAATGAAATATATGTATTTACATCCCCGATACATTTTATTGCATGAATATTAACTGGTTTTAGTTGATATGTATATATATATGTGTGTTTTTGTGTGTGTGTGTATGTTAAGTTATAAACTTTTATTACAGCAATGCTTCTAGTATTTTATCATACCATTTCGTTGGCGCCACACGCTCTTCATCTAATATCTTAGTACGCTCTTCAATATTTTCGAGACCTGTAATCACATCAATTTCTTCTACTGATTTCCACCATTTGCGAAAGAATGTGCGTGTCCATAATTTATGGCCCACCCATAGCACAACAAAGATTGGTAGTGTAATGTAAGCGGCTATAAAATCATTAGCATTCCAATATTTGGGAATAAATACTGAGTATCCATTCGTTAAACTGATTAAGGAAACAATTGCAATTGAGTAATAGATCAACCCTGGCATAAACCGAGTTCTGTAAGGCAATCGTGAGAGTAATCCATTATAGTCGATGGCTTTACGAAATCTAAGATAAGCAACACAAACAGCCAACCAACCTAGGAACCCCGAGATTGTGCTAATGTTAGAGAACCAAGCAAAAACATTAGCTGTTGAACTACTAACGTTTAGAAACGCTAAACAACTTATCCCACCAGAAAATGCTAGAGCTATATATGGAACACCAAACCTGTTGATCCTTCCAAATACTGCTGGTGCGTGACCTGTGGACGCCATTGTTAATAGAGAACGGGTACTAGCAAACATGAATGCGTTTCCTGCAGACCATGCACTAGTTAGAATACAAGCATTGATGATATGAGGTAACACCTTGATACCTGCATTTTGAATACCAATGACAAAAGGAGATGATCCTGCGCCGGGCGTTGCAGCCTTTAAAGCATTTTGTAGAGCTGGGTCGTTATAGCTAACAATGACACCAATGGCAAGTGCACCTAGGACGTAAAAAAACACAAGCCTCCAAACAAATCTACGTGAAGCTTTGGCAATATTTCTACGTTGATCTTCACATTCAGAACTAGTTAAAGAAATTAATTCTGGGCCTAAAATAAAAGCGAACCCGCCTTTAATGATCCCGGTGTAAATGTCTAGGAAACTACCCCAGCCTCCGCCAGTAATATGATGAGCAAAGCCACCAGGTTTTTTCCAGTAGCGGAACCCTAACCTGTCGTGGTTTGGTCCTCCTCCCCAAAATAGGATAAAAGATAAAATTAGTAACCCTAATATGCATAGAATCTTGATCGATGCAAACCAAAATTCTGCTTCGCCATAAACTTTCACTGCTGTACAATTTAAACAGATGACAACACCTAAGAAGATAAGAATTAAAACCCCTTTAGGAATCGCTGTAGTCCAATACTCTACCACTCCGGAAGCAGCCGAACATTCGGCCGCAACTAAGACAACAAAACAATAGTAATAATTCCAACTTGTAGCAAACCCAATACTCTCATCTAAATATCTGGTAACCAAATGAGCAGCAGATCCTGCAGAATCTTTTCCATCCCCAGGTAGGTAACAAACCATCTCACCAAATGCATTCATGATTGGATAGATGACAGAACTAATAATACAGTAGGAGATAAATAGTCCAGCGGGGCCGCACGTAGCCAGAGTACTAGAAGTACCAACAAACAGACCGGTACCAATACTACCACCGAGAGCGATCAATTGGATATGACGAGATTTTAAACCTTGATGTAAAGTCGCTTCTTTAGTAGATTGTCCTTCTAAGGAAGAGCTGTCTTCGAACGTCGATGAAATCGACGTTCTGGGACTCTTTTCCACATAGTCGTACTGAATTTTTTGTTTCGAATCACTAGATATAGTCTTTGGAGCCGCATTGGAGGAAATTATTGATACCGTAGTATCTTTACGCTTTGAGAAATTGAGCAGAGTCATTTTTTGGCGCAATGAGTTCTCTTTCCCACAGCAAGTGAATTAACACATAAAACAATTCACAAGAAATGTATCAGACCATTTCAATGTTTATATACAATTTATCAAATACTTGGTTAATGTTCGAAGCTTACTATCTAATAGAGGGGTAAGCTTGGATTAGTTTATCAATGACGTCTAGAAAAGTTATGTGGGGCGATACGGCTTATCTAATCTGTCAGCCGAGAACATTGCGTCGGATAAACTCCGTAGTTCCTTGCATGCATTATGCCCTAGCCATGAGCCCAGATATGCCCTATTAACCCTATTATCCAGTGTTAAGCCCTATACTATAATAGAGAACCCCTCCAGCAAAAGAGAAATGCTGCCTGCCTTATCGGGGTATTGAGATTTTCAGGAAAGTCATATTGGAGAAATAGCCGGATTTAACCGATGCGGATTTGCACTTCCTTGAAAGGGTTAATATCAATGAGAATGACCCCACAACGGAAATATACTTCAATAAAAATTTCATGTGGCACTAATAATTCATTTTTAAGAATTTATAGACAGTAGTTAGCATTTGCGTGTTCGGGCAAAAATAATGCTAATTAATATTTAGTACCAGATATGATGTTTTTGTGAATGGGGGCAAAACATAAGTTTACAAATAATTTTACAACCGCACAGCCCTAGAATATTACATTTTAAACCCTAACATAATATATATATATCACATCACACGTATCTTATATAGTTCTGCCATAGCTAGATATAACTGGCCAAAGTCCACTAAAGTGTTCTTCTGGATCATTGGCTTACTACGATAGGTGCCAAGTTATGTGCTCGTAATGTCTGTACCGTCCACAGATGAAGTAAATCATATGATACGCCTACTGAAAAGTGGCGTGGCTATGAGTAACGTGGATGAGCACGTCAAGATATTACAACGGTTTCAAAGCGACCCATCAAAATTATTTAAAAGATTACCTGAAATTGTACCTTTGGTACTGAATTTTGATACCATTTTATCTCATGACTATTCAAGACCGTTACTTTTCTATACGCTGTGTAAAATATGCCGTTGGAAGAAAGTTGTGACGTTTCTGAGCACCGATATTAGTTTCTTACCGTTGATTATCGAAATGCTGCAAACTGATATTGAATTGAATTGGTATATCACATACGCTTTATTATCATGGATATATATTCTATTATTTTCACCCTTTGAAGTTTTAAAGTTTGAAGAAATTCATGAAATCTGCCAGACGCGCTTAGCTAATCAAGTATACCAACCCATATGTGTGAAAATCTTAGGTATACTCTATTTTAAGGCCGGAAGCAACCATATAGGGCAATTGCTACAACTCAGCTCACTAGAGTCCAGAGAAGAAGTAAGGATTGTCAACGAGTGTTTGAAATATTATCGTACGAATCATAAGTTTGCCAACAAGTATCAGCAGCACTTAGTTAATGCCACGAATAATATACTGAAATTTTCGAATAAAAATAACAATGATACTTTCGACACTCTATGTTCAAAACTGTTTCTAAGATTGGTCCAGTTAAACGCAACGAATGAAGAATGGGAGCTTATAGAGTCCATTATCGATTGGTACATTAAACATTTAGATGCTGACTCTACAGATGCTAGGTTTGCCATTGCCAATAATTTTCACAAGCTATTAAATTTGTTAGTAGACTTATTAGATGATCCACAGATGTGTTTTGAAATATTAATTGAATTAATTAATGATACCGTTGAGTTGTGCAAGGATGGTTTGCTAACAAATAGGTTACACTCGCATTTATTAGTGATTGGCTCAACTTGTAAACTTATTCATGAATTTGACGATAATCTAGTCACATTAGTCATCAATGAAATTTTACCCACTTGCTTTAATTTTCAACAATTACAAAATAGTGATTCTATCAAAGGATCACATATTAGAGATGCAGCCTGTTTTATTGCTTGGTCTATTGCTAGATGTCCAGCGTTAACTATACCGCTAGATGATTTATTCACGTCGTTAATTTGTACCTCTTTTTTTGATAGAGAATTACTAATAAGGAAAGCATCAAACGCTGCGTTACAAGAGCTTCTAGGAAGACACGGGTCGATGGTTATGGAAAGTAGCTCTTCACAAATGTTCATTCTTACTGCAAAGATTGATAATTTAGGACTATCTTTTACGAATAACTTCAAAAACGTTTACAGGGTTTTGCCGAATGAAAGTATGAAAGCCAAGTGGGTAAACCTATTTTTCGTCAATAAAATAATTAAAGAATTAGATTTAACGGTTATGAGGTATGCCAATTTAGCGCTTGTTAACTTCATCTCTGAAAATGATTACCCAGTTAATGATATCCTCGATCAATGTAAGAACGGCTTGGGGGATCCTAAAATTGCTGGCCGCATACTCTATTTTACTTCCCACTTTAAATCAGAAATTGATTATACATCCACAGATGATTTGGCTAAATTTACATTAAGGTCATTACTGGATGGGAAACAAGTTTTTAGTAACAAATACACAAAGTTGCAAATGGTATCCGTTCTTAGATACTGGTATGCTTCTGCTTCAACTGGTTTTGAGATATTGCGCATATCTTCTCGTGATGTATCATTAATAAATATTGTGATAACAAACGTGAACCCTACTTCAATATGGTTCGATGAAGCGGTTCAGAAGATGGGATACGTACTTGGAAGGCTTGCTGACGAAAAGAATAATACTGTTATATTTGAATCAAAACAGGTAGCTGATATTTTTTGGCAGAACTTCGAAATTTCACTCCAATTGAACAATCATCTCAGTTGTGCAATTCTACCTTTTTTATCACCAAGTGTATTTTTTGATTATTTGCAGCAATTTAAGGATCGGCTTACCTGCTTATCCAAATCATATATACTTTCAACTTTGAAGACAAATGAAAAATTGAGAAAATTGTTTCTAACTGACCATACATTTAAAGAAAAATTCTTGGACTATTTAATCATCAGTTTAAATGACCATACGATTACTGAAGAAGGAGATGTAGGACGATTAGTCAGGATAGAAGCCTGCTCCATAATACAAGATTCATTTGATCTTTTATCTGACTCGTTCATAGTTAGAGATTTACACAGAATACTATTAATATTAGCTGCTGAACCTACCCGAAAGATAAGAGAAATTGCACTTAACATATTATTAACTAAATTATTCAAACGGTTACTCTTTCAAGCTCCTCGAACAGGTACTCACAATTTTCAAGTATTATCGTCTTATCAATGTCTCCTATCTTGCCAAGAATTTGAAGATAAGAAATTATTCTGGAGAGCTTATTCTTCTTCTTCTGGTGCTCTGCGAGGAACCCTTTCAGAAATACAGCTGGCTGTTGATGATTTTATTACATGGTACCAACTTCAAACAACAGAAGATCAAAATGATATTTTAAATATTATCATTAAAAGTATCCCCACCGCTGAAGATGTTACAAACTGTCCAAGTTTGGCAAAAGTTGCAATCAATTGTATTACATTTTTAGAGAGATTATGGTCTTCCAAAATAGCTATGGGGTATCATGGCTTTAAGTGGCAAGCCACTTTTGCTAAGTTCTATAATCTAACGATCTTGAAAGTAAATTTAATTAACGGCGATAGTTCTATTTCTTTGAAGAAGACTAGTCTAAAGGTTATACCCTTTCTGATTTCTTCTTATAAGACTACTGAGTCCGCTAATTTAGATTATAGTTTTATCAATTTCGTTATTTCAAAGCTAATGTTAGCTTTAAAACCTAAAATCATTAAGAGCATATCCCTTACAAATTTACAAAAACTGGCTGCTGAAGGTCTCGTTCAAATATATCTTGAATTTGGCGCAATGTCACAGTTAGAATATTTGAAAGAAGTGGCCATCAATAACGAGACATTAGTGGATATGCAACCTTTTAAATTACTACTGGAAGACGTATCATAACGCGACCATTTATTCTTTAGTACCATTGCATACACACACACACACATATATATATCAAAACGTACCGGAAATAAAATTGTATAGAGATAAATTTCATATGTTTACCCGTTACTACTATATATGGATTAAATCGAAAAGGTTTCAACAGATGAGGAAGTAATAATCAAGTGCTCTTTTGGTATTCCAATGAAATCAACAGAACTCTAACCTCGTTTTTTTCTTTTGTACATTTGTTTGCGAAAGGATAACACTTTTAGGATGTTTTCTTTTCCAATTATCCTTTGGTTCTTGATGATTCACTTCAATATTGCTTAGTATTTTTTTTGCATATATCTTCTTTAAATGATCTTCATGATCACGGATCCAAGGGTGTACTAGGCTCTCGGTACTATTTAATCTAGCTCTAACGTTTACTTGTAACAATTTTTTAACAAAATCTTTGGCCCTTTCACTGATTTGGTTCCAGTACTTAACTTCAAAATTCAATTTCCCTTTTTTGACATTTTCAACAACTGATTTACTTGATCCATCTCCATAAAATGGTGAAATGCCCGTTAACATTATATGTGTGATGACCCCTAGTGACCACAAATCACATTTATAATCATAACCTTGTTTTTCCTCTTCAATAGTGGCAGCTCTTGAAAATGATTGATAATATTTCCTATCCGCTTTAAATCCAACCTCCGGAGCACAGTATTCGGGAGTACCAACTACTGTATGCATCCTAGCCCCATTTGAAGTCAATCGCTTTGCAATGCCAAAATCTGCTAGCACAATTTTTGTACAAGGTTCTGGGGACTCTAATAAGATATTATCTAATTTCAAATCTCGATGTACTATACCTTTATCGTGCAAATATTTTAAAGCGTTTAAAATTTGGAACACAATCAATAAAGATTCTGATTCTGGGATTGGTGTTAAACTATCACTCTTAGCCAAATAAGAGAAAAGGTCTCCGCCAGCAATTAAGTCTTGGAAAATATAAAGTGAACCATTTAAATCTGTGAATGTCTTGTAAACTTTAATTATATTAGGATGATCTAAGTTTAATAAAATTTTAGCTTCTTTGTCCAATTTATTTGGTTTTAATGTGATTATCTTAACAGCATAATTTTTTTTTAGCTTCTTGTTATTACCGTGAATCCCATTGCCATGTAGTTGCTTGTGACAAACCAGAACGTGCCCAAATGTACCACAGCCAACAATTTTACTGGTCACTTCCCAATCATCGATTTTATCCACTGCATTTAATTTATTTAATAGTAAACTATCATGAACTTTAGGATCAATGGTGACAAATCTCAAAACAGGGAAGCTACTCTCACCATTTTCTACATTAAACCACATGTCAATCAAATCATGATTATTTAGTAGGTAAGACACGTTTTTCTCCAAGGCAATGCTATTGACACCGTTACCATTTAAAGACAAATCTTTGATATAAAACATGGGTACTGAGTTCTCATCAAAAACTGTGACCCAAAAAATGCAATGAATAGACGAGATGGAAGGATCATTTAGCACCACTTGACAATCTCGTCGATTACGTCCTACTTTCAACAACTGGTGATCCCGAATTAGTAAGCGGTTCCCATCAATAACTTCACTGTCCTTGACGTCAAACAGAAGATCATCGTCTCCTATGATTTCCAAATATCCAAGTATTTTACCTCGATGAACCATCTCGTAGCTCGACTTTGATCCGAGGTAATTGCAACCGAGTACATAAAAACGCACAATAAAGAAATGGAGAAAACACTTTCACAAAGCCGACTCAGTATTTATACTTGATAATTTTGGAGACGAAGAGAGGGTAAATCACTACAAAAATCGAAAATAGCCGCCTTCAACATTCGGCGGCTATTTTCGATTTTTAAGCAAACTGTCATATTTCCATAGTGCCTAAACTGCACGCCCATACACCCACAGCACCGTCTTAGCTACATAAAGCTCCATCCAACCCCGCAACGTATGGAATGAACTCTAAGTTGGGGTAGAGATAAATTATTTTTCGGGTTGGGTCAAGTGGGGCCGGATCCCATCCATAATTTCTGAAACTTTGAATATCAACATTTAATAGATGGAAAGTGATAGCGAGCTTACCACTTTACGAGTGTCGGACTGTATGCTTTGATGCGTTAGAGTTATTGATAAGGAGCACTGTTCACGGGGTTTAGCCCTACATCTCACACCTAACATAATACGAACCCTAATAATATATAAGTGCGGGTAATGACTCTATAATGAAAACAACTGAATTACAGGTCTTTACCAGTATTTATTATTAGTATGTCAACGATATCATCTTTTTAGTTCATGAGTCTGTTTTGCCAAAATTTAATACCATATCTAGCCAAAAGGTGTTAGAAGCAATATAGCATACCTAAACTAGCTTTTTTTGTATATTCAAAGCTACAAAAAATTGTATTATTTGTCAAGATTATAAATTAAGGTACTTGAACAAATTCGTTGTTAAGTGCCTATTGCTTTTGTATTGACGAATAGAATGTCTCAACCTGCTACCCCGATACATGCTCAGGCTAATGAGCAATTAAATTTGGATAACATAAAAGAATTGGATGCACAAAATTTGGAGGAGTTAAATTTGACACCTGAGATAGATGCTAGTTTACCACCAAGTGTTTCCACATCATTCAGAAATTTAAGAGATAATGAGGCAGTAGTTACTAATGAACGAATATTTGACAGTTTTGAAGATTTCCAACCTCAAATAAATGTTACATCACCTTTTTCTTCGCATACAAAATTATCTGATTTACCTTCACAGCCATCGATCCGTGGCAAAAGAAGACTATCACTATCGCAGCAATCGAAATTTATTAGCTATGTGGATAACCGCTTCTTAGAGATACAAAGAAAATTTGTTCAATCAAGAGGTTTGAATACAGAACTGGGTTATAATTCTTTAACTGAATTATTAACCGAACTGAAATTACTCATCGATTTTATTTGGTATTCAATTGATGGCATTACTAATACAGACCTTTTATTGCGAGCAGAGGCATCTAACTCTGAGTTTGAGTTTAAGACTTCAGCTATGAAGACGCCAAAATCTAATTCAACTCGTGGGTTTGGTCAATGTTCCTACTTACTCAAAATTGCAGATGATATGATCGACTACATGGAGAAATTTGAAGTTGGAGTGAATGAAAACGATACGATCTCTAAATTATTCAAATTATTCTTCATACTTGATAAAATTTTCAGTAAGTTGATTTCAGGACAAAATTGTAACGATATAAAACTCAATAGGACTGAGGTTGTTCGGTTTGTAGCCATTGCAGAAAGGACAAGAGCTAAATTACCTTTATTCTTTGAAAAATTGAAGATTCACGGGTTCCATTATGAATTAAGTAAAATTTATGAAGAGAGTTTAGATTCATGTGCATATTAAAGATATTCTATAACGGAATGTATACATGTCATTATTTATTTTGTAATATAAGATGTCATTAATAGAAGATGTCATGTATAATCACATGGACGAAAAAGGTCTCTTACATGTGAATAAACTTCATCATGTGCCACTCGGGAATGTAATATTGTCAAACGGATTGCCAGCCAGTGGTACATGTGGAGTAGCCAATGGGACATGAGTATCTCCGTTAATAGTAATTAATTGTTGCTGAGGAATGTGTTGAGGTGAAATCTGGGAAGGTGTTTGTTGAGGAGGTTGTAGTTTTGCTTGTTGTGATGAGCTTACAGAAACACTCTTGTAAGAACTTACATCCAAAATAACGGTGACATCTTTAGTTATCTTAGCTAACGATGCAAGCGTAGGTCTTATCTCATTTAGATCGGGAATATCAGCCATGATAACTTTAGTGTTTCCTAGGATAGATATAATGGATTTTAAAAACGCGTTTATTCGTTCCCACGTATTCAATTTCTCAGTTTTTGTCAAATATTGTTCTACGACATTCACATCCGATGATAGCAACAAATCTAGCCTTTCAGTGAGAGATTTAGATAAATCCATGGCTTGTCTACACGTGTCTGTTAAATCTCTAATTTTTAAAGCCAACGAATCGGTTAGGATTTTTTTCCCTTGAGAACTAGCAGATGCTATCTTAGATATTTCATTTGTCATTTGATTATAAACAACGCCTACCATTTTATTAACGATATTGAGGGTTTGGTACAGTTTTGTATCAATATTTTTTTGAGCCTCTACTGCTTCTGCATTCGCAGAGTCCTTTGCAGCGGAAACTACGATTGGTTTATTTGATTTAGTGACAGATGAAGGTGAGATAGAGGCATTTATCCCATTTGAAGGAACCGACATCAATGAATTAGTTACAGTATTTGAGGAAATGTCACTGGAAGAAGAAATATTAGACATTGCATGGTTTATTTTAATACGTTCTGAAGACTGGTCGACAGTGTCATCAATCATTTCCGATCGTTTGTTATTTTCATCCTGTTGTTGAGTTGTTACTAAGCCCTCAATGCTGCTTTGTTCGTTTTTTTGAGAAGCGTTACTACTTGTCCTGGGCAGGTGTAACATAGGTGTATTTAAATGAACATTGTTCAATTCAGTGGCAATTGTCTTTTCCGTAGGTACATTCATCTGTTGCAGAGTTGAGGTGATATTTGATTTAGTCATTTCAGTGCCACTTAGGGGTGTAGCTCCAGCTGATAAAGAATTGACAAGTTTATTTTGTAAAGTATTGCTCCTAGTTTTTGGTTTTGAATGTATTATCGTTTCAATAGTAGTACTACTTTTGCTCCCTAACGAACTTGCCACCAAACTTGCTCCACTGTTATTTATACCTAGCACTGTAGGTGCAGAGTTTGCACCATGGTTTTGACTGGAAGATATAGTAGAATACTCCAATTTCTTAATAGTTGGCCTTCTAGTAGCAGATTTAACCGATGTGGGTTTCGGAGTCGATCTCAAGTTAAGCAAGTTCCATGCATTATAAATCTCAGTGTAAGAACATAGGACTGTCATATAAAACATCCGTATAAAACAAAGCTCATCATCTTCAAAGAAAGATTTAAAATTTTTAGTAAGTAGTCCAATAATCTGTTTAAAGATAGTTAGTATCGATATGCATAATTTCAACATTGCATGTGCATTATATTGTCCGTCATTTTCAGTCTGTTGTAACAGCTCCACTAAATTATCAATATGAGACCTAACTGAATACAACAAAGACACCACATTGACTGCAATAGTTTTTTCTTTACAAAATGAAGCAATTCGTCTAATAGTTTGCTGACATTCGGTAAAACTGAAAAGCAATTTCCTACAAACTAATATGAGCTCTGATTTAGACAGTCCTTGCTGTTCTTGTTCCGATTCATGTATAGTATCTTCAGGCAATACCGACAATCTTTTGAAATAATCATTATATTTGGAATGGTTGTAAAGTTCTGTAGCACCATTTACCACTTCGGGATGATGATTAGAAACATCTTTTATAGGGGGTGTTACATTCTGTATTTGCTCTGGTTTTTTGGTGAAAGTAGGTTTGGCTAAAACAGGTTCATTAGAAGTTGACGAAAAATTGCTACTAACAAACCCCATCCTCTTATGAGCCTTTGATAGTTTATTTCCCTCCTCTCTCTTAGCCATATCTTCGATATGAGCTTCAAAATATCTTCGAAGCGCAACTGCCCAATACTCATCCTTTGGAACTGTGGAAATCAAAGGGGTATACGCTTGTACCATTTCTAATTCTTCCTTTGGGATATTATTACCTTCAATGTCTAAAACATCCAAGTTCTGTAATTTGGAAATCATTCTTAAATCAAATACTGAAGAAATACAATTATTCTTTAAAGATAACACTTTCAAGTTTTTATTCCAATACGTCGAGGTATCGTTAGGTAATGTTTTGATCTTATTATATGAGAGATCCAAAATTTCCAATTGCGGACAATCTATTAATATCTCGGGAACTTCTCTTAAATTATTAGAGTTCATATCCAAATATCTCATACTTGTTAACTCTCGGAACGTGACTGGTAAGCTGGTAAGTTGGTTTCGCCTCAACGATAGTCGCTCCACATTTTTCATCAATAAGATGTCCTTTTCGACAATATTCTTTATGTCATAGCCGACTAATTTGATACTTTTAGTATCTGAAAACTCTTTCTCTTGCAGAGCCTTTAAGATCACAGTCTCTAAAGTCTGTCCATTGGTGTTGCTATCTTGCTCCGTAACAACTTCTGCCTGCAGATTTCCTGGCAACGGGAGCGGTTGAGGAAGATTTGACATTGTAAAGGACCTATCTCATACAAACAGGTCCCACTTTTTCCAAATATGTCTTCTACTAAGATGGAATTCGCGCGCAAAGAGAGTCAAAGCGACAGTAAGCCTTGTTTATTGGTCACTGATCCAGCTCTACGCCTTTTTGATGGCTGTTTTACATGTTGATAATTCCATCAAAAAAACAAAAAAAAGTGATTTCGAACTTCATCAAAACGGTTACCCGGAAATAACAATGGATTCCAGTACCGGCTAACAATGGACAGTAGCCTTTAGTAATGGTTAATGGTAGGTTGTTGCTTCTAGATTGCACGGGACGATTTTAACGGCAAGAGGCATCGGGCACAAATATTTTCAGTGAAACCTTTACAGAGTTTGAATTTATTATTTTTCAGTATATACAGGATTTAGCGTTTTTACCTCGTTTAATTGTTTCGAACACATCAGATTTTGTAAGAGCTAATCAATCCTCGTTATTTCTGGAGGATTTCTTGGTATCTCCACTACGTGCCTCTCTTGATATTAATAGCCTTTCAGGGATAACTACTCCTTTGATGCTTTTCAACAATTTTATTTGTATATCTATGAAACTGTATTGTGAATTCATATCACGCAGCAATGCATTTATTAATTCAACAGTAGCAATATCAAAATCTGACGCTTCTTTTGTTTCTGGACTTTCTGGGGCCTTTGTAAGAGGCTTAATTAAGTTGCTGACCAGTTTGTGCCTCACAAAAGGACTTATAAATATTTGAGATTGCATTCCAAAATCATAGTAAATTTTGATCTTTTGTATAGCTTTATCTCTTGCGCTCTTTGATTTTAGGAGGCAATCTCCATGGTACTCCAGTAAGACTTTTAAAATATTACCAATGTGTAACCTATCTTTGGAGCTTATTTTGGATTCAGTTTTGCGCGTCTTTAAATGAACCAAATAATCTTCGAAATAACTCTCTGCCATGTCTGAAGAGCCATCGGGCCTTTCAAACTCTGCTTTAATGAAAGTGATATAGTCAGAACTGTACTGATACTTTGATCTAGAGATAGCTCGGTATAAAGAACGGATGATCTCAATATTTGGTGAATACTCTACCATTTTTCTACAGAGAACCATGTTTTCAGAAGCTTTATTATACAACGAACGTGATTTTACTAGTACACTTTGATCAAAATTGGGTTCTTTAGTACCCGTATGGAAAATATAATCTGAGATCATTTGAATGACTTGAGTCGTCGAATTTGGAGTTAATAATTTCTCCTTAGTGGCTACGGCCTCATTAAAATATTGATCATAAAACGTGGTAAATGTCTCCCTTGTACAATTCTTATCTCTTAGGATTGATGCTAACAGTGTGTTAACCAACTCAACAGAACTAACGCGTTCCGGTAAAAAATGTTTCACTGCCTCAAATGAAAGATTCTTGATTTTAATCAAGATATTCAAATAACATTCTTTCACCTGGGCATTTTCTTTCATTTCCGTAGGGAAATCTTTACTCCAAACGTTTAATAAATGGTCATAACATTTGCCTAGATACAGACTTTCCAATAGGTAACAATAAGATTGAGGCGTAGGTTCAAATTCTGTCGTTATAGCATACCAAACTTTTTGAATCCTTAACAACCTAACTTTCTCACTACCTGAATTTAGTTCGGCTACTACGGGTAGTAGCAATTCTCTTAAATGTAAAGAATCCTTTTTGTCAGTGATTTTATCCTTGGCGGCATTGAACACTCTACTGGCTAATGTAGAAAACTTTAACTCAATTAAACGATTCATGTAAGCAGTGACAAGTCTAAAATTATCAAATTTATTTTCACCAAGATCAACCAAAACTTCCCATTGTTTAAATTCGTGAGCATTTGGAAGTACAGAGTAAAATTCACTTGAACCTGAGTCTATCAACTCACTAATAAATATTTGAAATCTTTCACGTACCGTGTGTAAATCAGACTCTGATAATAAACTTTGATCGTTCTTGAGATAGTGAGTAATGTAATATACGAAAGGAAATTCTCTCTCTGGTGCAGCTTCTGAATGTAATTGCAAAAGCATCTTTAAACCTTCATAATTCGATTCATCGGGTAATAGTAAATATGCATGGGTAGTCATACACATTAGTTTTTTAGTGTTCAAACTATCATTAAACGCTTGGCCCAAATACTTAACCCACAGGTATAGTATATCCTTCACATTTACTCCTTCTTGCGTAAAATAACCTTCCATAACAGTCACGTAATGCTTAGGAATAGTAATACCCAATTCCGTTAACTTATCTAGTATTTCATAACCTCCCATGTTGGACTGCGGATCATTTATGGACATGTTGAGAATCTTGTTAAAATAGTGGTTTAAAGTTAGTTCAGAGAGCATCTGTCTCCCATTCACTAATGGAGTACCCTTCTGTAAATATGCTTCAGAAAATGACTCAAACGATTGTCTTATATGGCTAGCATCCGTTAACCCTTTCAGCAATTGTTCACTTAAATTATGGAATCTCTCCACATATGCAGGCGATTTAGCAGTAGCATACAATCGTACTGAAAGAGGCACATTTCTACACACATATCTAGCAAACATAGTATCAAAGCACGAGTTCAAGTGTTATAATGACTTGCAACTGTGACAATTTTTCCTTCAATTGATTCAAAACTGGCTAGAAATAAAACGCCTAAGGCCATACAATTGCTCTACTACCCAATACTGGACACTTAATCGACAGCCAGTGGCTTCTAACAAAACATGCGACCCAATTTGGTGTCTTTAGAAATTGCTTTGGCTCTGGGTTTCTCCATAGATTTAAATTGAAACACATACACACAAACCAGTCACAAACTTGAGCCCTAAAGCCATGACCTAAATATAGCATCCGTGCATTATTTACTACTGCTTTTTCAGCAGCTGAATATTTTGAGGATGCTAAAAAACCAAAAACACAAAGATATTTATATGCACTAACACAGTAACACACTGGAAATTGTCCAACGCAGCAGACGCAGCAAAGACGCAGACGCAACTTTTGCGATATCTGAAAAGTTTCATAGCGCCAAAGACCTCATTACCAATGAGTTTTTTCCACCAAGAGCACTTTCTTCATCGACTTCCGTGGGGGTTAAGACAGCATTTAAGTGCGTCAGGGTAACATATTTCCGTCTGAAGCATTGAATTTGCTTTTAATTGCAAGTCATCTCTAGTCATCTCATCGCTTTGTAAGAGTACTTAGTTTGTGTGAGTGATCATCTATTGCTATTGTAAGGCCTAAGCGAATATTTCATATAGAATATTCGCTGTAGTTATCTAACTTTCTCCGTAGTGGTTGGATACAGAAGTAATTTTTTAAGAAGATCAATTATGGCTTTAGCTAATTCTAAACCTTTCAGTATTGTGGATCATGATTTGTTTCATAACAATTTCTCGGATATTTATCAGTCTCTAGACTCTACACAGCCGATTGATACCGTGGATATTGTCGACTTGAACCCTGGTAGCCAGTCTGTGAATACGATATCCTCTAACTACCCATCGAATGGTTCCATCAAGAAGACTGCATCGGATTTCAAGAAAGATCAAAACAATGGAAACCCTAATTTGTTGTTGGAAGTGTCTAAGCTGATTCCTGTGACTGGTGAAAGACCAAGACCTGATAATTCCAAGAGTCCCTTAAACGATGATGAAGTGCTATATACCGTTTTTATTATCCTTTACGAAATGGACGAGTTTCAAAACGGGATGACGGTGAGACAGTTATGTGATCATTTATTAGAGAGAGATCCAAAGATGTATAACCTGTCGACAAAACTCTCGAATTTAATTTCTGCGAAATTGAATGCCTACGTGAAGAAAATAGAGAAGGGAGAGAAGACGTTGGAGTATGCCATCTCCAGAGAATGGTCCAACTCATCGCCGAGAAGAATGTTGTATGTGTATAGAGGGATTCTGGTCCCGGACTACAAAGAGCACGCTTTACAAGTGACTAAGAAATTGAAATTACAGATGCAACAAGAGGCTGCTGCTAACACACATTTGAACTCAAACTCAAATTCTAATACGAATGTCAGCGCATTGAGTACTACAACGTCGAATTTAACCTCCTTGAATAATAAATCTCAAAATGCCTCATCGAGTCAACTGAAAAGTACGAATAATGTGGGGTTGAACATGGGCAACGGCAAGATAACAGACTCTAACCTACTTGGGAACATGGCCTTCACTGTTGCTCCCGAATTCAACATTCCTTACTCATCCTCTCCAGTTTCAGTCACTTTGAACCACCCATTGAGTGCTTCTACGACCATTAACGATAAACAGATAAACTTGTCAACAAGGGATGATAAAAAGAACTCCAGTAGCGACAAGAAGAGAACATTGTCTCAGTTGAGGAAATCCTCATCTTCAATCGCAGTTAACAAGAAATTGAAAACTGGTAATGCAGATAACAACACCCCTCCTTTAACGCCAAATAAGAGGATTGGAAATCATCAACATACTTTAACACACACAGTCTCGGAATCATACATCACAGCCGTTGCAGCGGCTCCACGAATTTCAAAACTTCTACCAAAAAATGGCTTCTCACAATTTTCATCGTCAACAACCTCGTTACCATCTTTACAAAATTCGTCAATCAACATTCCAGTGCATAAAATAGTGTCTACAACTCCTTCGCTCCGAAGACAGGATACTATGCCTGGATCTCCGGCTTCTGCATCCTCCACACAATCTTTTTCTTCCACTTCCTCAATATCCGCAACTGTAGACAAGTCATGGACCAAGTTGGTGAGAAACGGGTTCCTGGCTAAAGAGATTGACTCTCCAGAGTCAATCTCAATGGACGATCTCGATAGCATTTTTAATTAGAGTTCAATCTTATCATTTATATCTTGGAACGTCACTTGTAAGTCCAACGACTGAATGGAACGGGGATTTTTTTGGGACAATCAGGACTTTCTTTCCAAATCACCTATCCTCACTTCCAGCAACAGTTCCAAAGCGTTTGTCATAGTATTTATTTATTCTTTCTCTTACAACTTTTCTTAATTTCTTCAATTTCATCGACGCTCTTAAGGCTCATCGCTTTACTATAGTAAAAAAGTGAAAAATTATTGTTTAACTATTTCTTCTACCGATGACTACTTCATTAATGCGAAGATGACTCTTTTTTAAGACCCGTTCCACGTATTTTCAATACTGTAAACTGTCTTGAACTCATTGTAAGATGCTACAATGTGTTAGACGGATGAGCCAAGCCGTTGCAAGAGGCCCACGAGCCATGGAATTAGTGGATCTTTGCATTGTAGGAGGTGGGCCGTCAGGACTTGCTGCTGCCATTCGGTTCAAACAATTGGATAAAGAAAACAAATATCGATGTGTGGTATTGGAGAAAGGCAGTAAGTTTGGCTCTCATATTGTCTCTGGTGCTGTTATTGATCCTAGGACTTTGTTAGAACTTTTTGGTGAGGGTTCAAAAGAAAACTTGCCACGCCATCTCTTAACAGACGTCACTAAGGATGATTTTAAATTCTTATTAGGGAACTATGCGTTTAGTATGCCATTGCCAGATGGGTTAAAGAACAAAGGGAAAAATTATGTTGGTTCTTTGAGTCAAATCACTGAATGGTTGAGCGAAAAAGCAGAAGCCTTGGGCGTTGAATTATACAACGGCGTGAGTGTTTCTGACGTCCTTTACCGGAGTGATTCAAAGGATAGTGTTGTAGGTGTTGCAACTAAAGACTTAGGTGTCTCTAAACAAGGTGAATTAAAAGACACTTTTGAACGTGGGATGGGCTTTCGAGCAAGACAAACTTTTTTCGCTGAAGGCTGCCACGGTTCTTTAACTAAAGAGATAATGAATAATTTCCAACTAAGAGCAGGTGTTCAATCTGTACAAAGTTATGGGTTAGGGATTAAAGAGGTTTGGGAAGTGGATCCAAAACGTTTTAACAAAGGTTACGTTGCTCATACAATGGGATACCCATTATCGAAAGACTTGTACGGTGGAGGATTTCAATACCATTGGGGCAATGGTCTTGTCTCTGTCGGGTTAGTGATGGGATTAGACTATGCTAACCCATACGTCTCGCCTTATCAAGAATTTCAGAAAATGAAACATCATCCCTTCTTCACTAAGATCTTAGAAGGAGGAAAGTGTATCTCATACGCTGCAAGAGCTTTGAATGAAGGCGGATATCAGGCTATACCTAAGTTGCATTTCCCTGGAGGTGCTTTGATTGGTGATTCTGCTGGATTTATGAATGTGCCAAAGATTAAAGGTAGCCATACAGCAATGAAGAGTGCTATTGTTGCCGCCGAGGAATTTTATAGTGTGGTGGCTAAGCTGCCTACTCTTGATGAAGTTGTCGATGTGGAGAAAGAATGGGATTCTGAATCTATGAAATCAGTACAACTTGTAGATAATCCAATCGATTTGCAAATTTATCAGGATAAATTGAAGAAAAGTTGGGTTTACAAGGAGCTTCATGAGGTCCGTAACATTCGACCCTCATTCAACACTAAATTGGGTGTCTACGGAGGAATGTGTTGGTCTGGGATTGATTCTATGATTTTGAAAGGGCGTGCACCATTTACTCTGCAATTTAGGAGGACAGACGCTATGAAGACACAAGTTGCTGATAAGTACAAGCCAATCGTTTACCCTAAACCTGATAACAAGATCTCATTTGATATTATGACATCTGTATCTAGGACAGGTACGTACCACCAGGAAGACGAAGAGTGTCATTTACGTATTGGATCCAAACAGGACTTACAAGAGTATGCTTCTAAATCTTATCCTAAATATAAAGGGATAGAGGCAAAATTTTGTCCAGCTGGTGTGTATGAATTTGTGCCTGATGAAAGTTCTGACTTGCAAGTGAAATTTAAGATTAATTCTCAAAATTGTATTCATTGCAAGACTTGTGATATCAAGTCTCCCATACAAGAAATTAATTGGGTGGTGCCAGAAGGTGGAGATGGACCCAATTATTCGAACACTTAAACTGATGAAAAACTTGCGGAATGGAAAGTTTCCATTAGCTAAATATTTATATGTATCTTACTTTATTTATTGAACAGATGTTTGCATCATTCTTTCTTACCAACAAGCAAAGTTTTCTGTGTTCTAAATACGATCTTATCACAAACGGTTCCTACAGCCAAGATCCCACCTATGCTTGTGATACAGTTCAATATAAACCCTGACCAGGTAGTCATATGCTGTTCTTTGTTAATGATCTTTAAAGGCGAAACATCAAGCATTATGAATAATCCCGGCGTACCTCCTCTTGTATGGATGATCCTCGAGTCCTCGTTCTTTGACGTCCCAGCAATTGGTTTCGAGTGGAAAGTAGCACTAAATTGAGCTGTATCAATGACTGTCTTGTCGAGATACTCGTACCTTGTTGGAACCACTTTCGTGAAATAAACGTACGCATAGTCATGCGAGTTAAATTCCGGGATGATTTGCTGCCCATCCAAAGGTGCCGTCGCAGGAGAAGTCAACGAAGTCATTTGCTCGACTTTGTCACTTACTATCGGCTTACCAAAGCTTAGATGATGAATAATGTGATTGAAATTTAAATTGGGTTTCTGGTCGTAGATGGAAGTATCATGGAAATGACCTCTCATATTCTGGAATGCATTCCCTGGCGCAAAATGGATATTACCTCTGATACGGCCCAAAGTGGTGGCACCTTTAATCCTGCAGCCTTCGTTAATATGTTTAGCTATCGTCTCGGCGAAACCTTCTCTATTACACTGTTCAATGTGTTTGCCATCGAAAAACGCCCAACCTTTCTCCAAGTAAGCTTCCTTCACATCCTGACAAGTCTGACAACACACCCTTTCGTCTCTCGACAACTCCTCGTTGCGAGTTTGATCCTTTGCGTTGTAACACGAACCACAATAGTTTTCGTCATCACTAGGGTACTCATAAACTTTATCCTTCAACCCAAATTTTTCAGACTCCAAAACTTGTCCATTGGAATCGATCCGGAGTTTCTCAAAATTCTCATTACCATGAGAGCCAATATCCAACTGGAGGATCCCAGAATCGTCCACAATATCCAAATTCAAAATATCACAAGGGATTGAAGGAAATGTAATATCCAAACTCACGTCCAAAGACAGATGGAAGTCCCTATCAATGACTAAGTTGGGCCGAGTCACGATCTTATTGAATTGCACCCATTCACCTAACAAGAGAAGCGCTGTCATCAGCATACAGCACAGTGTGATCCACGCACCGGATTTCGTCCGAATCCTCACATCTTCCTCTGCTTTAGAGAAAGCGTCCACAGAGAGCAGAGTGGATTTTTTCAACACCATACTAGAACAAGCTCACACACACACAAACGCAGACACGCTTAGGCAACCAGCTTCCTGTTACTAGCAATAATCGCAGTAGAAGTAGTGGTAAGCACTGTAAAGCAAAAAAAATAGTCGAAAACCGTAGTAAACCTTGCCAGTGTGTGCTAGCACACTGGCACTTGCTAGCACACACTGGCAAGACCCAGCACTCGCTCGTATCACTCTGTGGTGGCGCCTAACCCAGGAACTTCTCGTTCTCCAAAAATCGGATCAAAACACTGGACCCAGACTGTAATAACGGGTGTCCTGCCACTGTCTGCAGCCACTTGTTCAAACCTTGGCGCCTCTCCTCGATCAGCTCGGCACTGAACCGGTTTCCCAGCAGGATCTTCCCTGGCAGGTGTGGAATATTCACTTTCACGTGGTTCAACATGACCATCTCTTTCTTGAGACACTTCTTGAAGAATTCAAACTCAGAGTACCGTCTCCTCACTTTGGAGAACTGTCTGGTGAAGTTGGGCAGGTTGGTCCTGCACACGATCTCGTAGTCCGTGTACATCTCAGCCGAGCCGTCGTTCGCTGGGCCGTGGGTTCTGGGGTTCAACACTTCGATCTCCATGTAATTCTCGGGCTCCGCGTACACCTCGCTGGCGCTCGGAGCCCTGTGGTTCTTAGGCAGGAACTCTTGAGTAGCACTCCCGAATGACTGGAATTCACGGGACATTGACGATTTTTCAGCAGTGCCGACTGGTGGTGGTGCTTGTCCTGGTAGTGGTACTTAAATAAGGAAAACGGTGAGTTATTTTGCACTTGTACTATCACAGCAAGCAATCCATCCGAAGTGACAGTGGCGGGATTCGGCGTGAGAGATGGACGAGAGCGTGGAGCCCGTGGAGGACATGATGGTACAGGAAAGCGAGCTACGCTCGGTGGGTTCAGAGCCTGAGCGTAGCGACGACGAGGGCGAGGATGATGTTTTCCGGAACGTGGGGCAAGGCTTGACGGGTGAGCACCGAGAGACGATGATGCAGTACTGGCAAGGGCTGATCAACGAGATCGAGACCACGAACGAGCCTGGCTCGAGGTATCAGGACGATTTCAGATCCCACTCTTTGCCGTTTGCCAGGATCAGGAAAGTGATGAAGACCGACGAGGAAGTGCGCATGATCAGTGCCGAGGCACCGATCATCTTTGCGAAGGCCTGCGAGGTGTTTATCACGGAATTGACAATGAGAGCCTGGTGTGTCGCTGAGCAGAATAAGAGAAGGACGTTGCAGAAGGCGGACGTTGCAGAAGCGTTGAAGAACAGCGATATGTTCGATTTCCTTATCGATATAGTGCCCAGAAACAATGCTTGAACCGACCGCAAGCCTCTACCCGTCTCCAGGCGACCTTGCTGGACGCCGTGGCCTCACACTTGCCGGCTCACGGCAGATCTGGTTGTAGATTTGAGCCCTAGTCGTGAACTTAGGGCTTGCTTTATTTTATTGGATTTTTTTTTTTTTTTTGTTTTTCTTGAAAAATTTTCTTTGGCGATGAGTTTTAGTACTGGAATTAAAGCGATGGGCGATACGTTTGTATACTATTAGGTTGCGTTTCTAGCAGTGTTGCTCGAAGATTGCAGCGATAAAGTGGCGGGACACGTCTTTGTATATATACGGTTGTTTGTGGTGTCTAGAGAGGGAAAAAAACGGCGAAAACTGTGTTGAATTGTGAGTTTAGTAGTGGTTTTATTGTTACAATAGTTTCTTCTCATTACAAGATTATAGCATGAATACCGGACGTGGTACATCTGAAAACGTCAGTGGTGCCCCACATAAGGTTGGCAATGTCAATTCTAGTGGTTTAGACGACTTGAGCAGCTCGAAAACACCTTATGGGCTTCCTCGTGGTGCTTTCCCAGGTGCGGTTTTGTTATCTCCCCAGTCGAGCTCGATTTATTCTAATGGTCCGGCAATGTCTCCTCCTCCAATCAATTACCACCAGCGGAACTTGTATGATACCAGCTTAAACTCTCTGAACGGTCTGTTTTCTCAATCTTCTAACAGCGATGAGAATTCTTCGTCACGGGCATCGGTAATCACTGATTCAAACCAGATTCAGCAGCCGGTGCCGATTAACACGAACTCAGTGTTACCTCATCAGTATTCTTCGCCGGACAGTGCTGCTTCACTAGGGAACGGCACCGTATTGAATCAGCCTCACCCGGGGAGTGTCCACTCAATGTCCCATGATTTACACACCAGTTTATCAAGTGAACACTTCACTCACGGGAATGACCAAATAACCAACCCGCATGGGGTTTCGACGACTTCTAACCCAATGGCAGCTGGATCTGTTCCATTGTATTCTTCGAAGAGGCAACAGGCTCCGCCGTCGTATCACGGCTTGCCACTACCGTCGTCGTACTCGTCACCATTTAGTAGTATAGACCATTATCAGAACGGAAATGGACTGGTGAGCGCTAGTGTGGCCTCGAGTGCGACTCGGTCGAAGCTGTACCCGGATATCGCTCAGGTGACCGCATGGCTTGCGACTTTGAATCACGATGAACAGAAAACAGCCCTAGTGACCATATTAGACCAATTGGATCACGTTGTGCTGACTCATTTGAAGACGAAGCTGGATACTGCATTAACCAATCCATCTACATCAATGTTATCGTCAAATTCTCCAACAGAGAAAAATCTGAATTCCATTTTCAACTTAGTCACTCAGCAGAACCTGCTTTCTGCTAATGACCATCAGTGGTCTCCGCAACCGGTACCTCATACGTTTTTTGATTCCGTGAAGGATTCTCACCAGAAGAGAGCCAGGTCTGCAGATCCCACGATTAACAATAAGAGTTTTCAACCAAGAACTGCACATTCGACCCACATACAAACGAATATTGGTAAAAACAGCAACAGATCTAAAAAAGTCGATAACGGCGATATCGATACCATCAGAACAGATCCCTCATTAAGCGCTACATCAATTTATGATGCAAATTCTTCTTTGAACAATCACAACATGACGGCAACGACAAGCCCAACTTCAGGGATGAACGCTAAGAGCCTCACGGATCCGAAACTGCTATCTAATATTCCGATGTGGTTGAAATCGTTACGCTTACACAAATACAGTGATGTCCTTGAAGACTTGACATGGCAAGAACTGATCTTACTAGACAATGATATGCTAGAACAGAAAGGCGTGACCGCTTTAGGAGCAAGAAGAAAGCTGTTAAAAGCGTTTACTATCATTAAAGAAACTCAAGATACTGGAGTAGTCACTACAGAGTCTGCTGCCACGTGAATAAACACAACCACCTCTGTATCTATGGCAACTTCAAAGTTTGAAATTTTGAATGAGCTTTTCAAAAAGAAGGACTTTCAAACATGAAATTTAAAAATCAACAACTTATAACTGTAACTTTGATATCAAAACGAGACGCTAATATGAAATTCTAAATCATTAATTTTGATTCTAAATATATAGATTTAATGTATATGAGAACTTGAAATGTTTGTATTATTATGTTTAAACAATTTTATTACGTGTGCTTAGTCACTTGGTGCTTTACTATCCTTTATACTCACCCAGTAATCATGATTCGAAATGATATTATCTAATAAGAATTTCAATTGTGGGAATCTGTCACATAAGTTTCTGAAGAATTCAATGGCGAACGAATCAATGAAAAACAACTGCCCATTTGGTATCATCGGATATTGTGCAATTAATTTATCTATTGAAAAATCTTCCCCCAATAACAGTTTTTGCATATTTAATTCGAATTCCATATCATCATTCTCTGCGCCATTAGTGAGTGTTATATCATCACAAGAGTTCAAATTCCCATTCTTCTTCAATGCTTCTTCGATTGAAGAGCAATCTCTAAACTCTAATGTGATCAGGTAGGCCCACATAGCAGATATACTCAGAGGTCTTGTTACATTTGAAATATCTGCAGCTTTTATAATTAGAGATACAAGATCCACCGTGGATAACTCGCCCTCATCTTTTAACAAAGTCACGTATTGGCCATGTTTCCCCATATCGGTCGCTAAGATTGCTCTTTCTATTATCCCACCATTTAAATTAGATTTGTCTATTATCTTACCCCATTGATCCCACAGTATTTTATTGAAGACTTCTAAATGGAAATTTTCTAAGATGGAAGCTTTATTAAACATGGTCCCAATTTTAGAGTCTGCTATTAGTAGATTATTTGTACCTGGATGGCCAGCATCATGCCCCAACGCAGCTAAACATAACAATAGTGTCATTATGCTATCGTTGGGCATTAGATGGGTACATATTCTCCAACAAGCTTGCATCACATCCACTGCATGCTTAAAGTTATGGAACTTATTAATTTGATGGTACGATGCCTCTAAAGTAAAGATCATCAGTAATAATTTGTTTGACGCTATTGGCAATTTGGATTTTACGGCTAAGTGATTGATCAAGTAATATGAGCATTTAATTAAATCAATAGTTGTTAGACTTAATGCACAAAACTCCCAATTCGATAACAGCTCAAGGTATTTCTCCTCCTCCTCAATAGGATTCAAAGATATTATATCAGTGAATTGAATATTCCTTATTATCCGCGGTATCTGAATTGACTCCTTAAAGTTATTGCATTCAAATCGAATCATATTGATATGGTTGAACATAGAGTACATGTGAGAATGACAAGTCATCGTAGAGTAACCATATTCGTTGCTATAGTGCCACATCCAATGACCCAATTTCAAAAGTCTATGTTTAGTAGTGAATTTATCTCGTCTCAAAATTTCCAAAATTGGAACATAATTATCACAAGGATCCACCGCAGTTATATCATACGTCGAGAAATACCTTTTCAAAATACCGTTCAGTTCTCTAGATACTATACCAAGTTTTGTGCCTGTCACCAAAGAAACTCCACATTCAAAACTCCATTTGTTAGGAAATGAACTTATCCTGCTCCTATACAGATCTACAAAAAATGAATCCAGATCGGGCTCGAAAACCACTCTATCAAACAGAGATTGATCATATTGTTGCAATTGCCCATAAAGCAGCCCACTATAGAACTCATGCTCGTCCCCAATGAAATATAAAGACGACATTTTGAAAGTCGGCTTGTATTTAAATCTTATTCTTTCTCTCTAACTCTAATTACTAAACAAAGGATCCGTTAAAAAAAATTATCACCACTCTAGTATCCTCATAATACTACACAAAAGAGAACCAAACAGTATTATTGACCTCTTAATCCAATTATTACAATTGTGGTAAAAATATCTTAACACTGGCCTGAACATCGAAGTTTTAAATATAAATTTGCGTTACAAAAATATATATACGCAACCAATGTCACGTGGAAAGTGTTCCATTCAACAAGTTCCCGTCTGATAACAATGGTGTCTGCTGATAAATCGGTGCTTTAGATAGATTCATGGAGTGTCTAATCAAGTTCCTCAGCAGCGGATACCTCGGGTTTGTTAATTTCCTGTGTTGGTTCCGCTTGCTCAGCAGCTGGTGTGTCTACAACTTTCTCTCTAGTTTCAGAGATCAATTCTTCTTTAATCTCTTCCACAGCAGTAAACTCTTGTTCGTCGTTCTTGATTTGAGCCACATCGTATGCTGGATATCCAAAAGTGGCCTGCATTTGCGTCGAGGCGTCTTGTCTGTAAGCAGTCCAGTCCTTTAACATTTGACGATGTTTTAAGATCAAATCTCTCATGACAGTGTCTGCCTCCATAGCGTCTTTTTCTTCGAATTGAGCAGACCATTCTCTCAAATTCTTTCTCACTTTCTTCTTCTCGGCGTTGGTCAAGATGGATTCCGGTCTTGGTCTCCAAGCAAAATTTCTGAAACTTGGAATCATTTCTTCTTTCAAAACCGTACCTGTAATGTTATAGATCTTGTACCCATTATCCATCTTATGCTTCAATGAACTAGACCAACAGGCAAAGAATCTACCGGATGGATCCCATGTCACATCCGTAACAGACGAATTGGATGGTTCAGCTACGAGTTTCAAAGAAGCTTCAACGTCCTTAATGTCGTTCAAATTCTTTTCACCAGCAAAGTCGAAATCATAAAACTCTAATTCCGATTTTCTTAAATCAGGTTTCACTAAAGTGGCAACCACCACAAATCTACCAGCTGGAGACCATGAGATGGTATTAGAAAACTTCTTTGGAGACTCGGCAAATTTAATCCATTTCTTAGGGATGTTCTTATCATTACCAGTGATTTCTTTCTTCTCTAAAGCATAAAATGAAATCACGTTGTTTGGAATGGCAATGTTGTCTTCTACTGTCTCACCGATAGAGATCGTAACAAATCTGTTACCCTTTGGTTCCCATTCAAATTCTACAACACGTAATTTGGATTCAATTTTCTCCACTGGGATATCCTTTTCAGTCAGTTTACAAATTTCCAAATTACTGAATAAAGTCTTTTTGGATTTAGTGTGACGTTCTACGTTAACACACAAATATTCAGCCTTGTTTTGCCAGTGTAAATGAACGTCAGATACTTGCACCAAATTGACTGTCTTCAACACTTTACCACGAGGAATCTCTACGATAGTGGCTTTACAAGAGATGTTGTTGGTTTCAGGGGTCCAGTAAGCTAATATCACAGAAGGTTCATCGCTAGGTCTTGATGGATTTAACTTCACACCGGCTGGGGCAAATGAAAAATCTCTAATACCACTCACTTTCAAACTTTTATGGTCTAATGGCTTGAAGTTTTTGGTAATATCATGGACCATTAAATAGTCTCCAGCCATACGAGCACAATATTTTTCATCGTACGACCATCTCACTAATGGCCAATGTAGATTTGTATTTTTAGACACTGGGAAAGTAGTACAAAGTAACCCAGTAGATATGTCCCAGACACAAAGTTGATGACCTTCATTCTTTAAAGTAAAGGGGCATTGCTCGTTGTCGTCTTCTAGTTCAATCGGAGTAGGAGAGTAAGTAACTAAAAACTTCTCATTTGGTGATACAGAAGAAGTTCTCACGTTTGGATGATAAAATCTAGCTAATCTATCAAACTTAGAGCCACCCCAAGAAGAGACACCTTGAGGATGATACGAAAATAAGTACGTACCCTTTGGAGAGAAACGGACGTAATTGGTAGACCAATTGCTTCTAGACTCCACAATGTCATCGTCTTTATTATCAAATGGAGAATTCCAAACGATCGAAGTTAATTTATCATTTTGTAAAGCAAACTGGTCTCTGCCCTCTTCATCCATCAACCATAATTTCAAAGAGCTCGAGGGAACAAATTCAGGCAACTCAGGCTCTTTGAAATTTGTTTCAAAAGAATCAGAATTATATCTTTCCACATCCTTCATGGTGTATAACAATAAACGATGTTTCAAATCCAATCTTTTCCCATGGTAAGCCTTTATAATCTTCTTACCATCCTGGATAGAAGCACATTCAACAAACAAGAAACCTTTTGTCTTCTTAGTACTTTCGTCGATAGGGAATTCCATGTTAACAACTTTACCGGCTTTAGCAAACAATCCGCTTAGAGCTTTTTGCAAAACAGGGACTTTGCTCTCAGGAATCACTGGAGCACCAGTAACCACAATATATTGATCGAAATTGAATTCCTTTTCAAACTTGTACTCATTCTCTAAATCAGTGAAATCAATATCATCAACTGGAATATCTTCCAACTTGATACCGTAATTTTCTTCAACAGCAGCCATTGTTCTTCTTGAAAGGAGCAATGCTATCTAGTTATCGATACACGAACTTTCAGTGATCAAACTAAAACTTCACTGAGAGTAGTGGTAGTAAAGGACGATGAAATTTTTTTCAATGGAAATTTTTTTCACTCTAGAGTATAGCAAAAAAAATACCAACTCTTGCACTATCAGTTTAGCAATGATTCAGTCAATGGAAGGAGCTTAAAACTTGCAGTTACGGTGTACAGACTAGTATATATGATTGGAGGCCCGCTTACTCCACGTTGATATCGCCTTCTCGATCCTGCACTGGTTCATCGTCACTGTCTTGAGCATTCTCGGCTGTTGTCGTGGCTGCTGCGGCCGTGGCCGTGGCCGTAGTTGCCTCGTCATCACTGTCATCACTATCGTCGTCACTATCCGCCTCGTGGCTCGTCTCTTTCTTAGCATGTTCTATTGCGTCTTGTAATAGTTCTGATGTGACAAACTTATGCAATTTCCCGGTCTCTTCAGAACACCAACTCAATTCTAACTCGAAATCTTTCTCCTTGTTGTCCTCATGAGCCACGTATATGATCCGTGCTGCCTCTTTCAAAGCCTGTTTACAGGTCAACCCGTTAGGAAATTTATTTACTAGTTTTTCCAATTCAGCTTTAGCAGACTGTCTACCTTTCCCCGTAGCGGCGCCCTGGTAACCCCAGCACGCCCCACTAGGTTCTAGCATGTACAAGTGTGGTCCGTCCTCATCGATCCCGCCAAAAATGGCAGACACTCCGAAGGGTCTTACACTGTTATACAGAGTGTACGCCTGCACGAACAAACTCATTCTATCAGCTAAAGCAGGCAATGGAATAGGCTTCTTATAGATATTCTTGAAGCTAGAACTCTCCTCTCTGCCACGTCCGACCAAATACCTACCATCAGGGATCAGTCCCGAGTAAACCACACCTACGTGACGATCCACAGTCTGAATTTTAACGTTTTTATGAGGAACTAACAACGGCGAAGTGACAAGTTTCTCCACTGCAAACACAACACCGTCCAGACACTTGATTCCAATCGATGTGGATCCGCTCTCAACAGCCTTCATAGCATATTCCACTTGGAAATTTCTGCCATCTGGGGAGAAAACACTGTTCGACAAATCGTACCCAGTACCAATCGAAGTCATCTCTTATACAATCCAACTACACAGTTTAAACACCACTACCAGACAACTTTTACAGCTCTGTTGCTCACCGATAACACTGTTCAATTGCTCTAATAAAGGTTTGCCACCTATTTAAGTGGGAGGAAACCGCTTGAAACTGTTTTCGAGCACCTCGAAGAGGCACAGGTTACCCGGATCTTGCGGCCAAATTCCCAAGCCCTAACGTTGTTTTACCGTACAGTTTGCCAACAGCCCCAGGAATGATTGACATTGGAGCCTAGCGGGCTTGTCCAGCAATTTGTATACAGTTCCTCCACTGTTGGACCAACTGTGAGCCCCTGGGAGAGCTTTGTTGATGTGCAATTGGAGGCTCAGTGGTAGGGCTTGCCTGTAGGGCTACTAATGTAGGGCTTATTTCTTGAATTTGCGTGCCGGGTAACAGCATTGTCTCGGCCGAACTAATGAATTTGAGAGCCTCAGTGACATTGCGACCAGCACAATAGACAAGAAACCATTAGGAACGACGCCAAGTCACGAAGTTGTAACGGTCCGACTGTGGCAGTAAGTTGTGTGTAGCTTGGCCTTTCATCCTCTCACGAATGTCATTCATAGCGAGTGTGTTATCGATTACTCGAGGGCCCACTTTGGGTCTCCTCAATAGACCTACAATTATAAACCCGACTTCTTGCTTGAAATTGGCTTTATTGGACCAAAAAAGATGGAAAGCTAGGGGTCATACGTACCAACCCAGCACATTAAAGAGAAAACGTACGTTTGGGTTTCTAGCGAGGGCTAAAAACAAGCTCAAAGCAAGGATCTTGAAAAATAGAAGAGAGAAAGGGAGATGGTACTTAACCCATTGACATTATATAGACTATAGTCTTTGTATCGTGTATATATTAATTATCAAAAAGACTGGTTTGCGTATGGATCTTTTGCTATTTACATGGGGTTTTCCTCAATTCATGACAATTTTTCATTCCACATCGATCACTATACCTGGGCCGTGTGTGCTTGAGAGAACTGTTTTCCCCAGGAGAATAGGTCTCTTGGTTTTCTGTGAGTTCACAGTGTCTCGCCACGCGTTCTTGGTCGCTATAATGTTTTCTATAATCTGTTTATCTGAAAAGCTCGCTGTTCCTATACCAATACTCACTGTATTAATTCTTTGTCTAAATGGGACCGTCGACATGTCTTCTCTCATTAGGGACACTAGGTCCGAAGATACACTACCGCGCTTCACGTTGGGCATTAGGCCTCTTGGGCCCAGCACACGAGCCAATTTACTCGTTAACGCATTCATAATATCAGGAGATGCGTACGCTTTATCGAAATTTAACTCAATGGCACCAGCTTGAATCTTCTCAATTAAATCGTCACCTCCTATCAACTTAACATCGAATTGCTCTTTTATGCTCTTGATCATCTCTGCGCTGTTACAAAACACCGCTACTTTCAATTCCTTCACGGGTGTCACTAAAGCCACAGACCCTGCTAGTGGCGACGCACCTCTCTCCCCTGCTACTACCGTAGTTAATGTAATGGTTTGCTCATTGCTCGGAAATCCAACTTCGGCAGCTCTTAAAAATCTCATGGCTAGTGGAACAGGCATGTATAGCGGATGTTTCCGTGGATCCATCCTAGCTATATACCGAGCCTTCACTGCTTGCTTCAATTGCTCTTTCCTCATTTGTGCCCTATCAGGCTTCAAATCTCTTTTCTTAACAGCTTTATCTAGGCAATAAGCATTTTGAGAGAATCCACGTACTGTATTGAAAATAGACTTGAACCCATCGAACTGCAATCTTACTGCCAGCATTATGTGCCACTAAGACAAATTGGCTCCGTTACTGGCTCTTTCCTTCCACAGCCTTGTATCTCTCAATTACTCGTCTTCGAAACAACTTAGATACTAATCATATAGTAAGAATATTTTTCAGTCACTATATATAAAATCGGTTCATTTCCTATAGAGAGTGACAGGTACTACATAAACAATGTCCTCGTAAGGACTATCGTGATCAGGTTCTTGCAATTAATGGTTTACGTTTTCTTCTTCTTCTTGGATTTCACTTTATTCTCAAATTGGATCCATTTCGATGGGACGCCCAATTCATTCAAATACTTAATGATGATGTCTCCATGGCCGCCTTGTACTTGCACTTCCGCGATTTGCGGGTTATTGTTCAAACAGCCCACAGTGGCAGACCCGCTACATCGCTTCTTTAATTGCGTAGCCATCTCTGTGTCATCTAGTCCGAACATTTCGAAGTTTGATACCCTTGTGACGACTTTCCTTCCAATCTTTAACTCGGTGACAATTTGAATCTTAGGCAACGGACCTCTCATTGGTTGTTTAAATAACGGAGTGGCACCATGGTCTTTAAATAATTGGAACAATTCAGTAAAATTTTGTGACACAACGGAATCCATTAGTGCAGCTCTTGTGATTAATCTAATCATCTCCTCACTCTTCTTCTTATGAAAGTAAACCATTTCAAAAAGGGTATCGTCCAACAGCACTTTATCCTTAGCTTTATTATCCACAAGATTCTTAGAAACAATGTATTTATTCAATGGTTCAACGACTTCCTTGCGCGTGTAGTATGATTTTATGGGCGTATCGAAGTTTCTTAAGAAGTTCTTGGCCAAATTGTTAGGCTTGTAGAAAGTCTGGCATTGCAAGAAAACGTTGTCATCTCCCGAGGAAGTTGGCTTGCTCCGCTTCTTGTTAGAGCCAATCTGGTACGGTACAAACGTTTTCAGCGATTCGTGATCTTTATTTGATCCAACTATAATTAAATCATCACCTTTTCCTTTCAACTTCAAGTACCCATCTTTCTCAAAGCTTTTCAAGAATTTGGCTGTCTTTTTCCATGAACTTTTCTTGACGTTCACTTCTGTATGATCCACTTGCGGTAAATTCGTCATTATATATTGTGACATGAAATTCGAAGCAGAAATGGGTGGCTTAAATGTTTGGTCAGTGGTTATTGTATAATAAAGGCTTCTAGTTAACAAGGTATCAACATCTGCAACACTTAACACCGATAGAGTCTCTGTGATATCGTCAATCTCTGTCTTTGCAGGTTCTCTACCGATTAAGACAGGTTCCTCGCAAGTTAAAGCATTTTCTTCTTCTCCTTCTCCTTCTTGTACTTCTTCTTCTTCTTGCATACGCTCGTTTGTTTCCCAGCCACCGATTGTAACAGTTTCTGGTAATTCCAATTTAGCTTTGAAAGTTGGCAATAGCTTATCTTCGAAATAGTGGACCACTTCGACGGCAACACCTGTTTCTCCAATAACTCTCTTAAATTTGGTAAGATCCATAGCCACTTTACCAATCGCTACAACCACATCAGGCCTCTCTCTGTTAGCAATCCCACAAATATGCCCAATAGTGCTTAATCGTTCATCCTCGAAAGGCGGCAGACATCCTGAAATCATGAGATTTGCACCATTGAAAAGATGCTCCTCAATTACAACAGTATGAGTAAACACTATAGGTAGCAATATGTTGGGACGATTAAACCACAGTGTATACACCGTGGGGAAGATTAAAGCACCATGCTTCTCTTTGAAAAAGATAGGAACATTGGACTCATTACAATAGATCACACCCATATGATTAACACCAACAAAATTTGTTTGTTTAATGGTATCACTGTTAGGAGGTAACTCAAACTCTTCAACGTTACATTGCTTCTTCACATTATTGATTAGTTTTCTTCTATCAGTGTTCTTCAAATTACTCAGAGCCTTGACCCGAGGCTCTTTCTTAAACATTTTAAACTCAAGGAGGATATGTCTCACAGACTTTCAAACCCAATTGAGTCAACTGACACCTTGTAGAACAGTTTCTCGTTGTAACAAACGTTCAGCGATGAGATCAGAAATTTCATCGTATTATTCTTTTATATATACACAGTAGACACAATAATACGAAACCACAGACTATTTTATCACAAAGAACACAGCAAACAGAAAGCTCTTTATCGATGGTGTATGTGACTCACCAATGGGTAGAATCTCCCATAACTGATGTTATTGATCCCAATTGCGAGTACGGACTTTGGAATCCTCGTCATCGGTTATACATCTGTGAAGAAGCTGGGAAATTGGTGGTTAAGAGAGCTTCTGACAGGTCTGTGATCGCAGAGACTGTGATCAGGAGCTTGGACCAACTGGCTGGCTACTGTTGGGACTCCATTGGTGCTCGGTTTGTGTCATTATTATTTAAAGATGGGTCTGTTCGAATCATTGACATTTTCCAAAAAGGTAAATTAGTAGCATTTCTCAAGTCTCAAGGCACGAATGTGGATCAGGGTGTTTGGTCTAGAGTTATGGCACCAATCCGTGATCCAGATCTTGATTTTGATATGAAAATCATGGATTCGATGCCTAGATTAGTAAGGTATGTCCCTAACAAACAGGGAAAGGATATGCTCCCATATGAACCACATAATTCGAATTGGAGACAAGAGGGAGGTAAGAATATTATTGACATCCATTTTATGCACAAGGTGGACCCAGAGACGGATATAATCTTACTGAACGGAGAGTATCCAGTTTACAAGACATGTCACTCTATGACATCTAGCTTGGTATCTATACTCCCAATGAATTCCGAATTCTATAGTTTTCACCCAAATGGAGACTATCGTATAGTGTCGTTAAATAAGTTGGTTGATGCAAACGGATACTTGGAATTGGTGGATATTATCATTAATTTGAAGGATTATAAGAAGAATCTAGTAAACCATATGAACTTAATGAAGCGTGAATTGATTGACCCATATTTATTATTTTTGAATCGTGTGTGTAATACCGCATTTGGATTCGATTCCTTACAGAAGTCATTAATGAACTATATTATGATGGGACATTTACCTCTGGATCTAAAGGATTGGATTTGCCATTCTGTGGGCGAACATAACTTGGAAGAATGGGAAAAATATTTCAATTTGGCTTACCAGAAAAGTAATCAGATCCTAACTCTTATTTTTATCCCAACTATCGAAACGATGATTAATATGGTAGATAGATTGAAGAGTTGTGTGCTAACCTGGTTACTGCGAGAAAAGATTGAGACAGTGGATATCGAACCTCATTTCCAGGAATTAATCTCTCTATTGCAAGAGAACTTACAATTAATAATACAATGGATAAGTGAATTAACCGAGAAGAATAAAATTTTAAAGGCTTTCCTACTGTGGTTAAAAGATCAAGTGAAAATCTTAACTAAAGACGAACCTCCTACTGTGAAATTAGATAATATGAAAATAGGATATCAACTAACCAAAGCCGTCGGTATTATTACGTCTAACTCAAAGACTTTATGGAGTCATGACGATAAGGAATTACAATTAGCCCAGCTTATTGCAACAACCGTAGACGCCATCGATAGGACGCACGTGTATCCAATCGTTGAACAAAATATTGAATCCTCTGTCAAGAAGTTGAATTTCTGTAATTCAGGGCAGCGATTGATTGACATTCAACGCACGAATAATATTTACAACTCTATAATAGAGTCACAAGGGAAATATCTGCTAATCATAGGGCAGTTGGACTACGTGATCAAAGAAATAGACTTAACTTCAAAACTCGTTCAAGATATCAACAAAATCAAGCTAATGCCATTGCAACCTGTAACGGAAAAAGACGGTTCAACAAGGGTTGTTATAGCCTCAGTCACTTCAACTAAAACACACTATATAGAAGTCTGGTGGAAATTGACTAAGGACTCTTTGACATATCATATTGACCAGGCCTCTTCAATGGACTCACAGTAGTAATCGGAGCCTCAACAGGCTCTCCATCCGTTTTTTTGATAAATTCCCCTACAAGCTGTTTACTGAAGAAGCCCTGAAAATTCCCCGATACGAACATGAACTTTTGTGGCGTGTCCTAAACAGGTGCTAGGGCCAATCCCAGGATTACTTGTTTCAGGCTTAAGAACCCTAATAAACTAAATTATGTCTTTATCAGGTATTGGCTGGCGCATACTTATGCATACAACTTGCGAGATCCCGATTTTTATGCCTACGAGTATGCCTCTGTAGAAGCGTTTTTGCTTAAGCATATGCATAGACAAGCTCGCACAACATACCGTGCTTACTAAACCTTCCCCCCTCTTCTACAGCATAAAACCATCTTCCCTGCAATGGGGAGGACAAGGATGTGAGAGCATTAAACTGGGATAACCGAAATCACCGTCTACAACTCATTGAGCTCTTCTGCTTATGCGTGGGCGACCCACAATGTCCAATAATGCTTTAGGATTTTACTATCATGCCCCTTCTAATGGTCCTTCGAGAAAAAAAATAATATTGGATTCCTACATATATATAGCTAAGAAACCGGTTTAGTGTGATAAATCAATCGTCTATGAAATTACCAGGCAACCAAAACGACATCCAGTGATATACAATTGATTTGTGGTTTAAAAGAAACAAAAAAAATGTTTCGCAGTCAAGTTTTAAAATCCTCTAAATTAGCACGTTTACCTGCCCAGAGAGCTTATGCTACGGGACGTATCGGTCCATCGCCATGGATTACTGAGTTAAAACATAGATCACCAACGTTTTTGTACTGGGGTTCCTTTATGGTTATTGTATTAGGATGGCCATTTGCATTTTCTAGGTATAACGCTAAGAGGCATGACCGCTCATTATTATAAAATTGCTCAGTAGCTACTGCTCCTCAGCACTTTATGGAGACATGCAATGAACAATTATCGTAATGTCTCAGTGTATATTCTATAGTAAACGTACTTAATTTCAATTAACTATTCTCAAGCATTATTAAGAGAGCAAGAGGGAGACAGAGAAGTTGCTAGTATCATTCAGTGGATTAGGAAGATGCAGGACGAGCTTTGGGACCCCAATTAGCGGTAGGATTCTCTTGGTATCTGACAATCTTCAATTTACGTAATTTTTCTACTTGATAGCTTTGATGATTCAATTCAAATGATAATTTTGACAATCTTTCTTGGTCCTTTGGTTTCCAGTCTTCTATCGATTTAAGGATCTTGTAACCCGCACCGTTATGATTCATCTTCTCGATATCTTTCTTTGGATCATATTGAGATAATAGATAATAAATGTATTCCCATGGTGCATCTGTCTTTATAGTTGAAGGTTGAGCATGAGTTAAAGAGCACTCGAATCCCAAGGACCCTAGCCCAGCAACAACAGTCTTCAAAGGTGGTACTTGCAATTTTAAAATCGAAGCTATCTTATTGGGGCTAAAATAAAATGGTGAGTCCTTTAATTCGTGTTGAGCTAAAGTCAACATTCCTTCAATTCTTTTCTTCGTCTTAATAGTTTCATCATCACTCTCCTCCTCATTGATCCTCAACATTTCCTGAATGAACGCTTTGTTATGTAATGGTCCTCCATACATGGGTCCTGCCAAATGGTAAGTCCCACCGCACAAATGGCATTTCTTATCGACTGGTGGACCTTGGGATGCACCATATTTCATGACAGATTTATTCTTCCCGTTGATTTTCTCCCTACATGAACCCAAATATTGGTTGTAAAATGAGCTGCATTGGTCACAATGGTAAGTAATCATTGTCTTTGATTGTAACTGTTTCACTTCAATCGGGGATGTCTTCACTCTAATGAACACTCTCACGTAGAAATCAATACTTAGAGACAGTAAAGGTTCGATGGTTTTCTTATGTTTTGCTGCTGTAGAGGCTAAAAGGTTCAAAACCAATCTTAAAGCACTCTCATGGGTAGCTTCATGGTTCAGTAAATTAACACCACCATAGAGAGCAAAGCATTTCTCAGGGTATCCGTTACCAGCGAGCACGGAAAGATCAGTACAAGTGACAAGCATGAGACCATCTTCTTCGATGGTCTGAAAAGCACCATCGACAAATGGCGTCACAGTCCCATAGGGATCTAAATCAATGACATGATATTTTTTCCTTTCAGCTTTGTTCCTGTACATTAGATTCGTCGCATCATCTAAATTGGCCTGGACCAAGTTAGAAACATTGTTGTGGATCAGATTTCTTTCAATGGACTCTACAGCTGCAGGTAATAAATCATTAGCCACTATTGTTCTTATCAATGGAATCTCTTTAGCGTACCTCACAGCACGTAACCCAGTGGCAGAGAGTGCTTCCAGGATACGGATATAAGGTCTTGCACTTTTCTGGTCAGAATCCAATTTGCGTTTCTTGTTGCCGTATCTAGGCTCTCCATACAGATTTGACCAAGCTTTGATCGAAGTGACACTAAGATCACGATTGAACTGTTGTACAGGGTTATAGAAGACTGTCTCTTTTTTGGGAAACAATAATTCAGCAGAGCCTTCTTTCACAGCATTGAATTCATTCAAATCAAAGCCGGGAACAACACATGAATTACTCGGTCTAAACCGGTTCAAAACCGCATGAAACATTTCCAGTTTTCGTAGTTTCGATATAATCTTGATAATAGCCACAGTTACAGCAAAATTGACTACTCCTAAACGGTAACAAGTGTCTCTTAAGCGACCAACTGCTAGTGTTTCTTAATGGCAAGTTTGTAGCGATGAGATGGATTTTTTTTCAAAATGAAAAATCTTGAAAAGTAAACAATGAACATGTATACACACATTCATTGAGTGCTGTTTCAACAGACTGGATATTTCCAACGCCAACACCGTCGATTGGACTTTGGAATCCTTGCTTGTTGCTAGGTACGATTATATATTGTCTATACACCGATATCTATTTCTCTGTACGTGATTGTAATGCCTCCAAAAGGGTGGAAGAAAGATGCACAGGGCAACTATCCAACAACGTCTTACATGAAGGAACAGGAGAATATTACCATTGATGATCTATTGTTTCCGAAAAGCACTATCTTAGGATTAGCCAAAGAAGTACATCCGCAATTAATGGATCAAAACGGTGAATTAGGTAAAAAGCTAGTGATCACTAAAGATGCAGGATTAGCATTACAAAGAAGTGCGACCGTGTTTGTTAACCATCTGCTACTGTTTGCTAGAGAGATAGCTAAACAACAGGATAGGAAATCGTGTAGTGTACAAGACGTTCTCGAAGCATTAGACCATATTGGACATCCAGGTTTAAAACCACTGGTAAGTGAAAAATTAGATTTGTATTTGAAAGCGACCGATATAAGAAAGAGACAGTCTAGTAATACAAAGGAAGGGTTGGATCCATTATCTGAGCCGATCTCGGCGAAAACTCCACCATTTAATCAAAATGAAATGGCATCAAGTAGTTCAATGGGACAAGGACAAGAAGAGCGTGAAACCAGTGAAGGGCCCGTGGAGATAACGAACGAGGCAGACACCGATGCACCAGTCGAATCTATAGAGGAGCCAACAATGAAGAAAAATAAACTACAAAGTAGCAATCAAAATGACAATGAACAAGAAGCAAATAAGGATGATCAGGATGTAGACATGAGCTAAGCCCGAATCCCTCATTTGTTTCTTTACGTTTGTTCTGGGTGCTTCAAAAGTCTAGACTGCACACACCGATCAACGTTTCTATGCCAATTGAGGGGAGAACCAACCGAACAGATCCTTTTGAATGAAAACCTGAAGCAGAAATCGATTTTTAGGTATATTGCACAGATAACTCTGAGGGGTCCTTCCAAAATGGATAAAACCTTTTTTACAGCAAGCATTAAATTCGGACTATTGCTACGTCAGTGGAGGAGATGAGGACGATGAGTAAAGCACTATCGATATTGATAATCATTAAAAGATATGGTTTTTTAATTATCTAGTAACTAGCAATTTCTTAGGTTGGTGTGAAGTCGTCTTACTGTCATTTTGCTAGTCAGTGCACTATAATTTCAATTCTAGAAGAATACAAGTACAGCCTATTAGCAACAGTCGACTGTTATTGTGATTGCAGTCGGTAATTCAACTTCGTCATACTTTACTATAGTACATTGAAGGTTGGTTACTATAGCCCCCCTCCAAAAATAAAAAAAAGATTATCTAAAGCAACCTCGTGAAGTTGTTGATCCTATCCAGATGACTAGTACAAGTGATTATGGAATGAATGTGAACTTTCGATTTGATGAAACTTCAGACCGAGAGTTACCGGCACGAGAAAATGATAGGCATGTCCCTCGGTATATGGCGGACACTATGGAACCTTTTTCCATAGAAAATGCAAGCGACTCAGTGAAAGATCATAGAGATTATAACTATGCCACATCACATCGTAACGGGACGAGTCAAGATCAGGACCACCATCGTCATCAGAATATCAAATATCGAGATGACAGAAATCATGGTCAATATTTTTATAGAACCTCCTTGGGTGATTGGGATTTTGTGGAGACTATTGGAGCTGGATCTATGGGTAAAGTAAAATTGGCAAGCCACCATTCTACAGGGAAACTGTGCGCTATCAAGATTGTCAATAGGGCTACAAAGGCTTTCTTACAAAGCCAGAGAAATTTACCATCTCCAAGAAATCAAAAAGAGATTAATGAACGCAAAAAGAAGTTACAGAAAGAAATATCAAGGGATACAAGAACTATACGAGAAGGTGCGTTGGGTCAGGTCATGTTTCATCCAAATATATGTGAACTTTATGAGATGACAACTCTTTCCAATCATTTCTATTTAATGTTTGAATATGTCACCGGTGGCCAATTACTAGATTATATTGTTCAGCATGGTTCATTGTCAGAAACCTTGGCACGAAAATTTTCAAGAAGTATATTAAGTGCTATAGAATATTTGCATGCTCATAACATTGTTCATAGAGACTTGAAAATTGAAAATATTATGATTACTGATAATGGTGATGTTAAATTGATTGATTTTGGGTTATCGAATCTGTATTCTCGAACGGATCAATTACATACTTTTTGTGGATCTTTATATTTTGCTGCTCCAGAGCTATTGAAAGCAATGCCTTATATGGGGCCAGAAGTGGATATATGGTCATTTGGAGTGATACTTTACGTATTGGTATGTGGGAAAGTTCCTTTTGATGATGAAAATTCAAGCATTTTACATGAAAAGATTAAGAAGGGGAAAATCGATTACCCAAAAGAATTATCACCGTCGCTGCTATCGCTGCTCACAAGAATTTTGGTAGTAGATCCTTCAAAGAGATGTACCTTGGAATACATAGCTCGTCATCCATGGATCTTAGAAGGTTATTCTAAAATGTCACCCAAATCATTTGTTCCATGGAGAGAGACACTGACACCTCAATCCCTAAACTCTGAAGTTTTATTAGAGATGGAAAGGTTACAATTTGTAGATAGTTCTGTAGAAGCATGTCGGCATTTAACACAATTGCTTCAAACAACAGATTATCGACTTTTAATGAAAGAGAGAAACAAATATTTGGGAAACAACTCTCTCACCGAAAGAGATGCTGTTTTTAGTGACCCTCTTGTTGCATATGATCCATTAATCTCGATTTACCATTTAACTGAAGAAATGTTGGAAAGAAGATCACAGGAATCGAATGGCAAGACCAATTTGATTAACATTAAGGCCAAGGCCCATAAAAGGCCCTCACCTCACAAACTAGAGCAAAATATTAAGAATAAAATTGAGTATGAGCTTAATGTAGCTAAAGATGATACTACTCTAAAAACTGAGACTGATCACTCTATTTCCCAAAAATCATCTTTGAAAGATTCGGTTACTACAGATAAAACGAATTTTGCAGGCGCTTTATCTCCTGTGTCTTCGAACTCCAAAGGCAATAAAATTGGGAATATTTTTAGAAGACTCTCATTGAAACATACAGACTCTACAAAAGAAGTACCGCCAGGTAACAATTTCCATACTAAGAATACTCATACAAGAGCCGTCTCTGATTTTACTACTCCTTTTAGCAAGGATTCCAAAGAGGATGTACTCAAAACAAACGATACTTCTAATGACAAGGATCCGTTGTTTCATAGTCCTAAGAATAACACAATACGATTCAAAGGTCATGAGTTGGGTAATGAGACAGTAGGCAAAAATCGACGTGTCAATAGAGTCAAGTCAACAGGCCACCAACGTCGCGAGTCACTGAAGTATAATGTCCCTTTCAGAGAGGAATCAAATTATGAAACTGAAAGCAACACTTACCTTCCAGGTGACGAATTAGACGCCAAAAATTCTGCCACTGATTTTAAAAACTATAAAGAATCGGAAACGAAAGAAATGACAGATGCAGACATTATTAAAGAAGCTACAGATGCACCTTTGGGTAGTATGCCATCCATTGATTACCCTAGATCAATGTTTCTGAAAGGGTTCTTTACTGTACAAACAACTTCTTCAAAACCATTACCTGTGGTGAGACATAAGATCATAATGGTTTTGAGCAAAAAGAAGATCAGATTCAAAGAAGTGAAAGGAGGCTTTGTTTGCTTATATGACCCTTTGAATGAATATCGTAGTATACAACGTAGAGATTCAGCGAAAATGGATAATATGGTAATAAACTCTATGGATACACAAAATTATGACACAACAGTGACAACCAAGTTTAGCTCGCACACTAACGTTTCAGATACAACTCAGCATGACACATTTTCGTCACAGCCACGTAGGAACAGCAGTATACGATCCGATTCCCCGGAATCGATGGACAACGATGAAAGCGGAGTGGATAATATGATATTACCCTCTAATAGCGATGATGTCAAAGATATGACCATTGATATTGAAAGAAGTATATCTGATTATCCTGAAAGACAGTTTATCAAATTTGAAATCCATATTGTGAAAGTTAAAATAGTTGGTTTGGCAGGTATTCATTTCAAGAAAGTTACTGGTAATACGTGGGGTTATAAGGAATTAGCTTCAAATATATTGAAAGAATTGAATTTATAAAACTCTTAGAAAGGTTTTTATATTGATTTCTACATCGATGCTTTCAACTTCTCTGTAATTGAATGAAATTTGAAAATTGTAAAGCCATGCATTATGGAACTAAACTATTCTCTATATACAAAGCTACTATATTTGACTTCACGTATAGCTTAATCAGTGAAAACTATGACTCGGTATTGTTACTGTTTATCATATCTTGTAATGTACTATTTGCTTTGATAATATCTTTGATGTCCTGCACCACATTATTCAATAGTAAGTATTTTGGTACTCTTTTACCTTCTGTTAATTCATTCGATCTTAACAAACTAATCAATTCATCAAATTTTTGTTTTGTCATAGTCCTTCTTATCTTTTCAATCTCTACATGTTTCCATTTTTGCAATGCTTTTGGATCATTTTGTAAGTGACTGGGGGCACTTTCAAGATCCACTTTTATATCAGGTATACTCGTGGGTTCTGGTACATATTCATCATTATTAGCTCTTATATCCTTCGAGTCAGAATCTTGCACACGATTCGGTGTAATGCTATTCCGTTTATCAGTGGGTTTTACCTCATTATTTGTTGTCGTAAGTTTCGAATCCTTATTATTCTTAGGCTTAATGTTGTTGGTATTAATTAAATTGTCTAAAAATGTCTCAATAACATTGGATTCAAAGCTACTTAAAAGCTCATTATTACTCAGGTGTGCTTGAGAATGCAATTCTAATAAATTATTGGTGTTTTTATTAAGTCTCTTAATATTCTTTCGAAGTGGTACGGGATCCATCGAAGAATGAATAGTCAACTGGGGTTCCGAATGACTATGTATAATGTTCTTATCTATAGAATTAACCTGTGTATCAGCATCGCCCATATATGATACTGTCGTTGAGCTAGGTAATTCATGCTGTATCAAGTGATGATGATCGTTTGGATCATGAACGCTTGGTAATATGACTGAACTGGCAGATTCTAAACTTTTTGCTTCCTCATAGTTATGAGGTTTAAACAGATCAAACTGTTTGTCTCTATCAGCACCAAACTCGTCTAGATCTCCCAGCATTTCGTAAGCAGTCTCAAAATCAATGTCATCACCCATTTCAAAAATGTCAAGCAAATTTAGCGGATCATTAGAACTTCGAAATTCCATCATTTACTCATCCAATTTCACAATCAATTAAAGTATGTGTACAGTTCTTCTATGCCAAGGTTATTAGTCTATTTACAGGGCCCAATGGCATGTGTGGAAGGCTGTATTTTAGTATGACAGTTTAGTGAAATATTTCAATATATAACGAAATAGTTAAATTCTTCACATGCTGTTGAATAGATAGAGCCATATATGTAATTGGGACCCAACTTGCGTTTGGTTGTAGTCATATACACTCAATCAGTCACTTAAGCTATAATTGCATAAATTTCCATGATTCTAACGAGACTTAAATCATAAATTTTGATGGATTTACCTACCGATGACTTGTCTCCATTGATAGAAGCGATTGAAAAGAGTTAGAATCCCAATTACGATCGTTGAGTCGTGCCTGGCTTTCCACCTATAATACTTTAGTAGCCGTACGCTCTTTTGTTTTGCATGTGATTTGCAGGTGGCAGTATTAACTGAATAGCACTTGAAACAAAGACCAAACAAATTTGACACTTATTTGGTACCATTATCGTCAACCAAAAAAACCATATATAAGTTTCAAATTTTTCTATCTAAGTCAAAAGTCTGTATCATTTATCGGTCATTTTAACAACCAAGACCCATCATTGTGTAAACTGAGAAAGATACTTAGATGAATCAATTAGATGATTTTGTTGAATCTTTGAAAATTGAAGGACACGAGTTTGCAATCTTCATTAAAGATAACAACAGAGATAAGACAAACAAACCCCATAATGAACCTGAAAACTATAATGGTTCTTTTTTTAACGTTGGTAAATTAACTTCTGAGTGTAAGAGGCGATTTTGTCACATCGATTTGAGTACCATAATCCATCCATCAGATATTCAATACCTTGACAACCCACAAAGCAGTCGTGTTAGTTTCAAATATACAACTTTGTCACAAGTTGATGCCGTTTTCGTGAATAAATATCTAACTGCATGTTTTAAGCTGTTGAGACAAGTCCCATGCAAGGCAATCGCTAAAGCATGGATCAAGTCTATTGAACCCAAGAAAAAGACAAGATTTCCATACATCAAAGGAGATTCTATGAAACCGCACTGGTGGCCTGCCGATGTGGAGCATAAAGAACCTGACCATTTAAAGAAACCAGAAAGACTAAAATTGATGACTTCGATCATAGCTCAAGTTTTACCTAAATTCAATGATTTAGAATTAGTGCATGATTTGGAAAAATCTACCATGGCACTACCTCTCTTCAAAGATAACGGCTATAAAGAACATATTGTCAAAAGTATATTTGGAATTGCCAGGTTTCTAACAAATAAAAATGAGGCATCGATACAAGTCATCGATATCAATCATTTACCTCTAAAGAAGTATCCAAAGGCAAAACCACAATTTCGTTACTATGTTGGAAAGGAATCTATTAGCGATGCTCAAGTATTGACACCTAAACCGATGTCACCCACGTTGCCGTCATCTATCTCTTCAGAGGAGACATTTACCATGGAGGGATTGTCTCCCAATTCCACCGATAAATATTATATTTTACCATCGAATTTTAATCTAAATCCAATTGGTAGTTCACAACCTCCATTCGTGGACGAATTATCTGTGCTAACTAACTTTAACAAGGACTACAATTATTTTGACGCATTTGAAAGTACGGATTCAGGTAATCTACTATCATCTCAATTGTAATGTGTTCGTTTCTAGGCAATGAATTCAATCATATCGATAAAAATGAAAGTAATTCTTTGTTAAAGGACACTGGATTATCCAAAAATAGATTATGTCCAGCATCAGCAATCTCTAAATAACTAGCGAAAGAACCATTATCATTTAATGCATTTAATTTTTCAACTGACTCTTTACCAGCAACTCTGTTCATCCAATCGTACTGCCCATATAAAAATAACACTTTCTCTACTTTCAATTTATGTAATGAATCATAAATTGGATCTCTTGCCAAGATACTCTGATTAAATAGACTTGTAAAAATCTTGATAGGGATTCGATTCATACCGCCTTTACCATACAATAACTCAAAGACATAAGCTTTAAATTCACTGGAAGGGATCCTTCTATATGTGGATGAAATATAATTCCAACAAATTCTGGCACCAATGGGTCCTAGCCATTTAAGTAGCATTGTTTGATTTTGAAAAATGTAGCTTGGTATCTTAATCTTCCTATTATAAGAGTAAGACGTTGGATCTTTGTGTTGTGCGACAAAATGATCATTCAATTGAAATTTCGAGTTTAAAGACATCATATGAGTCTCTACACCTAAAGGTGACACCAGGCATAATTTTTTAACAGCATGTGGATATTTGAGGCAATATTTAAAGGATAAATATCCACCAAACGAATGGCCCACAAGGTTGATTGGAGTATTCCCTACTGTTTTCAGTCTCCATGCCTCCAAGTGATCCAAATAATAATTTTCGTATGCTCTCACTTGATTTAAAATCTCAACCTTATCTCTCACTTCTAAGACAGTATATTCTTTAGTGTCTATGTTTTTAGCATTAGATTTAACACTCAATCTCAATGGATCTTGTACCACGGCCTGTAATTTCAATATAGGTGAATTGGATAGCCCGTTGGCTGGTAGATCAATGGCGTATAGATCCTTTACATTTTCAGATAACTCCAAGAAATTTCTATAAAATGACATAGATGATGAAGCATACCCATGAACCAGCAAAGTTGGTGTGCCAATGATATCCTCAGTTGTATTTTTGGGATTATGGAAATGCCATTGATTTATGCCAGCATCTGTTATCGTATTTCGAGCAACATTAGCGGCAGAACTTTGAGCCATTATTAATCCTTGATATTTTTCTAGTTGTAATTGAACAAACTCTGGGTATCTTAAATGCGATATCCATAATTTAAAGGCTGGTTCCCTAGGGCTTTCTAAAGATGGATTCTTTTTGATGGCTCTTTGCCAAAACCTCCATAACAATTGGCCAGAAGTAGTTGGTACCATACTTCTGCTATTTGCCTGCTGGTGTAGAAACCGAGCAACTAGTTTATTCTTGCCAGCATTGGCCATTCTTGTCCTCCTTATTATTTTGCCTTTCTAATAATGGACGATCACTTTGTAGATCCAGTTTAGTCAATGGAAACGTTGAAAGATTGTTTTCTTCTATTGGAAAGACAAATCACATGTATTTCTGTAGCCAGTGTCTGATCCATTCACTGGGACCCATTTAAAGAAGTAAATGTTTTGGTTTCTTAATTATTCAATTCCATGTCATCGCCATGATAAAAGCGTCACATATTCCATTACACTACGAAAACTCCACCTTACAAAGCTATTTTCCAGTCTCGATACTTGTATTACTGTTCAATGGTATCAATTTACTTCCTAGTAGTCGGGCTTGGGCAGGTGGTTCTGCTTGTAATTTCGCCGCAATTTAAATCTCAATGGCCATTAAATTTGTACTATCAGCATATTTACAAACCTTTTGTAGAAGATTCCTCCCGGTATCGGTACAAGTTCTACCTTGTGCCGTTGCTCTTTATTTTGTTGTACGTGTACGTGGCTTATGGGTTTTTCATTCAATTGAATGGCAATGTGTTTGGGTCCTTGAATCCATTTGAAAAATTCTTATGGATTCCGACTCTGTTTGCTCTCAGTTTATACTATTTTATCAAGAGTATGGTAACTAAACCTTTGGTTTTGAAACAAAGTAATGTGGTGGCAAGAGAGCAGTATCAGTACGATTATTTGATCTTTTATCCCCAAACCGTGTGTTCAACATGCCAATTGGTCAAACCTGCCAGATCTAAACATTGCAATGTTTGCCAAGACTGTATTTTGCTGGCAGATCACCATTGTCTCTGGGTGAATAATTGTATCGGTAAGGGTAATATCTGGTATTTTACGATGTTTTTGGTATGGACTATCATTGGCACGAGTTGGTTGTTTATAAGGGCTTTACTATCAGCGTGGCAAGACAATGGCAAGTTAGAAAAGACAGTAGTCAGTTTTCTGATCCTCAATGGTTGTTTCAGCGTGTTACTCACATCATTTGCGTTTATACAATTCAACCAAATAAAAGATGGGATGACTACTAATGAAAAGGACAAATGGTATACGATTCACGAGATAATGAGGGACGGGAATTTAGTACGTTCTGATTCAGGAGATTGGTTCATAAGGGACAATGGCCATCAGTTTTATAGCACAAACGCTTATAACGATCGGTGTTTCCAATTAACCAATTACGAAGTTGTTAGAGACGCTTCTGCAATCACTAATATGTATGATAAAGGATCATTCTGGAACAATTTCGTAGATATGATCAAATGATAATCTTAGCTGTGGCAGCTATGTCAAGATTATGGTCACACTATGGGTTATTCAGAAACGTTTCATACCAGCCACTTTTGAATTTGAACCGTACACTTGGAATAAATGCCATTGAGACCTATAAATTTGATACAACACTTTGTGGCATAAATTTTATCTAGTACATCCCACACTATATGGTGTTACCTACTAAACTGGTGGGAAATGGCAACTCGCGATTGATAACTCATCGCTAATTGGAAATATTTCACTTTCCTTATATACTATAGATGGTAATAAATAACCATTACTCTCAGCTCATAAGTGAAACACAGTTGAAGCTGAGGAGCACGAACGTGAGTAACTGAGTGCGTATATATAGAGGATGGATGAGAAAGAGATTGTAATGGCAGATGCTTCGGGGCCTTTGTCTCTGCTGCCTAGAAATGAATATCTTCCTCTGATTACTTTATTGAATTATAAGCAAGTGAAAAAGATGATAGCGCAAGTATTGTCTGAAGATCATGAGTATACGTCTTGGAAATTGCAAGAACTGAGAACTGGTGGTACTATGAGCTCCTGGAATAATAAATTAAAGAGAAAGAGAAATCTTTTGGAAGATGATGACGATGATGATCGATTGATTAAAGTCCCGAAAGATACCGTGTTCAGTAGAGACGTTTACGAAGAGACGCGTTCTCTAGAGTTGAAAGAAGAATTGAATGGTGAGGAGCCCTCGTTGAGTTATGAGGATCAATTTAAATTGTTGGTATTAAACCTGGACGAAGAACAAACTAATAGGTTTGAAGTTTTCCACAGAACTTCATTAAGCAAATCACAAGTTAAGAAATTGGCAAGTATGGTTTGTAACCAGACCGTGGGTGAGAATATTCGTGTCTTCCTACAAGCCATTGGTAAAATTTTTGCAGGTGAAATTATTGAATTAGCCATGGATTGTAAACATAAATGGTTAATTTCTAAGATGATGGCTACTTTCCATCATAAACAAAAAATTGGCTACCAATTAAAGAAATATCTGAAAAAATTGACGTTATTAGTCGGTGAGTTATCATCAGATGAAATCAATGAGTTGACAAATGATGATTCCGTTGATGAATGTGAAAGCGATTCTTCCACCGACGAAGACCATATGTCTAAAAATAAGATCGTGAAGACAGGTTCGGAACTCTTGAAAAGCAAGCATAACACACATAACGTGAGACAAGGGCTAATCATTCATTACAATAATTTGGTAAGAGAGTTCAATAGAGTGGATGTGAGTATTGAAAAATATGGTACCAGTCCCGTCTTACCTGAGCATGTCCGTGAGGCCTGGAGATTATATCTTTTACAAAATGATTCGATTATAAATAGTCATTGGAGGTCACAAGGAGGAGGCGACGGTGATATGTTCCGGTAAGACAAAAAAATTTGGGAAGGATAGTTTTAATGTATCTCTTTCAAGATTGCCAACTGACGTTCAGAATTATATAATGAATTTGCATGATTTTAATCTCTTCTATTTCATCTAAGAATTGTAATGTCTTCAATCGTATCTTCTCTCTGTCGCTAATCTTATCTTGGGCAAATTCCCACATATTAATCACACTTGAATTAATTTGTTGTTGTCTTTGATTTTGGTTCCATCTATCCATGTAACTCTGTTTTGAGTTATATTTCAAAAGAGTATAAAGATTCAGGTTTCTTGAATTCAGTAAGTTACTCTTCATAATCTTACCAAACTGATCGCCAGGCTCATCGCCCCCAACGGGGTCGTAGGAGACCCAATGTCCCATAGTAAAAGTCGACATTACGGAATCAATAAGTTGTTGAGCTTGTACATCTGGCATATAGCAGAGAGCACATTCAGTGATAAACAATGTGGGTAAACTTAAATCCAACTGTTCTTTCAAAACGTTCAACGTGAAAGCGACGTCATTCAGATCGCAAGCCATTATCTTATACCTCGATTCATTCGGGAATAATCCTGACTCATCCAGTAATTTGGTCTTAAGCTCAATGGTCTCCTTAAAGTCCATATCCAAATAGGTCGATAAACTACTAAACTCAGATAAATACGCTATCATTCGTAAATCAGATCCACAGCCTAAGTTGACGATTTGGAAATCCCTGTCATTGATCTTTTGTATCCATTTCAACATAGAAAAATCTATAGCAATGGAACGTAAGTAAGTACCATAGTTCATTACAGGATATGAATTCAGGATAGCTTTGGATATCTTACAATGTACTCTCTTGCTCATAGTCTTGATCACGGACAAATATTTCAAATGAATGCCCCCCATCGATTGATAGATATCTACCAGTCGTTTCGATACAACGGCATCATCTGCAATGACTAAATCACTTGGTGGTAAGTATTGCTTGTTAAAAGCAGCGATTTTACTAGAAAAAGCGTCATAATCTGTTTGCTGGATGACTGTACTCATCGCAGAACTACCAATTTAAACAAGTTCGATGAATAATAAAGCTCTGAACTTCGTTTAAAATGTAAATAGAATGTTGAAAACTGTATGTGTAACTATCTTACACTTTATAGAGCTCAATGGGTTCTATTTTTTTCATGAACTGGGAATTTCTTGGTAAATGACTAAATATATAGTGGGATGAATTAATTACTTATAAACCGAATAAACTGCTTACCACACTATAAAAACTTCATTTATAGAAAATCGCAATCAAACCAAAGACTGTTCAGCTCATTGGATTATCTTGCAAACGTACTTTGCAAGGACGAAAGTGCAGTTACAGCGATAAGAGAGTCTGGCAAAATTTTGAGGTGCAAAGATGGGGAACACGACGTCGAAGAGTGGGGACTCCACTAAAGGTAAGAGTAAATTTAAAGGCAAGGCTAAACTGAGCTCTCGACGTAGCGAGAGTTCTTCTCATAGTTTTGGTAGTAAAGACAAGGAGCAAGGTATGGATTATTTGACCACACCTACGATTTCCAGAAACGAGACGTCTCAATCGCAAGCGTCGATTGTTAGCCAAAACAGCTCTAGAAAATACAATTACATCGATACGACTCCGATGAGTCCCATCCTGAAGACTAATACTGGTGGGTCAGGTGCCCGCAGTATTGATCGGTATAGTGAGAATGCTTTACAGACGGATGATGAGTTGGAAGTAGAGATTCAAGCCTCTTCGAAATCCAAATCCAATAAGATTAGTAGTGGACACAGGCGACATAATTCTTTGAACACCGACGTGATGGTGAATCCAATGGATAAGCACCGACGGAAGTCTGAAAATATTGGCGTTCATCCTCACATTAATGATCTTCTGATTGGCTCAGGGCCTAAATCTGCTGGTGAAACCTCACCGAGCAATAATAGTGGACCTTGGCGAAGACGAAACTCTTCTACTTCGTTGAATAATGGTAGTACTGCTTATAGTACCCCGGTGATGTTGACTCCTCGAGGTAGTGTCGGGCAAAATGGTGGCGGACGTTCGAATAGTAATACAATAAATGATAACGACGGTGATAGTTATTTCAGTTTACCTAAGAAAATGACCTCCCCAACTTTATTGAAGCAAGACTATACCACTGATGTAAGCATGTTGCCTGGAGCAGAAAATGAACTTGATGATGGGAATAAATTAAAGAAGCCTCTCAAGCCCGTAGATATAGATTTGGCTATTGAGAAATTAATTGAATCTGGGTATGCTTCGAAGAGACCCAAGGCACCTGTATTGAAAAATACAGAAATTGCTCAAATATGTAGGTTATCTCGTGAAATTTTCCTGTCGCAACCAACTTTATTGGAACTATCACCGGAAGTGAAAATCGTTGGCGATGTTCATGGTCAATACTCCGATTTATTAAGACTTTTCACTAAATGTGGGTTCCCGCCGTCTGCTAACTACTTATTCCTTGGTGACTATGTGGATCGAGGGAAACAATCTTTGGAGACTATTCTGTTGTTACTTTGTTACAAGATCAAGTATCCAGAGAATTTTTTTCTACTGAGAGGTAACCACGAATGTGCCAACGTTACAAGAGTGTATGGATTCTACGATGAGTGTAAGCGACGTTGCAATATTAAGACGTGGAAACATTTCATTGATACATTCAATACGTTGCCCTTAGCTGCCATCGTCACAAATAAGATTTTTTGTGTTCATGGAGGATTATCACCAGGCTTGAATTCTATGGATGAGATCAGGCATGTAAGCCGCCCGACAGATGTTCCTGATTTTGGACTGGTCTCTGATCTGCTGTGGTCAGACCCTACAGACTCTGTTAACGAGTGGGAAGATAATGAGAGGGGTGTCAGCTATTGTTATAACAAAGTCGCTTTAAACAAATTCTTAAACAAGTTTGGATTCGATCTAGTATGTCGAGCTCATATGGTTGTCGAGGATGGATACGAATTCTTCAATGATCGAAGCCTTGTCACTGTATTTTCAGCTCCAAATTACTGCGGAGAATTTGACAATTGGGGTGCGGTAATGACAGTCTCGGATGGGTTACTTTGTTCTTTTGAGTTACTAGACCCACTAGATAAAGCTTCTTTGAAGCAAGTGATGAAAAAAGCTCGCCAGGAGAGGAAACTGCTGGCTAACGATTCACAGATGCGTTCAGATTCTTGATAATAGTTGGGTCCAAAGAAGCATTCTTGTATGTACCATCAATATATAATATAAATTAACGATTATGAGACAAATTGAACACCAATCACACGAACAGCTACACAGCAGAGAACCAAGAACTACCACAGAGCATGAACGATGAATCGGAGAACCGTTAATAAACACCCGGCTGTGCTGCCTGTACGTGTAATTAGTCAACGCAGAGAATATTTCTGGTTCATACAGCATTTCATCGTCTCGCTAATACTGGTAATCGCTACCGTATGGTCCTTTGGGAGAGGATACCCTAACGCCTTGGCAGATATTCTGCCAAACCCTCGATGGGTGCTAGTGTTTGAAAGCTTTCTGCTTATGTCGATGCTCTTCACCTACATTGGACTCCCACTGTATAACGAGGACGTTCTGGCCGCTGATTTAGACGATTGGTCCACGGTGACAGACAGCAGTGCCAACGTCCAGACAGACTATACTACACAACAAGCTTTCTTACAAGATTGGGGTTATAAGCAGACGTCAGGCGTGCTAGATTTAGCCACGATGGACGTTTGTCAATGGTTGCATGACGACCACAAATTGGAACAATCGAGAAACAATTGATTCATAAGAACGTGCTACCTGTCAGCTCTTCGAAGCCCTTAATAACCAACCATGATCGCTTTCACAAAAGGTTTGAACTTCTACCATCATCAGTGGCCCTTGGGCAACAGGGCTGGTATGGGACTCACGACGTGTACCCTAATTATAAACCCTAATGTGTTCAGCCCTAACTACAAACCCTACTTGTATCACGTGCGTGATACACAGTTTTGGAGCACGTGATTTACACACTTTTTCTGCTTCCCGAGGTGTGGCGCGGCTGACTCTGAATGCCCATTACAAAGAGCTCATCGACCCAATGGATCCATTTCATGTATATAAGGCATGAGATCCTTGTTACAAAGTCTTAGCTGGATTATGAAAGGTTCTCTGGCGACTTTCAATCGGTAACATGGTCATTGTGCATTATGAGCAAAATTGATAAGAGATGGGTCAGTGGACTCGCGTTACTGGCATTTGTAGTGGTTTCATGGGTCGGGTCATCATTCCTTGTCAATGAATTGTTCCAAAAATACGAGTTCCGGAAACCCTTTCTGGTGACATATTTGAGTGTGTCGTCCTTTGTGTTCTATTTAGTGCCTGTTGGTGTGTGTTTAGTGAAAAACCAGCACATTTGTAAAGATGTAGAGAAATTTTCTCTAATGACGGGTGATGCTGTGAATCCTAGTGTATACGATCACGCAATATTGAGTCTTGGGTTTTGTGTGCTGTGGTTCATGGCTAATTTTGCTAATAACGCCTCGTTAAACTACACGTCCGTGGCCTCACAGACTATATTGTCTTCCACCTCGTCATTTTTCACTTTAATAGTCGGTTTCGTTTGTCAAGTGGAAAGCATCACCATTGAAAAATTAGTTGGATTGATTGCCTCATTCTTAGGTGTGTGTATCGTAACTAATAACGATTCTAATAAAGGAGCGTCTCAATTAGTCGGCAACTTGCTAGCACTGGTCGGTGCATTGGCGTATGCTTTGTATACGATCTTTTTAAGAAAATCCATCAAGGACGAATCCCAATATAACATGAAACTGTTTTTCGGGTTTGTTGGACTGTTTACAATGTGTCTCATGTGGCCCTCGTTGGTGATTTTACACTATACCGGTACAGAAAGATTCGAATGGCCTTCGAGCTGGCAAGTTTGGTGTATTATAAGTTTGACCTGCCTGATCTCATTTGTAAGCGATTACTGCTGGGCACAAGCAACGTTGCGCACTTCGCCGCTAGTGGTCACCATGGGACTCAGTCTCACGATCCCCATGGCCATGTGTGGAGACTTATGGTTCAAAAATGAAAATGTGTCAAATTGGTATCTAATTGGTGCCTCTATGATTTTATTCAGTTTCTATATCGTTAACAAACAAGAATCTACACAAGACACGCCCACAGTTGGAGCACTACCGCCGCAATACTCATACGGCTCCATCGACGTGTAACGCACTTTGATATACATAGCATCTTACATAGCATTTACATATTCATAGCATACATTAAGCATAAGCTTACTGTTCTCTAGCAATAAGAGAACCTCGAAGATAAGATTGAAAATAACTAAGTAACGAGCAAAGAGCGTAGTGCGGGCCAGCGATGAGCAAGTTGAACCAACTGTGGTACAATTACCACAGGTCTGTGCTGGAGTGTGATAGGATCTACAACGAGCACTTACAACTTCGTGTGGCAGATTCGAAATCGGAGCCTGCGTCATCGATGGTACAAAATGAGATCTCGGTGTTACAAAGACAGGTCACCGGGCTGACGGCCCAATTGCAAGAGGCTGTGAGGGACAACGACCGGTTGATTGAGAACAACAAGGCTATGAGAGCGCTTTCCGAGTCCAAGGTTGCTAATTACAAGAAGATTATTGAGAACTACGAACAACAAACCACAGCAGGCAGAAGGAAGGACACGAGCGATGCGTCGTTCCATCTGTTAACACCAAAGAAGTTACAATTGAAGACGATCTTCGACGGCGAAAGCACTGAGGATAATGATTCGTTTGTGAAATCTCTGACTTTGAACCAAGTAGAAATCCCAAATGAAACATTTTCGCAGGATGATACGTTGCCACACACTACAGATAAAGATACCATGAAGGAGCAAGCAGCCAGAAAGACCTCAGTCGTGAGTTCAAAACTGGCCATCTCTTCAAATTCACGCAAGAAAAGGAAATTGACAAGGAAAAAGATTGACGACTCCATCGAAGACAATTGACCTCACCTGTGGAACCTCAGGATCCGTTGGACAAGATGTTTTGAACCGCTAAAACGAAGCGTTGAATCATTGAAAAATTTGTTCACTAAACATTAAAGACATGGCAATGAACTACTTTTGGCTAATATACAAGTTCTCGTGTTTCGACTACTACGAGTCTCATGACGGAGGAACATCTGGTGAAACGAAGGAAGAAGTCGCAATTGACTAGTTTGTTGGATGATGCTAGTCGATGGGATCCAGTTTACACGTACAGTCTGCCGACAGACTATAAGAGAAGAAGAGTCCCGCAAACGACCAACCCAGTAGTACAAACGCAACCTAAATCAATACAAACTAAACAACGCTCTTTAACTACGAGGAAGAAACAGAGCACAGCAGTTACAAAACAGGAAAAAGTGAAGGACCAACAAATTGCACAGAATGAACCAAAACTGACAAAACATGATACTTTAGCCAATTCCTTTATTAGTAATGTGTCCGATATCAAAGTTTCTAAAGAATTTTTCGATTTGAATCTTAGTGCCAGTTTTGATGAAGAGATCATACCGTCGACTGAAATCAGCGCCAAATACAAATTACGTGACGATATAGTTGTTTCGCTTCGATATGTCCTATACCCTGATTTCCAAGAACCATTTGCCATTGATTTTGGGAGTGATATAATAGCATATGATCCAATGAATGAGATTGGTAAGACGATCGAATACACAGCTCGAGTGTATTTGCCTGTCAAGGGTAGAACCCATGTTGTCTCGAAGATACTCAGCAAATTGAGAAAGGCCTATTCGGAAAACAATACTCAATTATTCATTCAAATGGTAGAGCAGTTCAATAATTATGTTCTTGAGTTTCCTAGAGACCAAATACTCGATCATTTATCTCGTAGCAATTTCCAAATACCAACGAGTTTCATTCATGACTTCTTACATACGATATATGTGAGAACGATTTTCCCCAACGCTAAAGAGTTGAAGAAATACCGTGCCTTTAGCAATTACGTTTATGGCGAATTACTGCCCTCGTTCTTAACCTCTGTCTACAATCAATGTGACTTAAAGTCCAATGATATATTCATGGATCTGGGTTCTGGTGTGGGGAACTGCGTACTGCAAGCAGCATTAGAGAAGAATTGTTCATTAAGTTTTGGCTGTGAGATTATGGATTCTGCTAGTAAGATTGCTGAGATGCAGCTAGAAGAGTTTCATAAACGGTGTAAACTGATGGGGTTACATTTACCCAGGATTGAATATTCTTTGAGACAAAGTTTTGTAGATAATCCAAGAGTGAACGAGTTAATTCCACAATGTGACGTTCTATTGATTAATAACTTCTTATTTGACAGTAAGTTGAATGCAAAAGTTGAATCCATTATTCAAAACTGTAAAGTGGGATGTAAGATCATTAGTCTTAAGACATTAAGAAGGCTAGGTTACACGTTTGATGTGGAAAATATTGATAACGTTCTCAACAGATTAAAAGTAGAAAGGTTCGAATTTAAGGATAATAGTGTATCGTGGACTCATAACGGTGGTGAGTATTATATTTCCACTGTACTAGATTGTTTGGATGAGTCTCTTTTCCAACCAGAGGAAAGGTATAGAAAGACTGCTAAACGTATCAAATATTCACGATGAGATCAGTAAACGTGGACATATCAAACGAATGTATCGATCCAAACAATTGTGTCATAGAGAAAATATCATTACAAGTGTAAACCTTTATATATGTAAGCATGCGTGTATGTATCATAACGTTCATAAGAATCATGCAGTCATTAATGTCAGTACCGGGGAGTCTAATTTGGATCTGCCTTCTCTCTCTTCAAGTTCCATAATAAATACATAACCCAGCACCTTAGCCTTCAATTTTCGCACTAACTGTCCAGCTGCATGAGCAGCAGACCCAGTTACTAGCACATTGTCCACTACGACTACATTGCTGCCACAGGGCAGCGATTCTTTTTGAATTTGTAAAGTGCCTTTCTCTGCCATTGGATTATAGGTATATGATTCTACATCACCAGGCAAATGCCCTTTGAACCGTGCAGGAATGAAACCACATCCCATGGCTAATGCTAATGTGGGTCCAAACAGAAACCCTGTAGACTCAATGCCTACGATATAGTCCACTTTGTCATCTTTAAACATATCTTCCAAATGGGCTTTAAACGCCTGGATTAACTTGTCAAACACTTCAGGATGGCCAAATATAGGCGACACATCGTAGAACATTTCTCCTTTCTGGCGGAAATCTCGATAGATAAGCGTAGCTTTCCTTAACTCGTTAGTGTAAAGGATTTTAGGTTCCATGACTCTTAGTGCCTTTCTTCTTGATGTTGGTTTTTATTTCTCTTTCCAGGATCAAAGAGTTCGCACTCTATTGTTTCAGCAATTACTGTCCTGGCAATTATCTTGCTGTTAAGTTTTGTTACGTTCACACTCACCTGGCTGACTGGTCAATTGCACTTAAATAAAAGTTTTAAACATACCGGAGTTCTCTTATATATGAAGCATTTATTAACATTGTTACTAAAAATTAAGAGTTTTACACTAAGAAATTGGTCTGGACGTACTTCATTTGTCTCTGATCGTACCATTATGGCCCATTTGGTAAGGGCATTCTTATGAGGCTCTTACTTCTCATCATCGAATTTAATTCTTGTATGTACGACCGTTTGTAATAATTTTTTCACTGCTACGACATGCCATGGGATGTGACTGTCTTTCCCATTCTCACACAGTCCGAACCATGTGTTTAATGATGCCAAGTTCTTGAACTCTTGTAAAATGATTTCTAGTAATTTTGTGCTATCCGAGTGTGGGCAATTCAATAAATTTACTTCGAATTTCTTCCATGAACTGTTGTCTTTGTCCAGTCCACGCTTGATTAAAGCACCACTCTTTATAGCACACCGATGTTGAGAGTTGCTCAGTGGGAACGGATCTCGGAAAATCATAGCCTGGATTTCTTGGTCCATGTCTCTTATCTCATAATCATCATAGTTGTCTGCAGTTAACGACACAGTTTCTGAATTGTCTGCTAATGAGTCAAATGCATTAGTGCTGCCTCTTCCCTTGTTGTTAATACTCACTTTAGTGTTATCATCGACACATACTACAGCTAAGTGCACATTTCTTCCCGATAAACGTCTCCAATTCATTAGTTCATCATCTGGTAGTATACCATTCAATCTTGTCAGAATAAGACAAATTCTCCCATACTTCTTATTAGCCATTGATAAGGTTAGGGACCAAAGTTGATTACAGGCATCATCAAACAAGCTCTTGGATTTACCCACAAACCATGATTTTACCAGATTTTCCTTGCCGTCGCTGTCAGACAATGCTCCGAAAACCCATTGTTTATCGATACTTCTTGCATACGCTAAATGAATGTAAGTATCATAGTGAATGTACGACGGCCCGTGTAACTGTTGTAACGTTCTGAACTGTACTTTATCAGGTAACTTTGACGCTAACGTAGTGAATTTATTGATTTTGGGCTTCAATAAATTAAATATACTAGCACATAGCGTATAATATTGATCCACGGTAGTTAATGGACTCTTAATAAATTCGAATGGTACAATCTTTAAGAAAAGTTCTGCTTTAGGGATTTTTTCCTTCACTTCATTCCTAATGATTTGGAAATTCTTGATACCGTAAATAAAATCTTGTAAATGACATTTTTTAATCGGTAAGATTATCATTAGCGTCACATCCTGGCCAGAGCTCTTGTTTGAAATATAATATGTGACTATTTGGGTCGCTAATAATAGCAGAGATGATTTTTCAAAATCTTTGAAATAGATCAATCCATTTGTATCCTGAGGGGTCAATTTTAATAATTCACAAAATCCAAATTCATGAGAAATGTAACTTTGTGATAAAGTTGATATGAATGATAAACAATCTTCTTTATAGGCATCTGTTAGTATCACAAATTTAAAATTTTTAATACCGCTCACAGGACGCAGATTCAAATACTTGGCATAATGTTGAGAATCTGCTCTGATCTTAATGATTTCATGTTGTTTCTTAGCATACACAAAAGGTTGCTTCAATTCATATAATTCTTTGATTATGCTATTGCCCATTAATTGATTGCATTCTCCAAATAATTCAACTAACGTTTTTTGTAAGATACCGCCAGTGTCTATTTTCACGGGATTGTGTGGAATTTCTGGGATGTTCAGGTCCTTTAACATACTGTTGTCAAATACAATTTGTTCCGAAAAGATTTCCAAAAGATCCTGATCCTTCGTCGTTAGAGTAATCTCTGGATTATCAATAAGAAAATAATCCGGGATCGATGACATTGGCATTTGTCTGAGTAGGAAAGGAAAATTATTGAGAGAAAAATTACCTGCACCAATCCCTCCATTAGTTTGTGATTCATTTCGTAGTGTATCGGCTGTTAAAAATTGAGATTTATCATTGGAAAGACTACCTTCACTTCGAGTACTCCATTCTCTACTATTAGGATGGATAGAGTTTGTCTCCGTTTCAGATATAGTAGTAAACTTTGATCCTTCATCGATAATATTGTTACTGTTAGGCTGTAATGAATCATCACTTTGTTTGTATGGTGATTCGTTTTGATGCATCTCGTGAGGTATCTTCCAAATTGAATCCGATCCTTCTTTTCCATAAGCATCATTTGATGCAGAAAGTAATTCTGATGGGACAGAATCTTGAATACCTTGATAATGGTAGAAATTTGGATCTGTTATAATTTTATCTGTTGACTTTATTTCTTGCTTTTCATATTCAAACAAATCCAAATCAGAATCGCTTTCATCTTCTGAGCTTGTCACTTCTCCAGTAGATATATCAAATTTCAATGCTTCGTCTTTCTGAATTGGACAGATCGAAAATTTACCACCGTCCTTGTACTTATTATCAACGTTATTTTCTATTTTTGGATTGAATGTTAACGGTGCAAATACGCTTTTCCTTCTATCTCTTGGCGTCTCCACAGGGAGGGGTGCACCAGGGTCCGAATACAGAGGACTGTTGTTGACAGTCATTTCGTTAAGAGGAATGTCCAGGTATTTGCGTTTCAGATTTTTCTTTACTGGAGTCTCTGACGGGCTCTTATTTATCGTATCTGATTCTAGTTTGATATTATTATCGGTGTCAGTATGAATTAATTTGCCGTTTTCTTCATCATCAGACATTTCAAACATATCTTCAGTGATTTCATCTGAACCATTCTTAACTGTTCCAGGGTTTTTCTCCTCCGTGGAAGATTCGCTTTTATCACCAAATAAATCTTCATTGGTGGCAATATCTAACCTATTCGGATCTTCGTCCTCGTCGTCACCAAATAAATCTTTATCTGTATCGCTGATCCTTCCATCTATTATGCGTTCATTTGTGAGATTTGCTTTCAACGGGCTAATATTCAGATCTTCTAAATTCCTATGTCTCAAATTTCGATCTGCAAACAGTTCATTACCATTATTATGAGTAATGGGGCTTATCGTAAATCCTGAGTTAAAGGGTTCGGAAGATGTAGGTGTATGTCGAGCTAAATGATTAAAATCAGGAGATGGGTTGAGAGATTTTATATCACTAGGAAGGTGTTCCGTATGCAAATTGTTCGATAATGGGTTAGACAAATTTGATGTTTGAGCCATAGGTGATAATTTTGAGCTAGTATTTCCAAAATTAGATATAGTCTTATAAGATAATTGTGAAGGGTCTGTATATCCACCACCAGAACTTACCAGGTTAGTTCCTGCCAGTCCAGAACTTCCAGGAGTTCTGTATGCTGATGTCTGTCGTACTTGGATAAAATCATCGATAATATCCAATGTATCTTGTAAATTCTGTAATGACATAAATGACGTATTTACCAAATCTTGCTCACCAAATGCTGTTTGTGCAAAACATAAATCAAGAGGCCACACAGTGTGTCTCATCTCTAAAGGTGGTGATAAATATGCTGCCACGTTGGGAGTTTGTCCATTAAGATGTCCCAAATGAGGAGTTACATGGACCCATTTCAAGTCTTTCTTATCTCTTAAATCAATTCCATATGAAATCTTCAAAGTAGTTAAAAATGTCTTAACGTTATCTGGTGGGTTCACAAACTTAATCTCTTTATTTTTCCCAGTACGTCTTAGATACATTCTAATTCCCGATGGTGCTAAATATAAGGCATGGTTTTTTGATACGATTTGATCCAGATTATCTTCTGTCAATTGAATCAGACTAAAGTTTTTCGTGTTAATAGAGACCACTAATTCACTGCTAGCAAACAGGTGTGGTTCAATTTGGATTACAGGAGACCCTTTGGAGTCATTTTTCTTAATTAAAATACATGCATTGCCAAATTGGATTAATTCACTCTTGGATTTCGTCACTAAATTTAAATAGATGGCTTTCCTCAAAGCTTTTAAAAATAACGCATAGTGTGGTGGTAGATTAGGTTTTGAATAGTCTGCTGTAAAGGTACCAGATTTATCAGGAATCAAAACATGATTCTCTTCATCATCGGCATATTCTCTTGCAGTTAATTGAGGTAAAGGATCCTCATTGATACTAAAACACCACAACTCCTTAGATAGTAAAGCGACAAACACTTTTGAGTCTCGTTTCCTTAAAAACAACTCGGTTTGGATAGCCCATTGATCATCTTGGTTTTTAGGAATATATTGATGGTAATTAACTTTCTTCACTTGAGCCAAATGATAGAAATTTAACTCTAATTCATTCAAAGAATATGACGAGTCCACATGTGGTACAAATTCCATACTCAATTAATGCAAATATCGACAATTTCAGTGCTATTTTTGTTCTTTGCGGTAAAGGATACAATATTTTGGTATTAAACCAATGTTCCCAGACTGAATTTTCAATCTTTCAACCTGAAAATTTGATAATGATGAAGTATCAATAGCCTTAAGGTAATTGTACAGTCAGATCCACTGCAAGCAAGCAAAAGGATACGTTTGCAATAATAATTCCAATTCTACACTGAAATTGTTCATATTAAAGATAGTAATAATTCATGTTTAAATCAATTTATTTAAACATAATTTTCCATTTTAAATCATTTTGACAGTTTATAAAGTGTATCAGGGCTTGCTAGCAAGCTAAAGGACGAGTCTACGTAAGAGTGGGAGTAGCTGAGTGGGTTATTGAAGCTTTTTAGTGTGCTGGTTCTTTGGATTGAGGTTTTATTTTGTTGAATGAGAAAGATTGCTTAAAATCTGATGCCAAATGAAATTGATGCTGATTTTTTGATCTTCGATCAAAAGAGACAGCTGACTGTTTCGGGAGTTTCCAGATATAAGATCACGATAAATAAACCGCTTTTTGAAAGCCATGGGCGTTCAATTGACGAATTATTTGTTCGAGTCAAAAATTTAGAGAGTGAATTGTTAAGACCTATTTACTTAGCTGGTCCTTATGCTTTTTACTGCGACGTGCGGCCTCATAACTATCATGAGGATGAAACGTTTAAAGGTGAAGAGCCTATTCAGTTTTGTGAAGATTTGAGACCCGGTGAAACTTTTAAAGCTAAATTATTTTTCAACGAGTACTCTAGAGTCGGAGAAACTGATGATTATAAATGGACTATTGATATTATATCTCAATTGGCAGTACTAAATTTTCCCAAATTGGATTATGCGATTCGTATTGGAACGTCCAAGAAATCCACAAAGATGGGGTTTCGTAAAAAAAAATTCCCCATACGGTCCTTACCTGGTATAAGTATTGCAGAGTGGGACACGGAAAAGATATGGGACCTTCCACCTTTGTACCCAAAGAAGCCTATCCATTTAGTTATTTTAACTCATGGGATTTTCTCTAATATCGGTTGTGATTTATTATATATGAAGGATAAATTAGAAGAGACATCATTTGCATTGCCAGAAGAGATTAACCAAAATATCGTAGTGAGAGGTTGCATTACTAATATAGGTAAATCTGAGTATGGGATTCATTATCAAGGAAGGCGTGTAGGAAAATTTGTGATAAAGACCATTGATGACTTGAATCGTAAATATAAAGTGGATAAACTGTCATTTATTGGACACTCTTTGGGTGGTCCCACACAGGCAATGGCTGTTCATTACATTGCAGTAAAAAGACCTGACCTTCTGCATCCATCAAATGGATCAGTGAATTTAATAAATTTCATTGCACTTTCAAGTCCATTCCTTGGAGTCATTGGTGATTTCCCATTATACCTCTCGATCCCACTAGATATGGGTGCACTTGGTATCACGGGAAGAGACTTGAATTTGAAATATACTCCATTTACTTCAAAAGATGGTCTGTATATCGATTCTCCTGATTGGCATGGAGATATAAAACGCGAACCTAAGATAATCATGGAATTAATCTGCCAACCACCAATCAGACAGGTATTTGAAACTTTCCGGAATAGAACAGTATATGCCAACGTTATCCATGATGGTATTGTGCCGATGAGAACTGCTGCGCTACTTTATTTGGATTGGAAGAGTCTAGCTAAAGTAGAGCGAATCAAAAAGAAAGATAGTGAAAACGGTGGAATGTCCGAATTAAATGAATCTGTAGAGTCTACTCCTGCCATTGAAAACCAACCAACGGATAATGGTGAAGTCTGTAACGAAATCCCTAGCGAACCATTGGATACAAAGGCGGCAGCTCAATGGTTATTGCCCCAGACTCTAATACATAGAAAAAAAATCAAGAAATTCAAACATGCTCAATCTTTGGACAATAGCAAATCAGATTCTAGTTTAACTTCCGCGACTAGTAGTAGTACTGAAAATATGACTACTACTGATCCCAAGGAGAAATTTTCTGCACCACAAGAAGCCTCTACCTTTTTATCTGCTCTAAGCGTTTTAACAGCCCCAGTGCCCACACAAGAATATATCAAAAATCCAAAAGCTAGATCTGATGCTATCTTGCACGACAAAATTTATACACCGAAAGATCTACCACCACCTTATTACACTGCTGACAGGCCTAAGTATAAAAAAATCATTTTCCCTAACGAAAGTGTTTATGTGATTCAAGAGAGAATTGCTAGAGCTTGGCAAGAAACAATGACATGGAGGAAAGTGTTATGTAAAATCCAACCAGATTCGCATAATAACATATCGGTGAGAAGAAGGTTTGTAAATTTGTATGGTAACGTGGCCATCCAGCACATGGTAGAGAATCATTTTGGTGTGGAAGCCAGTGAATCATTAATGAAGAATTCTAAGTGATCATATCATCATTTCATTCGAGTACATGTCTATATAAGAAGAAGAAAGTTAAAGTTTTATCTTTATTGTAAATTAACCTTTGCTAGCCACCATCTATAATTAATGGCACTGGTATTTTCGTAATCAAACCTTAGTATTGAATCTTGGCTTGGGTTCAAAGGCACCAACTCCAATCTTGTGACATATTCACAGCTGTTTGGTAATTTGCAATCAATCGGCGAGAGTAAAGGTGAGTTGCTTAAATATTTCCTATCTGCATCATTAAACTCGAATGAGTCCTCTAACTGACAGTTGTTAGAACAATACAACGTTTCATCTAATAGAACTCTTTGGCAAGAGAGACAATAACTCTTGAATATGGACATTGCAACAATCGATTACACGCAACTCAAGCTATGATCTGTAAGTATTCTTGGCAATCGTCCATATCGTTGGAGGCTCCTATATATATATGGTTTCGTAAATTTCTAAGTTGTCAAATTGAATTGTAAACCTTACTGTGGAATCTATGAGAATGCCATGGCAACGTGGGGCAAAACATTTACGAAGCACCAGACCCAGTGAGTTAAGAACTACGACGTAGGCAGATTCCATTCAATGGAGATTCTGGCCCATTTCTCAACATTCTTTTCATTTTCAAAAGAATCCATTAAACCATTTTTGTCCTTTAGATCTCACTTGTCTTGGAATATCTCTACCGTTCGCACTCAAGGGAATTGAAGCCGTGGTTCCGCCAGCCAACTTCGTAAATCCCCACCTCCTTAACAGTCTAGAACACATTGGAGTCAATGCAGCCGTTAGTGGTAATCTAATAAATACTATAGTCTTGTGCAAACCGTAGGCAATCACCAGTTCTGCTAGCAAATGGCTATTTTTAGCCTTTTCCCATAAAGTACTGTTTGGATCTCTATTCAAAGCCTCTCTTTTCGCTTGTTTCTGTGCCAACAATTCCAAGACTTTTTCATCCGAGTCTTCTCCGTAACCGAACCATTGCTTGGATTTATTCAAGTATATGCTCATTCTGTCCTCTCCAACAGATCTCACTGTAACAAAACACAAAGGTAAACTTACCAGCTCGATACCAATGTACACTATTAAAGCAGAGTAACCATATCTCTTGATCAACGCCTTCACATTATTTTTCTGAAGAGGCGTGGTGGTAGAGTTGGTTCTTTTCAAAACTGACAATCTATTGAACTTTAGCCATTCAACAGCTTTTAAAGGCCTGCCAAATTTAATGGTAGAGTTCAACAAACGGTAGCCGTACATGTCTCCCTCTAATGACGTTTATTGTTTAACACCTCGGTGTAATCAACGAAGCACTATATGTGATAAAACCTTATCGTTTATATGTTTTTAACAATACAAATATACGTATAAATTTGTGATACTGTTGTGCTATATTATTATAATCAAATTGGAAGTTATATACTATAATTCGTATGGAGATTGGGACATGATCCTTGTTTAACGAGAAGTAGCAGCGACTTTTTGGAAAGCACCCTTAGCTTGTTGTTTAGAAACTTTAGAACCTTGAGAAGCAGCTAGCTTAGCCTTTTCCACTTTTCTAGCAGCTTTATCAGTTTTCTTCTTTTCTTTGTCAGCCTTCAATTTTTCATCTCTCTTGGCCTTTCTGATTTCTGGTTTCATGGATCTTCTCTCTTTGATCAAGTCTAGAGAAGCACCAACAATTGGTCTTTGGGCCTTAACGGTCTTTCTGGATCTCTTCTTGGAAACTTCTTCAGTGATACCTTTCTTGTGGTGTCTTCTGAACAAGACAGTCCAGTGTACTCTTCTTGGGTTCTTTCTTTGGTGGAACAAAGAAGCAGATTTAGAGCTTTGGAATCTGAAAATTTTGGAGTCACCACGGACAAACAACGTACCTTTACCTGGGTAAATCTTGTGGCCGGAAAACGAATCAATTTCAATCTTCATCTTGATGTGTGTATAGTTACCGTTTGATCCCGAATGAAAACAGAATGTGATCAGATATTAATCAAATATGACAGTTAATCACGCTATTCAAATTGATATATTCACTTGCCTTGTAACTACTTCCCAGGGCTTCGAGGGCACCAAACGATATCGAATTTGGAAATTTCAGTTTCCGAAATATTCTGCGTCGCTTCGGTTCTCCAAACCTGAAATCTATTATTTCCTATTTGAAGCCATTGTCACCAAAAATGCATTTTCCCCAATTATGCTAGAAATTTCAAGCGTGTAGATATAGTTTTGAATGGTACAAAATGCACGGGTGTTTCAAACAGAAAAAGGCAGTCTCGACTTAAAAAATAGGAAAAATCCGAAAGAACTGACAGATGACTACACCTGGAAAGGCACACCACAAAAGGTCAAAGTAATCTTTAGCAGCTGCTTCATATACGTAACATTACTACATCCAATGGTTTCAGTCTCCTCTATCTTAGAAGTGCTAGATCCAATTGCTTCGAAAGTTGTCTCTCGACAGTACAGTTTCAAAGACCGTTCACAAAAGAAGGCTCGTCATACTAAACATTATCTGAATGAGTTCAGTGATACTACGAGAAAGAAGCTGGTTGTGAGGTTCAAATCCCTAGATAAACCTCTAGAGTCTATTTTCCTTAAGAATAGTAACAAATTAGAGAAGCTGTTTTACCCTTTTACTCTATTTAATATCCTGGCGATTGGTTATATAATGGGTAAATTCCCTCAATGGTTCCACATTTATTACACTATTCTGTTTATCATACTGATGCCTATTCGCTTTTATACGTATTACAAAATTGCTAACCACTATTTTATGGCAGATTTATGTTATTTTGTCAATGGGATGGCACTCTTTTTTATTTGGTTTTTCCCACAATCTACAAACCTTTTCCAATCATGTTTTGCATTGACATTTGGGTCTCTGTCATTTGCAGTAATTACTTGGAGAAATTCATTGGTAGTGCACTCTATAGATAAGACTACGTCATGTTTTATTCATATTATGCCTCCAGTGTCAATGTTTGTCATTAGACATGGAATTCCGGCCTCTTTAAGAGCTGAAAGGTTTTCAGGAGCTGTGGCTACTATTGGGTTGAGGAAAAATTTACTGGTCACTTCAATCTTTTATCTTATTTGGCAGATTCTTTATCATTATTTCATAACTTTGAAAAAATCTGAAAAGATTAAATCTGGTGAAAGAATGACCAGCTTCGAGTATTTGACAACCCATCAATTCAAGAATTTCTGGGCAGTAAATTTAAAGAAACCTTGGCCAATGGTTTTATACACTTTTTTCCAATATTTGTATCAATTAGCTACAATGTTACTTTGTTCTATTTGGTTAAAATACAAGTGGGCAGCTTTCTCTTTCTTAGTCTTCATCTTCTTAACCGCTGCATATAATGGGGCCACGTACTATATCGATTATTATGGAAGAATGTTTGAAAAAGAAGTAGAGAAATTGAAATTAGAAGTCGAATCTTTGCAGCAACAATTGGATGAGAAAGAATCTTCAGTGGAGCTTGATACTGCCAAATCGGATAAAGAAAATGATGAGTTGTGGAGGGACGACTAAGAACATAAGTTGGCAGAAAATGATCTTTGAGCTGTTTAAAATCTAATTATTTACAAGTAAGCAGCTCATTAATTTTCGTGTAGTTATAAATTAATACACCGAAGTATTTGCTCTGTGAGTCTTAATATGGGTATAGGGTGATGTCTGCGATTTTAAAACATCTTCTAACCTGAATAACGTCTTGGCATCTTCCACTTCTTTCAATTTCTCTATCAATGGTCTCACCATAGGCCTCGTCCACTTAACAGCACGTTGAGTCCCTAGGACTAGGACAAATGCATCCATGTACATGTCTACTGCACAGAAAAACTCTATCATCGTCTCTGCAAACTCTTCATCACTCTTGATACGTGCATCAGGACTCGCTTTTCTGAAAAGGGTCGAAATTCTATATTTGCCTCTACTTTCCCAAATTTCTTGACCCAGATCTTTATTACGAAACGTAATAGCAGCTTTCATGGCAATATGATAGACACTGGATGTCATAACAATCTTATGATTCAAGGAGTTGAAATAAGACAAATGGAATTTTTCTGCATTGTCTGTATTAGCATTTGACTCTGGTTCAGGCGCTTCACTAGATATTTGACTTTTCAATCTAGTAATATTAAAGTTATCAAACACCTCAGTTAAATGTTCTTCTAACTCATGCAATTGGAAAGTAAAAAACTCTAGCCTTTTCAAAAACTCAACTTCATCATGCAATCTTATTGCAATAGTTAAATATGTGACGAGGTTATAGGTATTGAACACTAATTTGTTAAGGTGTACTTGTCCCTTCCTTAAATGATCTAACAATAGCACTTTAAATCTACCTACGGTATCACAATCATCGTCTAATAGAATGTTTTTCACTGTTTCAACTGTCAAATAATTTTCTTGGAATATATTGAAATCTTTTGAACCACTATTTAGATGGAAATTCCATAGGGCATTTGATTCTGCTATTATTAACGATTTTTCAGGTAAATTTGATAAAGGTAAAAAAGGTGGTAAATTTGTAACACCTTCATGAGCTCTGGCAGTATAATCCGTCCGTTGTAAAAGATTTGTTCTCATCCTATCACCTTCTTCCCAACTTGATAACAATGGGAGTTTATCTGGGTTAAATTTTGAATATGCTAATAATAATTGGTTGAACAAAGAAGGACTCACACATTTTCTCCAGATTTCAACTTCATCATCGGATCCACTTCTTTCTTTCTCCATTTTATATCTATTCAAGACGAAATTGAAGTATAAAGCACGAGCTAAATTGACATCACCGTCTTGGGCTGCAAGTGCTATCACTGGATAAGTCACTTCATAAGTTAATGATTGGACTGCATGTGCAATAAATTTATAACCTAACATTCTTAACGTCATAGCTTTCCCATCTGCATCTTTCCCTGTCGAGCTGCAAACTGCTAATGCAGATGCAATGACCATGATCGACGCCTTATTTGGAACAATATCTCTATCCTTCATCTCGTAGAAAAGGTCAATAACTTTAGCATAGTTTTTTTCATGTTGGCAGACTTTAAACATTGTATTATAAGTGACTGCATCGGGATGATATGGAGTTGCTAAGAATTTCATAGTAGCAAAAGTGTCCCAAGCTTGTTTAAACAATCCCAAATCGTCGTAAAATTGAATGATTTTGGTGAAATTATATCTATTGGGGATAATTCCATATGTGTCTTTGAAAAATGTAATGAAATATTGCATATGTTCTGGGTCTTTCAATTTAGCAGCGTATGTAATACAATGATTTAAGTAAAGGCTGCATAACGGCTTAAGTGTTTCTGAATCACATAGTTTCATTCTAGCACATAATTGTTCCAATTTCTTAACAGCAAAATCTTTAGTTTCAAAATTAGAGTAGTAATTATTATGTTTTAAAGGTGATGCTTGTGATAAACTTTTGAAAAGAATCGAAAACATGATACTTTCAAATTTACTTTCATCGTAATGTATGTATTCAAGGAACATATTATCTAATCGTTCAATATTCTCTAATGATAATCTCTCTATACCATTCTTATACAATAAAATCAAATCATGGATAGCAACATTTTTCAATTTCTTACCAGATTTAAATAGCGCCTCAACGACAATATTCCAATCTTTCTTTTTCGGGTTACCCAAGGCTCGGAGAAGCAATGCATCGTCATTAATATTAGACGACATAGATTCTGGTATTAATTTTCTCAATCTTGCACGGGTGAAATCCTTCTTCACGTTAGAAATTTCACGAGTATCGTCTGGTGTATCCACAGGCATTGGAGAATTCGTCTTAAAAATGATCTCCGATTTCCCAGATTCTACACGTTTTTTAAGCAGCTGTCGAATCTCCGGTATAGAGTTCGATATCCAATCGCGGTTACTCGTAGATTTCGTTTCCTTTGTAGATTTCTCCATTGTATCGTTATCTGTGTGAACATTTTGAGTCTCTCCATCGTCTGTAGAAAACTCTTTGATTGAAATCCTGCAATATGAACATAAATAAGTACCTCTGTAAGCACCAGGCGCCAGTTTACCATATGTAAGAGATAGGTTTCGAAGCATCTTGATACGAATACTTTCGTAAGTACTGGAATATCAAATATTTCGGCTCTTGATTTATTTGCGCCAGCTACAAACGAAGTCGTCAAGCTGTTGCTTCTAGGTAAACCAAATATGGACAATTAGAAAATAGGCGGCTTTTGAGCTTAAAAACTTACAATTGTTGTACAATTGGCCTAGAAGGTTATGACGCTGCGCACTGGGTTGGTCATGTGTAATACTATCTTTCCGTATAGTAAATATTATGAAAAATTTTGAAAAATTTCAAAAAATCGATGAGATGAGATGAGCACTCTTCAGATGCGAGAGCTTTCAACTGAACCAACCATATCTTTCTGTTGAAACTCAGCCGTAGTTTTACTTGCTTAAATGAGTTCACTGAGTGTAGAAGAAAAAACCAGAGGCCAAACGGTGAGTGGGAGGCCGTGGAAGAACGAAAAAGACCAATTCCGTGCAACTGGCAGAGTTGTGAAAAATAAGAAGTTGAGTTCTTGGGAGTTGAAGAAACAGAAGAGGTTAGAAGATGTGCAATTCAAAGAGAAAGTAAAGGCTATGAAGCAAGAGAAAGAAGACGAACGGTTGAAGAAAGTTCAAACTATAAGAGAACGCAGAGAAAAGAAAGAGGAAAAAGAGAGGTACGAACGGTTAGCTAAGAAGATGCATGCTAAGAAAGTGGAGAGAATGAGGAAGAGAGAGAAAAGGAACAAAGCTTTGAAAGAGCGTTGATTCAGCACTGAGTTTCGTGCAAGGTTAAGGGAAACTTATATATTTAACGGGATGACATATATTATACAACAAGCATTTGGAATTAAGACCAGAGATAGCGGTCGCTGAACCGATAAACACTCTGCTAATCTTAGTAAGAGCACTGCCATTGAGGTAGAAGTGATTCTCGGAAATCTAAAATCTTTTGGAAGGAGAAGCAAAAAAATAAATGCGAATTCTGTGGATCGAACACAGGACCTCCAGATATCGTGTTGACCGAAGTTTAACTCTTCAGTCTGGCGCTCTCCCAACTGAGCTAAATCCGCATACAAATGTTAGAAGAGGTCGCTTTAGCAGCTGGCCTGATGCTGGGATTACGCTTGGCATGAAAACTTGTTAAAATATTGTAATAGTTTCATTTACACTTGATGAAGCAGCTTCCATTTGAGTTACTTTACAAGGATGCTCCATTAAAATTTTACGTCTTGTTTTTGTCTCTCTTTTTTTCTTTTTTGCCCGAGAATCTCTAACTAGCTTGTAGCCTGGTTTTTATTTATGAATATTAAATAGATTGATGCGTGTTGTATAACTATATGACGATGTATGCTTTTATGATACTGGCTTTAATGAATTGCACAAAATTCTTTGTCAATTAAATCCGCCGATTTTGCGTTTCTTCTTCTTCTTTTTTGATACTTGTGATCCAAAAAGTTGAGAACTGGGCACATTTGACCCATTTTGTCCTTGAGATTGAGATGCAGTTAAAGTAAATGCTGGAGTCATGCTATCTGGTAGCGTTGACGGTAATTCGTTATACGATGTCCGTTGATGAGAATAGATGTTTCTTGACTTGGATTTCAGCCTCGTTGACTTGGATTGAGACGACACAATCGAGGGAATTTGCGATTGAGATTGAGTGGATACATCAGACAGTAGTCTTGTTGGCAAAGAGGAACGTAGTGACGATTTTGTTTCATCCTCTTCTGCATCACTACCTACTGTATCCCATGAGTTTAGTAATTGCATGTACTCTGTATCGTGCTCTTCAATCGTCGCATTAATTAATTCATCATATTCTGAAGTCTTAGAAAGTGACAAATAACTCCATACCAAGTCTTTCACTATGATCTTCGCTACCGCTTCTGAACCTTTAGAGAATAATTCCCAACATTGAAGTAATTTGTTGTAAAAAACGTCCATATCCTCACAGGTTTCATAAATTATGAGAGAGAACAGTGACTTTAAAGAACTAAATTGAACATCTTCGCCTGAATAATGAGAGAAGAACTGCGTGAAGAACGAGTTTAGTTCAACCATATTCTGGATATCAGGCAGCTCTTTATGCCAAACAGCTAACAAGGGCGATATACCATGGGCCATTTGGTTTTCTTCCCAATGGGCCAGATGGTAGTTGATCAACTCAGATAATGAATAACCGTAGTCTTCCAAAATTTTGACCTCTGTTCCTAAATCATCAATTTTAGTGGTTAATTCTTTTTCTATTAATCTTCTTGTGTGTTGAATAAGGCCATGGATGTTATTTGTCAATGTCAATTCAGGGTATGTATCATATGATGAATCATTTGAAGTATTACATTTCTCCAGTGTCTTAGATAAATCCAACGTCTGATTAGCATTAGTCATAATATAGTTCGATATCACTGGACTGTGAAAGCCTTTGATAAAAATTTGAAATCTCCAATGATTCAAATCCGTGTTAATGTTTTCTATCGGTTCTAAGCACCCTATGCAATCAATGCCTCTGAAATTCCCCCGGACGCGTATTAGATCGGACATTTTCTCAGACAATACACTATTAGTTTGTAAGTCAAGGGAAAACATATGTGTGTAGATTATGTTATGTCTCTTGGAAGTGATATAAGCCAAATAAATTTTCTTCTTTGACCTTGTTCCCATATTTTGAACATATAACTTATAAGTCTTGTCGTTTTCGTTCAAGTCATGTTTCCAAGATATTGATCTATTCAGAGTTTCATCTTTTGAGCTATACTTATTCAAAACAATTAATTCCTTCGACGTTAATATAATGATAAATGAATCATCAACTTTCTTTATGTCTCTCAATTCAGACCATGTTTTCAACTCTACAATTTCTTCTTCCCAGTCTTCTTGAAAATCAACTTCTATAATCTTAGAAGGATCTATGATCAGTAACCTTGTCTCTAAGAAAGACCATTCTATTCTTTTCTTTAAAGAGACTTCCTCCGGGTCGAAGATAGAGCCTTGATGATTTTTATCGATTTTCAAATACCAATTGCTACCATCTCCATTCTTGACAATATTTACAACCCCCCAATTTCCTTTGTAGTCTACTAAAGCTATTTGATTTAAGTTCCAGGGACAAAAAGTAACATCTGCAAATGGGAAGTCACTGAACTCCGTGAAATTTAGAGGCTCGAACATCTTATACAAAATTTCACCTCTTTGATAGTCTATCTTTGTAAACTTAATAACGTATACGGATGTGTTAGTCACCACAGCAAATCTATCGGGATACCGACCGTAACTTGGAGGCAATTTTGGAAATTTTAAACCTTTGACTTTGGATTTAAGATCGATGATGACATTTCCAATATGTTCATCTAGATGATATTGCAGATTAATATCATCACTAGAAGCTTCTTCGTGTTGTTCATGCTCTTCTCTTATTATAACCATATTCAACTTTGATCCTGATTCTCCAGATGCATAAATTAAGACATTATGATAATCAATTTCTTGACGAAGGTCTAAACTAGTTTGTATTGGGCTCATAATAAAACTGTCCCCATTATTGGGATCAACAATAGTCTCTGGACCTATAACTTTCTTCATCGATTCGGTAGTATTTGCTTGGGACGTTATATTCTTCGGAAGGTAATCATGATGGAATGAACTTAGACCAGAATCGTGTATATCGTAAAAATGATTCAGTTTCTTATGGTCTACTTGCTTGTACATTTGTAAATTGGTATTGATAAAATTGGGCATGAAATTCCCCCATTGTAATTTCGAAGTTAAACTCGAATCACACCAATCTTTCAAAACTTCTTCGTCAGTTTCATTATCCAGCATATCTACCTCATCTACTTCATCGTCTTGAAAAGCTTTCTTGACTCTTTTTAATGGCTCGATAACTTGTGTCCTGGTCACATTATCTACGAATACCTTACAGGCCACAACTTTAAAGTGATCTCGCCTTTTATCCAGGCTAGTATCTACACTACCTATCCATTCGCTATTAAAACTGTTCCTTTCGGTACCTGGAACATAAAGTTTGCTGGCTTCAAAGCCTATTCCCAACTGATGCCCAGTAAGATGGTCTCCCGGTCGTTTTGGTTCGTTCATTGAAAAAAACCAAAATCAAAGCCTGGTTGATAGCTAAGAAGAGTTTAGCTACTGAGAGCAATGAGTTGCCGATATGAGTGCCACTAAACTCAACAGTTACTGCTAATCGCAATGAAATTGGATCAGATTTGTCAATTAATAATTTGTAAGATCATCGCAAGTATTTAACATGAATTTTTTCAATGATCCAAAATATCGAAAAGTTTCAGAACTCAAGAGCTTACTCAATGAGAGGAATTGTACGATGTAGGCACGTGGATATGTGTTTAATCTATATACGTCGCTATTCTATAAACTTGTTTCCCAAGTTTGATACCTATTTTGATACAGAGGGGTCCTTTTCAAATCTTAGATCCCAGCCTATTTGAGGTCCCAATTTTGGCAACACTTCAGCAACACTTTGCACATCCTTGTCACCTCTCCCAGAGACATTGATGACAATGTGTTGTTCTGGTTTCATGGTCTTGGCCAATTGGCAGGCTCCGTAGATGGCATGGGAGGATTCCAAAGCGGGAATAATTCCTTCCAATTGTGATAGCAATTTGAACCCTTCTAGAGCTTCCGCGTCAGTGGCTGCCACAAACTCTGCACGTCCCGTGGCTTTCCAGTAAGCTAATTCAGGCCCTACACCTGGGTAATCTAGCCCAGCAGACACAGAATGGGTATCATGGATCTGGCCATCGCTGTCTTGCAGGACGTAAGTTTTCACACCATGGAAAACACCTGGTCTGCCTGCCGTTAAAGTAGCAGAGTGGTGAGGCGTATGAATCCCATCACCACCAGCCTCGACACCATACAATTTCACACTCATATCTTTCTCGAAAGGCGAAAACATCCCTGTAGAGTTGGAACCACCACCAACACAAGCAACCACTGCGTCAGGTAATTTGCCATTGTTCAAAGCTGCAAACTGTTCCTTTGTTTCATTACCAATGACGCTCTGGAAAGTACGTACCAAAGTTGGATAAGGATGAGGACCAATAGCGGAGCCAACGACGTAGTGTGTAGATTTTAAATTCGTGACCCAAAATCTAAAGGCCTCTGAAGTGGCATCTCTTAAAGTCTGAGTACCATTCGTCACTGAAACGACTTCTGCACCAAGGATTCTCATTCTGAAAACATTTAAAGCTTGACGACGCACGTCCTCTGCTCCCATGAACACTTTACATTTCATACCGAACTTGGCACAAGCTGTTGCAGTAGCAACACCATGTTGGCCTGCACCTGTTTCGGCAATGATTTCATTCTTACCTAATCTCTTGGCGATCAGGACTTGGGCCAAAGCATTATTGATCTTATGCGAACCAGTATGGTTTAAATCTTCTCTTTTCAACCACATTGTAGCCCCACCACAGTGAGCAGACAATCTTTCTGCCTTGTGTAGCGAAGAGGGACGTCCAATGTAAGAGTACAACGATTTGAATTCCTCCCAGAAAGTGGGATCAGCGATAGCGTCTTCAAACCCTGCTTCCAACTCTCTTAAACAAGCATGAAGTGCTTCAGGGACGTACTGTCCACCAAAATCACCAAACCTGATTGGATGTTTGTGGTCTACATCTACAGGTCCACGCGTCTCGGAAGCAACGCTGGTTTCTCCCTTAGCCACGGTTTCCTTATGCAACTTATTGAATTGTTCAACAGTTAAAAGTTCGTGTTTTTGATTAGCCAAAATCTCTTCGCAATAATGTTTGACCACGTCGTATCTTTTATCCTTTGGATTCTCTTTCACCAAGTTAACAATCTTAGATCCAATGACAACACCGTCTGCCACAGATCCCACAGTTTGGAAATGTTCTCTAGTAGCCACACCAAATCCTACAGCAATCGGAGTATCTTTAGTGTATTTTCTCACTCTGGCAACAAGGCTGTTCAACCCTTCTGCTACGCTGGACTGGGTACCAGTAGTCCCCATTCTAGACACCACGTACACGAACGAATCCGCAATTTGAGACAGAATTTCTAGTCTTTGATCGGTAGTGGAAGGAGCCACTAGTGGAATCAGCGATAGCCCGTGGCCATGAGCATGGTTTCTTAATTTCAAAGCTTCTTCTGGAGGTAAGTCCACAATGATAAACCCATTAGCACCTGCGGCAGCTGCATCTTTGATAAACTTCTCCTCCCCATACGTCATAATCGGATTGTAGTAACCCATAAGAATCACTGGAACAGTAACGCCTTGCTCTCTAGCGTCTTTCAACAAGCGTAACGTTTTCTCTAGAGTAACACTATTCTCCAAAGACATAGTGTTAGCCACTTGGATCGTGGGCCCATCAGCAATAGGATCACTAAACGGCATTCCTAGCTCAATAATATCAACACCACCGTCCTGGAACCCCTTCATAATGGGAACAGTGTCCTCGACTTCGGGATACCCAGCAGTCATAAAAGTCACTAAACATTGACGTTTCGACTCCTTAGCCGCAGCAAAAGTTCTTCTAATATGTTCAGACATCTCACAACCGTCAACAGTACACAACTAGTATCTTATAGTGCGGAAACTTCGTACAACACAAACGTGCTAAACCAATGAAAGAATGACTAATAACTGCTTCTTCACCAGCCAATTTCTTTTCTCGCAGTGAAAAATCGAGCAATGGGGTCTGGCACGTGACTTGTCTGAGATGGAATCCACGGGCCACGCTCAAAGAAAGTCCAGGTTGAGTGAGTTGAGATCGAAGGAGTTGAGGTCCAGGTTGTTCAAGTCCTGGCTGGGGATGGTTTGGTGCGAGTTGTTTTGGTAGTTGTTCATGCTTAGGATATTTGCCGGGGTGATATTCACTGGGGTTTGAGTCGCTGAGTTGGAAGAAGGCACTCTGCTGAGTCCATGCTGTCCCTGGTTCGTGCCCATGCTCGACAGACCCATCATGTTCCCCGTTGTGTGCGGTTGTGCAATCAGGGACGGCGCCATGTTGTTGTTCATGTAAGGAGGAGGCATGGCCAAAGGTATTTGTTGCGACGGTGTCGCAGCCACTGGCGTGGCTGCTGCAGACGACGACATGTTCCGCTTCGTCGTTGCCTTCTTTGGCTGTCTTGGTTTCCTCGGTTTCTTCGATGCCGTTGTCGTGGCAGCTGCAGTGGCAGCTGCAGTGGCTGTCGTGGGGGCCATGTTTGGCCCACCCACCGAAGTATGTGCCGTCACCGTTGGGGTAGGACCTCCCGTGATGTTTGCGCTGGGTGTGCCCGCGGGCGTCGTCGCAAACAGCGCAGCGTTTGGTGTGTTGGCATTGCTTCCAGGCGTCATTGCATTGGATTTATTCCTCTTCAAAGTCACTGGCGACTGGCCTTTACTCTTCTGCGACACAGACGTGCTCGTCGCAGGACTCAACACTTCCAGCGGCGAGTATTCTCTCGTGTGGAACTGCTCAACAAACTCTGGGATAGTATCGAAAATGGGCCGTAGCGTATCAAAACCTTTTGACACAGTTTGAATATCCTCTTGCAACGCTAATAAAGCTGCCCTGACACGCTCAAATTTCTCCTTACCGTTAGCCCCAGTCGTAGGATTGTTCAGCGTGGACATCAAACTGATAAACTCGTTGAATCTTAGCCGCAACGGCAACAACCGTTCCTTTGTGTCTCCCACCAAATTTAACAGCTCCTGCTGTCCGCCTCGCACAACGATACCGTCCAAGTCTTTCAAAGTAGACCCTTCAATAACGAGACTCCCCATCTGCTTGCTCATCGTAGCTGCTTCTCTTTCCAAAGGCTCTCTGGTGCTGGCTCCAACAATGTGGTAAGTACAGTGCAAAAATCGTATATTTCACTATTTACAGTATATATTACTGTGAAGGAAACCCCCATAATAATCTGTCTCACCGCTTCTACATAGAATCCAGCTGGTTTATGATGTGGACGACACGCAGATATTGTTCAGTGGGTCGCCAATGGGCCACTAGGTTGTTTTCGTCTTCTTCCATTGGGTGGACTGCTCGCAATGGGCGGTTTAATGTGGTCTTCGTTGGCACGGACGAGTTCAGCGTCTACTCGTTGAAGAAGTTGTGGAATGCCGCTGACGGTCTTGTAGGGAAGTTGGCAGTAGTAACACGTCCTGGAAAGTTTGTTGGCAGGGGCCGACGGACGCTGAAGCGCACACCGGTGGAGGAAACGGCTCAGGCGATGGGCGTGACACGAATCATCGAATGCGATTCCGGCGACGATCTGAGCAAGGAGTTGGTTCCGCTCTTCAGAGACCAGCAGTACAATGTACTTGTATGTGTTTCGTTTGGGAAATTGATCCCTGCTGGTGTCATTAACGCAGCGCCTTTGGCGTTGAACGTTCATCCTAGCCTGCTGCCTCGTCACAGAGGCTCTTCACCGATCCAGCACACGCTTTTGCAAGCAGACCAAGTCACTGGGGTCACTATACAGACGTTGCACCCGACGAAGTTCGATTGTGGCGAGATCGTTAGCCAAACAGAAGAGATCTCTGTACATTCGATGCTCAAGCACCCCGACCCGCGCTTAGCGGGTCCGTGGAAGACCACGGCGTTGATCAGTCAGCTAGGCACGATTGGAGCGCAGTTACTGGTAACAACATTGCGGGACAACGGCACCCAGCTGTTAAATGGAGAATTCGCATTCCCGCTGGCCAAATACTCACCTTCACGGGCTCCCAAATTTAATAACCAAGACCGCCGAATCGATTACCAGCATGATTCCAACCGGACCATTTGCAACAAACAAGACGTGCTAGGCCCAAGTTTCTGCTTCATACGAACGAACGTGAAAGGTGCCACGGTAGAGAAGAGGATCATCTTCCACAGACTAGAAACGTGTGAAGAGCAACCCAAAGGTCTTAAAACTGCAGGCCAGTTCCGCTACAATGAAAACACAGACACAATTGATGTTCTATGTAGTGGCAACACGCTGCTAAGAGTTCATACGATACAATTTCAAGCCTGTGGCATTGAACCAGCCCGGTTGTTCATGTCAAGACTGCCCAAGAGAAGAGGTAACGTACCAGAGAGCGAATTGACGTTTCTGTAAGCGGTCAATTCACCAGTCTGGGTTTGGATCCACGGCCTCAATGGCGGAAATAGATCAGGCTGCTTAGTAGCCTGGCATGCTGGCTTGGCATTTTTTTTTTCCAGTATACTGTGAGTTGAAATATATCGAATTTTGCAACATATTTCCACGCCATGAGTTTATACCATTGAGATCTGTTACCACGAAAAATATAGCTCCCATTGGTATCAGCTAGTACAGCGTGGACGTTGTTGGTTAAAGAGGGAAATGGATAGTCCCTTGAGCTTACGGAAGAAATTTGAGCTTCAACGACAGGATTCCGATAGAAATTCTTCTTCCAAGTCGATCAAAAAAATTACGAGTTCTGAGTATCGTTACGAGGAGCCTTCAAAGTTAAAGAAATTTGTGTACGATGTGGTTTTGTCTCTGTTGACTGTAGTGGTGAGTCTTTTCTTTCGTGAGGTGAGAAGCCGTGGGAGGTTTAAAATCCCTACCGAGGGACCTGTCATCTTTGTTGCAGCACCGCATGCGAATCAATTCGTCGATCCTGTGCTACTAATGAGGCAAGTGAAGGTGGCAATCAACCAGAGAGTGTCGTTTTTGATAGCTGAGAGTTCTTTGAAGATGAAAGCCATTGGGTTTTTGGCTAGTTGTGCCATGGCCATTGGAGTTGCGAGAGCTCAGGATAACCTTACGGTCATTGATGGGAGGATTAAGGTGAGTAGTGACAACTATAAGAAGATAATTGGTACCGGTACTCGTTTCACTACCCAGTGTCAACCGAAGGGGTTGATTGGGTTGCCTAAGTCGTTGGGGACCGTGGAGATTCAATCCATTGAAAGTGACACAGTGTTATATTTACGGAAAGAGGTTAGAATGAATAAGCCGGACGCCCGGAAGCTATTAACTAAGAGCACGGCATTCAAATATGCTCCAAAAGTGAATCAATCATTAGTTTATGAGAAAGTGTTTGAACATTTAGCACATGACGGCTGCATCGGTATATTCCCTGAAGGCGGCTCCCATGACCGTACTGACTTATTACCATTGAAGGCTGGGGTTGCATTGATGGCGTTGGGAACAATGAGGAAGCACCCTGATGTTAATGTGAAGATTGTACCTTGCGGGATGAACTATTTCCATGCTCACAAATTTAGATCTAGAGCTGTTACTGAATTTGGAGACCCAATTGAGATATCGGATGATCTCTTAGAGAAATATAACAATTTGGAGACCAGTAAAGACGCTGTACGAGAGCTGCTAGAGACTGTCACTGAAGGTTTGAAATCCGTCACTGTCACTACAGAGGACTATGAAACACTAATGGTAGTGCATGCTATGCGTAGATTATATTCTACTCAGTTTAAGCAAAAACTGCCCAGTCCCTTGATCATAGAGATGAATCGTAGATTGATTAAGGGCTATGAAACTTTCAAAAATGAGCCTGACGCTATCCCATTAAAGCAAGATATTTTAAATTATAATAAGCATTTGAGTTACTATAACATCCCTGATCACTTAGTAGAGAGTTCAAAAGTCAACTTTGTTCGTAATACTGGGTTACTGATCTACAGATCAATAGGAGTGTTCACCTCTTTCTTACTAGCGCTTCCGGGAACAGTCATGTTCTCCCCCGTGTTCATTGTCTCTGCCAAAATTTCAAAAAGGAAGCAAAAATCTGTGTTAGCCAAATCTTCCGTGAAGATTCACGCACACGACGTACTGGCCACTTGGAAGATTCTAATGGCTATGGGGTTTGCACCTCTACTTTACATTTTTTGGTCTGCATTAATCTCCCTGTATCTACGAAGATACAAGTTTTCTACCATGCTAACGTTTGCCATGTCATACCTCTCATGCATATTGGTGACATACTCTGCTCTAGTCGTCGGCGAGCATGGCGTGGAAATGTTAAAATCTTTGAGGCCATTGTACGTTTCCATTACAAGCCCTCAAGGGTTGTCAGATTTACAACAGGAACGCCGCAACCTTGCACTACGGATCACGGACACAATACAACGATACGGAGCAGAATTGTTCCCTGAATTTGATCACGAAACGCTTTTGAAAGAGTACGCTGTCGACGAACAGGACGAAGGCATGCTAGACAAGAGAAGACAGTTGCTAAGGAGAAGGAAAGTGAAACAACAGATGGCAATGACACCAACAGACCAAGTGACAAAGAGCCCAGCTAATGAATCACAAAGAGAACCACTAACACAGGAGTCAGATGCTGTGTCCATGATCAACAGTGATAACTCGCTGTCGAACATCCCGTTGTTTTCAGGCGGCTTTATCAAGTCTGAAGGATCCCTCACCTCCTTGACGACCCCTGTCTCTTCAGATTTGGATAAAGAGAATAGAGACAGCAGTGAGGAGGAACTTGGGATTAGCAATACAACTTCGAACAAGATATCAAGCAAGATTGCCACGGCGATCAGAAATAAAAGAAGCACTAACATTGAGAATACGGCTCCAGAGGCACACACGAACAAGCAAGACTGACCTCGTGACCACTAGAGATACACCGTAACACAGATCGCAGTTACTGTAACAAAACTCATCGCATCACTGCCATTTGTATATATATATATATATAATAATTATAATAATAATATTATTAGTGCTAAACAACAGAAAAACCCACCACTTTGCCAGGCATTTGCAAACACGAGACTTCAGCGCAAGGACCTTAGCGAGGTGTCTGGGATAACAGTTGGAATGGATACAGGTAGTGTTGGTGGTATGTGTGGTAATAAGAAGAGCTACTACGATATAATTGCGGGTTTTGCTGCTTTAGAGAAAAGCCAAGATGTGACTTTGACACACGAAGAGTTGCGTGAATTGACTTCTGGAAACGATGTGAAAGCCAGTGAGAGCAGTGAGGTAGGGCGCAGCGATTGTGAAGAGAAGAAACGGGTTCCTGTTCATACGTATCTGGGCGGGAAAGTGGACCCGGCACAGGTGTCAAGTACGAATTTTGAGCTCAGCCACACGCTTCTAGGTGGCTATGTTCCTAGTAAACAGCTGGAGTCTCTCTCGAGTATTGATTTTGCGCATTACTTCCATAAAGCTTTGGACTGTGAAGACGCGCTGCAAATCCACGATCTCTTTGTTCCAGCCAGGAGCAAGATGCATATGATCCTGAATGACGCACAGGACACACAGCCGGCTAGCAGCGTGGTGAGTGCGCCTGCGCCACACTCCAGAGTCACTGCTGATGGAAAAATCATTAGAAAAGTTGTGGTCTGTCAAAAATGTCACAAGAAGTTCCATGGGCCCACCAGGCTCTCTCAATTCAAAAGACATCCTTGCAAACCCTCTAATTGATACCCACAACCTCAACGGTGGTCAGTGGTTGCTCTGAAGGGCCCGCAAGCTCCGGGAGCTGCCCTCTTGCGGAGCGCAAAGGCATCAATGGGCCATCGAAAACCACTGGGCATTACCCTGAACCATTTTTTTTCATCGCAATGGATCGTCGATTCGAAAGGGATTTGAAAAATATTGGAAAGGCTCTAATGGAAACTTACGTTCAGTTCTTTGTTGCCCGGTGCTGGAATTGGCCAGTGCAGGACTTCTATCGTTGCTAGTGTATTAGTTGGCACATAGTGTGAAGTGCGATGACCGTGTTCCGTGGAGTTTATAGGGCTCTGTACGACTACGAGCCGCAAACAGAGGAAGAATTAGCTATCCAGGAGGGCGATCTTTTGTACCTTCTAGAGAAGTCAGAAGTCGATGACTGGTGGACTGTGAAGAAACGTGTATTAGGAACTGATGCAGAGGAGCCTATGGGTCTTGTGCCTTCGAACTACGTGGAAGAGGCCCCTGTTTTGAGACAAGTGCAAGCGAGTTACGACTATCCAACAGCTCGAAACCCTGATGAAGAGATTGTTTTCAAAGAGAACGATCTGTTTGATTTGTTTGACGACAAGGACCCCGATTGGCTTCTAGTTAGAGCCATTGCAGATTCGAGTTACGGGTTTATCCCTGGTAACTACGTAGAGGCCGCCGATGCTGGCTCTGCACCGGCTGTTTCGGCTTCTGCAGCACCTACTCTGCCACCTGCTATAGGGCCGGTATCGAATGCGCCAGGATCGAGTGCGCCCACTACGGCTTTGGATATAAGTGCGTTTGCTCCTCCTCCACAGCGGGTCGATCGAGTAGGCCATGTAGCGAGTGAAAAAATGGAACAAAAGAGCCCACAGCAAGAAGAACGTGAAGAAGAAGGAGAAGAGCTCCCTCCTGCAAAACCTGCTAGGCCCACCATGGGCTCTGTAGATGATGAAATGAGAGACACAAGGGATACAAGAGACAGAACACGTAATAGAAGATCTTATAATGACGATGACGGTCATTATGGCGCTCAATATGAGGACACGCGCCCTATCGAACGCCGTGAGACCCTTCGCCGTGAACCTAGCCAACCTGACGTCAATGATGAGGCAGACGATTTCTATCAAACGTGGAACGTTCAAGAAATTGAAGGTAGAAAGAAACGTAAGGCTAAATTAAGTGTGGGCCATAGGAGAATTACGTATATTCCACAAAAGGGACCAACCCAAGAATGGTCTATTGATAAATTGGTCTCTTATGATAACGAAAAGAAGCATATGTTTTTAGAATTCGTGGATCCTTACAAGAATTTGGAATTGCATATGGGTAATAACGACACTTGTAATGAATTAATGTCTGTCTTATCTGAATATAAGGGGGCTTCGCGCGGTGCAGGCTTAAAAGAAGTTGAAATGGCCTCTAAACCTACAAAGAAAGGTAAAATTGTTTACGATTTTGTGGCAGAAACTCCTGATGAATTAAGTGTAAGAGAAGGTGACTTGGTCTACATCTTAGATGACAAGAAATCACAAGATTGGTGGAGATTAGAGTCTGTAGACACTGGTAAAAAAGGTGTTGTGCCAGCACAGTTTGTGGAGCCGATAAAAGATAAATCGGGTAATACTGGTCTTCTGAGCTCCATTAAGAAAATGGCTAAACCAGGAAAATCTAAATCCGATTGGAGAGATGATGATGAGCAAGATCTGAAAGAACCCAAGAATAGAAGGAGTAGAATTGGATCCTTCACTTCAAGAAGGAAAAGATCTTCGTCTATGGGCCACTCTAGCAATGATCACCATCAACCTGGATCGTCTTCCAAAAAATCACTGCCTGACCCTCGGAAATCTCGTCTGTGGATTGACAGAAGTGGCACATTCAAAGTGGATGCTCAATTCATTGGTTACTCGGAAGGGAAGATTCACTTGCATAAAGCTAATGGGGTTAAAATTGCAGTCGCGGCTGAAAAACTTTCAGACGATGACATTACGTATGTCGAGAGAACAACAGGTTACAACCTAGAAAAGTTCAAAGATAAGAGAGATAATGCCTCTCCAGGCTTGAATAGAGACGCCAGAGACTCTGAAAGAGAAAGAAGGAGGAAAATGAGGGAACATGAGGAGAAAGAGCGCGATAGAAGAATAAGAGAAAGAGAAATTGAAGAGTTGAAAAGAGCGAGACAAGCTTTGGACGAGGAAAGAGCTCGTATTAGAGAGGATAAAGAATTACCTCCTATCAAACCACCTAGACCTGCAGGAGATTCAGGTGCCATTTCTAATCGGTTAGCATCTTCATCTACTTCAAAGAAAAATAGCTATGATTGGTTTGAGTTCTTTTTGACAAGTGGTGTAGACGTTAATAACTGTCAGAGATATACTATCAATTTCGATAGGGAAAATATTACTGAGGATATGATGCCTGATATCAATGCTGCCATGCTAAGAACTTTGGGATTACGTGAAGGAGACATTGTTAGAGTTATGAAATATCTAGACAACAAATATGGGAGAATAACTTCCCCTCAAGCAGTGACTTCTCCAATGGCAACAAATAATACCGGTGCTGCTATTAATGCTGGTCTCGAGAATTTACAAATACCACCAGTTTCATCAACAGCAGAAGCTCCACAAGATGATAACGCATGGACTGCCAAACCTGCTTCTGCATCTCAAACGAACTTAGCTAGAACTTCTGGGTTTACAGGGTCAATGCAGGACTTGCTAGATTTAGAACCTCTAGAACCGAAGAAAGCTCCAGAGCCTAACTTAACGACTCTTGAACCCGTTAAGACGGGGTCTTCCAACAAGAATATTCCTGCAGTTGTACCAACAAATACTGGTGGTACAACCTTGGTACCATTGGATCCATTTAAAACAGGTGGTAACAATATATTACCAATGGCAACTGGATTCGTTATGATGCCATTCACTACTGGCGGGTTGATGCCCATTCAAAAGACTGGTGGTATGGGTATACCTCAAACTACATTTGGAGTCGGTGGTATGCTACCTGTTCAAAAAACTGCTGGTGGTTTAATTCCTATTTCTCATACTGGTGGAGCTATGCCTTCTACCAGTTTCATGACCACGCAATCTACGGGTAATCTAATTCCACTACAAAGAACTGGCGGTTTGATTCCGATTGCAACCACTGGTGGATTGAACCAATTGCCTCAAACATCTTTCAATATTCCTCCCTCTGGATCTATTTTACCGATTCAAAAAACGGCAAATGGATTAATGCCAGCCAATATAACTGGAGGAGCTATGCCTGCCACGACTTTTATGAATCCGGTAGTAACAGGTGGAGCTATTCCTCAAACTAGTTTTGGCACTCAACTCACTGGAGGTGCTATGATGCCGCAGACCAGCTTTGGTGCACAGTTAACTGGAGGTGCTATGCCTCAGCAAACGTTTACAAATCAAATGACGGGGGGTGTTATGCCTCAGCAGACGTTTACAAATCAAATGACTGGAGGTACCATGCCACAGCAGAATTTTGCCACACAGTTAACTGGTGGTTTCAACCCTGCTGTTCAACAAAACTTTGCAATGGGTTCGATGCCTCCTACGAGCTTTAATAATTCTGCAATGCCAATGCAAAATACAGTTCAGTCGATGCCTATGCAGACGACTGGAGGATTTCAACCTCAATCACAATTCGGATTGACTCTGCAAAGAACTGGTGGCATAGCTACTACCAATCAAGGACAACTTACTGGTGGCGCTATGATTCCTCAGCAAATGGGATCAAACATGTATCCTAATGCTGTTAACAACGTCACACAAGGTATGCAAAACACATTTATCACACAACCACAACAATTACAATCTCAACCTACAGGCTTTGGTTTTGGCAATGGACCTCAACAAGCCCAAGATCAATCAGGTAAAGCTAATATTATGAATGCTAGTGCTTCTAATCCTTTTGGCTTTAGTTGAATATTATGTAAATTATATCACATCCATGTAACTTGACATTATTTCAATTACCACCCTCACTGTAGCTTTGTTATATAAGTAATGGAATTTAATATTTTATGCGCTATTAGTAGTATTTTGTTAAGTCGATTTAAGCCTTTATTTAATAAACACGTCTATAAATACTGTATAAGCTACAAAACAATAATTATGTGGAAAGAACTGTCCAACATCCTAAATTCTTAGACCAACCGTATTTAGATACTGGGTTTGTTGTCTCAATTATCAAGGATTCTTCTACACCAATTTCGAATCTTGAAATGTTTTTATTCAATCTAATTCTGTGACCAGAAACTGGCTCATCACATAATATTGGTAGTATTGGAATATTTTTGTGAACACACTTTAGCGTTTCAAGATTCCACACAAAGAATAATCCTCTTTCGGTCATCACAGTTAAATACTGATCTTGACAAGTCATCTTTATACTTTTATGTCCCAAACATAGTTTAGGTACCTTCAATTGACCATTTTTAGCCAATATATATATAGAACCATCAGCAGTGGCAAGACACCAACAGTTACATCTCATAGAACCAGTAACGGAAATAACTACTTCAGGAATAAACACTTCGATTGTTCTCCGACCCTTGAAATAACCCATTATCTTCGTAGGGTTCTCTAATAAGGCGTCTTTCTCAAATTGTATGGATCTCTCTACCCCATTACGAATTTCTAAAACATGTAATTCTTCTATAGACCCATATTGGGAAAGAAATACATCTGTATCAGGGACGACACCATGATTTTCCAAATGCCTTGTTATAGGCTCATCACTCCAAACTTTTTCTGGCGTTAGTTTAGAATTTAATGTAATGAGATACTCTTCTTGTAAATCCACATCTTCTAGCTCAGTAGTCATGCTATTATGATCGTCGGCACCTTCTCCAGGTAATCCTTCTACCTCATCATAAAATCTTTTCTTTTTTCTTTCTCTAACACCCATCAATAAAGTGTGGATTCCCAGTCTCGGTAGAGATACTGAGGATATGCTTATTTTATTCGCTAGTCCTTTCTCTGGTTTATATGATGTGAATGCTTTAGCTCCATTTTTAGAAACTGTTGTATTAGAAGTATTTTTCGAAGCAATCACGGATGCTGCTATGCTTTTCGATGTAGATGTAGATGTAGATGTGGATGCAGATGCAGATGCTAAAGTCTGAGCTGGTAACGTTTTGTTACCACCAGATATTAAAGTAGGCGCTACTCTCTTTTTACCATCCTTTAATGTAGTTTGGTTTAGCTTGACTTCTTTTTTTCTCTTGGGTATTAGTATGTTGATTTTTTCAGTAGTAACTTTAGTATTAACTTTGGAATCTATATGTGTATTGGTTATAGGTTTGGAAACTTTTAACTCTTGTGGTTTATCAAACCTTTCATTCAGTTGAGCCAATCTTTCCTTTTTCAGTTTTTTTGCGACATCTTCCAGTTCTAGCAATTTTGTAGTCTCTGGATAGTCTAAATAATTCTTATCAGCACCATACCTTTGTAGTTGCTCCATATTCTGATCCAAAGGTATTGCTTCACCTAGTTCACCCTTTTCAAAATACAGAACCACTATACTGGAATCTAATGAAGTTAAAAATAATAGATCACCTTCAGGAGACCATGCCATATCGGTAATTGATTTTTTAACAATATCATACGCAATAGTAATAGGTCTTGAACTTCTACTACTCCATATGGCTAAAGTTTTATCCTGGCCAGCTGTGGCAATTACAGAATCTAGATTCTGTTCTCCTCTTGTCTCATTTTTATTTTCATTAGCTGATTTATATAACCTTGGGTTAAACTTTACCACTTCAGTCGGTGCATCGTGTCCAATTAAACTAACGTTTGTATCCCAATTACCTCTATTGATAAGGACTACTGAACTAACAGGTCCATTAGTAGCATTTGGAGCTGCGATATGTTGTCCATCAGGAGACCATGACAACCTTCTAAAATACGTAGTCAAAGGAGATTCCCAAAATGGTTCTGTGACAACGTGTTCGACTGTGAATGAAGTATCGCCTGTCTTATGGTACCTAAAAATTCTTAACGTTCTATCATCAGATGCGGTGGCAAAATACTTATTGGCAGGGTCAAAGACAACACCTTTGACATGAGAGTGGTGTATATCAAACCTTTTCAGTCTTTCAAACGTAGAGCCACTCCATATTATTACGGATCGATCTAACCCAACAGTCACTAAAATACTCATATCGGGAGCCCACGCAATATCTTGGATATCATTATCATGAGCTACTAAACGTTTTCTCACAGCCCAATGCTCTTTATCGCGTTGCTCAGAACCAAACACAGGTTGAATTTGATGTTCTTCGTCTAATGCCCATATTAATAAAATTCTATCATCAGATCCACTGGCTAAATATTTACCATCAGGAGAAAATTTCAAGCAAGTGACAGAACCCGTATGCCTAGCCATATTGGCTATAGGTCTTCGCCAGTCTTCTTCAATTTCTAGATTAGATGTGTCTTGAAACGGCCCATTTTTTTTGGATGTTCTCTTTCTTGCATTTTGATTAGTCACTAAGGACACAATTGACCTCAGTGAATCTACTGACCACACTCTAATCTTACCATCTAAACCACCAGTGACCACTCTTTTGCCATCAGGGCTCACGTCAACAGTGTAAACCTCGTAATTTCGCGATTCTTCCCGATGTTGGAACCAAGGCAACTTAATCACTTTCATAGTACTGATATTAAAGCTCCTTCTCGTTCAGTATCAAGATAGTAACGGAGAAAAGCAAATAGATTGTACTGACGAGGGCCTTCGCGAGTCATATATGCTGTTGAGCGTACAATTTAGATAAGTGCTGTTAGCAGTTAAAAATGTCACTCTTTATTTAATTTATTATAAAAGTTCAATATATGTATACAATTTCTATGAATTTCCATATATTCATTTGAAAGAAAGCTAGCCAAGTCAAATGGTATAATCTATCGTTCTAGGACAATTTCTAAGAGTTTAGAGTACGAATTTGCCAAATTTTTTCGTACAAGGAAAAGTTGTCTCAACTCTTATCAGCAGGTCTTGAATGCATTAAATCGCCGCAACTCTCCAGAATCAACGTCTTCTTCTTCTTGAAGATTGAACCTCGGAGATGGAAATTATTAGTAGCATATTCTAATTTCTCTATAATTTTTTGTAATTCATTTTTACCTTTACCAAATAAAATTTTGTCCTTATGCAAATTTAACATCGAAGTAGCTACAAATTTTAGCCACAATAGATTGGTCCGTGGTGTGAACAATTGCCACTGCTCCGATGTCTTAAAAAAAGATCTCATCTTTTCATACACTTCAAAACTTGTTCCTTGACAATAAAAGTCCGGATGATCTAAACCTGATGAAATGATCTCTTCATGACACCGAGCTCTTGATAACGACAGGTCACATATGGAAACATTTCCCAATGAATCTACAAGAACATGATCTAAAGTTAAGTTTCGGTGTTCGAATTCATATTTAGTCTCCATGACATATAGGATTGACGCTAATTGCCAAAATATTTTCAAGCAGTGGTCCCATCTTTTCAAAGACACATTAGTGATTGGCTTACCATTATCCTTCAAAAAAATATGTAACTTCAAAGATTTATCATCCTTCAGGATATAACTTTGCACTAATTGAGGCAACCCTGGAGTGCCCTGGCATAAAGTTAATAATTTCAATTCCTTTAAGGACAATTCCCATGTATCTGTAAAACTTTGTGGTAAATCTACTAACTTACAAATAAGGGTTTTTTTGCTATCGGTAGAAGATATTGTCCTCCAAACATTGGAAGATAATTGAGTGGTACGATTATTATTCATTAACAGTCTTTCTAAATTTGAATTTGATGGCGCTAACTCATTTGGTAATAATGTCTTATTAATAGTACAATACGATAGCATTTCCGTTAGCATAGCATCATCATAGTCTGTCTTCATTACTGTCCCGAGTACGGAATTCAATGACATTAAGGAAGTAGAATTCTTCAACTTACTTTGTAATTTATCCTTAGAGATATGATCTGGGGTTGGCAATGAGATCTGAAGACTTTGTAAAGATGGAGACTGCGATAGCAAATCCGTAGAGTCAGGATTTAATTTCCTCGTTTTAAGTTTCCGTAAGGAAGAGTTCGAATGTTTATGCTTTAAAGAAGGTTGAGTTCTCGATTGAATAGAGCTTGTTATAGTCGTAATAGAAGGCTTATTTTTCAAACTTGGAGTCTTGAACGAGTCATTTGTATGTGTACCATCATTTATACTATTAGAGCTGGGAGTTTTCTTCCAGAATTTCCAACTACTCTGTCGTTGATGTCGTTGATTTTCAAGGCTTAACCCCCCCATTGATTGATCTAATTTATTAGTAGTATTAAAATCGATACCAGCATCTTTTAATACGGGAATTTGAATCTTAGGTGAAAGTTGAAGTGCCTTATTGCTCTCTAACGATGTTAAAGGTATTCTATTTTTATCAATTGAGCCGGTGTGGCTCTTTAGAGGTGAAGAATCGTTAGAATTAACGATTTTATTAAGAATTTGACGGAACGAAGAACTTGTCGAAGATCTTTTCAACGAACCCACAGCAGCAGGAGATTCATTGCATTGCGAATTCTCGTCACCACCTACCGTTAGGCGGGAATTCCGTTTGAGAGGAGTGCCATTGTCGCTTACGGATTCCTTTGAACCAATATCAGATAACTCTAATATAACAAAATGATTATTTTTGGATGAATTCTCCATCAACGAATCAATCGTCATCTTCTAAGTAGGTTTGGAGTTGATTCCAGTTAAAGAAGGTTACGCCTCGCAGAGCAGTAACTGATTCGCACGTTCTGATAAGATATCACTTTTTAACTTAACCGTTTTAATGAATTTTTTCTCTATAAAAATGCCAAATATTGATTTAAAACGAGGGCCCCTCTGTTTCCCTACCCGCTAATAATTAAATACTGGGACTTGAACCCGACTCCCATAAAACACCCTAACAGTTAGCCATCGTGGCTGTCGCCCCCAAAACACCCCCCAAACAGGCAACAGTCCAAATCCCCTCTCTGAAAGCATTTCCCGCGTCAAAGCTGTCAAAACGCCCTCACACATAGATGTCCCAAAATGGTACCGCGCCGTATATCCAGATCTTCAGTTTGACAGTTCGGACTTGAAACTTGTCAGTTGGCGCTCTAGACACACAGCCTGGACTGCCATAGAAAAACAAAGAACTGACACATGCAACACTGCTACTCGTATTGAAATTGACATCCTACTAAAAGCAACCTGGAGGCGCTGTGCTGTGTTCAGCATCAGATTGATCACGAGCCGTTGTGCACGGTAAGATTGGGGGTTTAGTTCCTTGTATTGCAAGCACAGTCCTTTGCGTTGCTAGCACAGTTGCACATAATAGCAACAAACCCAGTTAATGAGCTTAATTGGCACTTCATATCAAATGGGTCGAGTTTAAGGGAACCAACGCCCAATACCAGCTTTTATCACTCGAACAGCCTGCTATACCACGTGATGTACTGATAGTTAAAAAAAATGTATGAGAGACGAAAAGTGGGGGTATATTTTTCCAAATTAGAATAATGAACAATGTCATTGTTATGACTTTATGAAGTTATCGAGCTACAGACGTTAAATAACAGAGTGGTAAGAGTGAATCACACAGAGGAAATGAATGGCACAAAAATCGGTGCCACGCCAACAGACAGTGAGGATGATGTATTTGGGAATTTTTCAGATGCTTCGTATGATAAAGATTTGGATTTGGAAGACTCTTGGCAAACAGACCTTGATGATATTTTATCCGTGAAAGACGAACCACACGATGAAAGCGAGTCGTTTGACAATACAGAATTATTAAAGTTATTGGAGAGGCCTCGTGTGAGGACTATTTACGAACAATTATGGTCGAATAGATATTATTCGCCGATTTTTCAATGGAATAAATCCACTTTAAAATCTACATTATTACATTTATTAGGCATAGATATACCTATAGACCTGCCAACTAATTTGAATGCCCCACTAGACGACTCTTTGTTTGTTAGAATTGTCCAATTAATTGAAAATGAGGCTATTGTTCATTCAACAGTATTAAGAGATCATTTTAAAATTAAATATACGCCTCCAATGACCACTACTCAAGTTTCAGACACTACAAATGAGGATACCAAGGTGAAAGATTTATTGTGTAAAGAATTGACCCCCGATTCTCCTGATTCTTTACGACAGTATCATGAATCTCTTTGTCATATGATTGACTCATTGGCAATAGAAATGCAAACATTGCAAACACAGGAGAAAGCTCTGCTCAATGATAAAATAACGTTTGAGAATGTGGTCACAAACCTTACAGGACATACCCAGAGGTTACAAAGAGATGAGATCGCTTGGTACAATAAAAAAAGACAACAACGATGGAAAAGATTTAGTTGGGCACCAAAATGAAGGATGGTTCTTTAGTAAAAAACATCTCATTGCATCTGGCATATTTACAAGCACTTTTATACACTCTACATAGCATTTCCGTATCAATTATTTGATTGAGTCACCGGCTTCTTATAATCATTAAACCATATCTCTGTTGGAGGGAAGTCCGTAGGCATTTTCAATTCCAAGGGGAATTTTTTATCAGACTCGTCAATATTAGCCTTTTTGTAAAGCTCAGGCCAGGATTCCTTCAATTTAGACATGGCTTTCTCCATGCTTGCAAATTGAAGTTGCAATTTTTTAGATCTTTCCTCATCCTGTTCTAATTTATACAATTGCCAAGCTTTCTGGATCGTTTGATGCTTTATTAGATCTTCCTTGGATAGCTTCACACGTTTAGGCATCTTCTTACGTGCAGCCATGACACTCAACTGAGTGGCAGCTCTCTGTTCATTGGGGCCCAATTCTTTTCCAGATGTTCTTTTCAACCGTATAATTGTCTTAATCGGGCTCACAAAAGTGACCCGATTATGAGTTCCAGCGCGAAGCATCTTTTTCACTGGTCAAGGACAGTCTTTAAGTGGATTGGTGGGTCGCAATTGACGTTTGCTTTGTACCTAAATAGTATGTGAAAATTTTCAATATATAGTTCTAATTTATAAAGAGTTCCTACTATGACAGTAATTACTGACATTCAATACAAAAACCTTTAGAGACCAGAGTAGACCCAGTGAGAAATACACAAGGTCATTACTAAATTATTGCTGTGGCAACGTTGGAGACTGTTACGTAATTCCTACCGTTTCTTATAAAATTGTTGTAAATCCTTTGGAAAACGTTTTCCATGGAGCTTCAACTTATATGATAATCTCCAATGAGATTAGTCTCACTGTAGCCATAATCTTGCCATCTAATTAATAGCTACTAGTTAAGTATAAAAGTATAACCATGTACGCTTTCCATTTATGACGTGCAAGATTATGTCAGCAAAGGTACTTTAAACGATTGACATCTGGACCATAAGTTATTTCTACTTATTACTTTTGAAGAACAGCTGCAAATTTCTAAACGGAAACACACTCCTTTGTATATCACATGTATACAGATAAGAAATCCTCTAACACATCTAGAATCCCTCCCGATCCTCCAAGTTACGAAGAATCACAAACGCAATTTCAAGGGAAGTTGAACTCAGAAATCCCTAGAACCACTCACATTCATCAGCCTCATCCAAAATCAAACCCAGGTTTCCCAGGTGGGAAACAGTATACGTATTCTAATCATTAGTATATATTTAAGTAGAGACATGAGATCCTTGCAGATATAGTTTAATCAATATATCTTCTCACTGTTTAATAATTGACTCATAACGACTTGTAACCGCAACTAATTGCGGTTACAAGTCGTAGTTGCCCACTAGGACTCTCTACATAAGTTCCTGTTCGATGACGCAACCTAGTCCCATGAACGCTTCTGTGAGAACACGTTCGAAAATGTAATCTGTTCTAAAACCTGATGCTATAAATTCTCTCTTTGAATCTAATTCCTGTATGAATGCGTCTTGATACGCAGTGCCGTCAACTGAATATCTTGGCTCAAGTTCTCTATCGCCATTGAATGGTGTAAATGGAACAAATTCCTGTTTTGATGTTCTAAAGTTTGAAGTAGAGGCGCTATTATAAGGGTTATTCATCATGACCCGATTCAATTCTTCTAATTTCCGTCTTGCAGAGGATTTCTTTAATTTAACTGTGTTTTTAACACCTTCAATGACTTCGTCCGTGTTGGAATTCGTAGCTAATCGATTAACGATCTCTCTCTTAGCCCACTCTTTATTCAGCTTATCCTCTTCCTCGATTTGTCGCTCGAGTAGTCGCTTCTTCAATTTCATCTCTTTCTCAAATTGAACCCTTTGGCTGTGAGACTCAATATCAATCTTAGAACGTTCCATATTATTCAAAATCAGTTGCTTATTTAATTCCTTATAAGTTCGAAGCCTCTCCTCCATTAATTCCACGTCAATACCGTTGTCCAACTTGTATACTATATCTTCCACATCTTCTAAATACTTGTTATACCGCTCTAAGTCCTCATCAAAATCTTGCATAGTCTTATTGAACACATTGAACACTCTTTTCCTGATATCAACTTCTTTCTCGACACCCACGTCTTCAAAAATCTGCGTCTTGAACTTATTTTTCCTCAGAATCTTACCACAGTTCTTATAAGGACACTGAGCAGGACCTAAGCTAAAAATTCTGTCCACACAATTCTCACAGATCTTATGATAACACTCTGGATTCACTAGAAAACGAACATCAGGCGAAAGATACCGGTCAGTCTTACAAATAGGACACATGTCCTTGTTCTCCTCATCGTTCTCCATATTTGGATGCCCTGGTAACAATCTTAAACGTTTACTTTGTGGTACTTTATGAGTGGTTATGGGTTTGGTTAGTAATACGCTATACATAGTATTTCTTATATAATTTTGATGCGATGAGCTAAAACTGCGCCTGGGTTACTTAATTGATTCAAACTGCTGAGAATACTTATCAATCGACTTTTCTGACCACTTCGAATGAATTATATGGTGCCAATTACTTTACTGAGAAAGTTTGGTCTTATAATTTTGACCAATGGGCTAGTAATTTATTCGTTTTGGTGTTTCATTCAGCGAGTTACCATTGACTTCCTCTTACATGATAAACATAGAAGACCTGCCACGATTGGACTCATTTTTTTACAAGCATGGCATATAATATTAATGTGGCTATCTTGGATTCAAATCCTGCTGCTGGGTCCCGGACGTATACCCAATATCCCACCTTTTGAGATAGTTTCAACCTCATCACAGGACCATAATGAACAGAAATTGGGATTAATCCGGCCACCTTACTTGTATAGATGTGACCTCCAAGGCTGGCCTCTGTGGTGTCACGATTGCCAAAGTATCAAGCCAATGAGAGCTCATCATTCCCACTACATTGGACATTGTGTCCCCAAATTTGATCATCACTGCCTTTGGCTGGGCTCTATCATTGGTAAACGAAACTACAGACTCTTTGTCCAATACTGCATGTATACGACATGTTATACTTTGGTCCATTGGTTAACGATATCGATTTGGTTATCGAACGTAAAATTCCATCGAGATGGGAACATTGTCGCCACATTTATCCTAGCCATCTTAGCGTTTCTGTTTGTGTCAATACTCTTCATGACACATCTAGAGTACATCTACAAGAATATATCATCCATTGAAGCGCTAACTATACAGCGAGATCGACAAAAATGCGGCCAATGCGTTGGGAAGTCCAAACAGGCGCCTCAACCAATATATGTAGCTGTCCTTAACCCAACAGATGGATATAGGTACGTGATACAATTGAGCAACCTTGAGTTTATCGAATTGTGGAGACAAGATTCCGGTTGGAGTAACTGGCAAAGTACAATGGGTCGAAACCCTTTGGCATGGCTTTTCCCTATGGGACTTTACGGCATCTCCATGACGCCAGGACGCGATTCAATTGGAGATTTCGACAAGGAACGTTACCAAGAGCAGGATGCATTTGTCAACTTGCTTGGGTGGTACTATGAGCCGATTAACCCTCGACAATGGCAACGATTATTACTCAAAATTGAATCGCAAGATTTTGTGGCCAAATTTCAAGCCGCTGGAGATGTCCAGACAAGCTAATTCCACCATAATTTCTAACAGAATTAGAACTTACCATGTAGATAAACCAAGTGGCCTCTAATACGCTAGCATCGATGAGCACAAGAGGGAATTTTATATCACATTTTCCTGTTGAACTCATCAATTTATCAATAATTTTTCATGTTGAATATTGAATCAAAAAAACACGTTGAAGACATAATAAACTCATTGTTACACCTTATAAGAAGGGTATATAACAAAACACCTTACAAAACGTGCTATCCGCGTAGAAAGTCACGTCACTATGGAGTCGAAACATTTTTTGCAGCCAGACTTTGATCCGAATTCCTTGAGGGTTTCTGATTTGAGACGATTACTTTTGGAACATGGAATCGAGTGTCCCTCTAGAACAAGAAAATCAGTGCTTATTGAGATGTTTGAAAAGAATTTAAGACCTCGGATCCCTGAGTTGAGAGCATTAGCCGGTAAAACTGAGACCAGTTCTGATGGCGTTGTTATTATGAATGATATGGCCAAGAAGAAGCGGTCACGTGATGAACAGGAGGACGTTGAGACACCGGATTCCAAGAAATATCGAGCTTCCAGTGTAGATCCCGAGACTATGGAGCCTGCTAATGAAATGTCTACTACAGAAGAGCCTTCTAGTGATACCTCTAACATGTTAGAGTCCTCAGTCTCACCGGACAAGGCTAATAGTGAACCTGTTTCACAGTACCCTGTCTCTGTGCCAACTACCAAAAACTCAAGAAGAAGAGCTCTAGCACCTGATTTGGCAAAATTAAACGTGTCTAAAGAGTTTAATGCTCAGTTAGCTCAAGCCATGGAAGAGATTTCCAATAAAGATTCTTCAAATGCCATCGCAAGCACCGCTAAGGATTCAGAAGCTGACGAAATTATTGTCGAAGAAGTTACTAAGTCTCAAAAGCCACAAGAAGTGAAAAGTTCTGAAATGGCAAAGGAAGATACTTCAATCTTGAAAAGAATTCCCATAGTTAGAAAAGCTGATTTGAAGAAGATACCAAAATTACCTAAACAGACTATGGCGAACAAGAAAGAAGTAAGTAAAATTTCTTACACACTAAAGAATCTAGTCTCATTCTTACTCATTACTTTAACAATTCTTTATGGGTTATGGTATAGAGAGCAGAAATTTTTAGTAGGATTTTGTGGCGAATCATTACCAATGCAAAGACTAGCTTCTTCTCAAGATGATTATTTCTTTAGCAAGATTGACTTTTTATTATTACCAACCGGTCCTAAATGTATAGAGTGCCCACCTCATGCTGAATGCTTCACACATTTAGAGATGCAATGTGAACCGGGTTATAGGCTGGAAGAATCGATTTTTAAGTTGAATGGTTTATTCCCAATCCAAGATTCATGTGTTGTAGATGACTCTCACAAGATGTTAATTGATGAAATGACAAAAGAAATATTGAAATTGCTAAGAATCAAGAATAGCGAACATTGTTGTGGTAATTGTAAAGACAATATCAAGAGTGGGATAGAAGTCAAAGATTTAAAAGCAATCATCAATCAATTTTATTGGAACAATTTCCCTGATGAAGAGAACTTTACTGATGATTTTGACTTAGCTTTAAACTCTATCAAATCATTAGATGAAATTATTGTGACTCCAAAAAAATTAGATTCAAAATCACAACCTGGGGAAACAATTAGGTTACAATACTGGCGATCCAATTCAAAAAAGTTTGTAAATTTGAAATGCAGATTCGGACCGATTTTCAATCATTTTTATACTGATTATGGTATTTTGTCATTACTTGGTTTAGTAGGCTTGATTTTATCAATTGCCATTTGGAGATATTTGGATCAATATTTTAAAGAACAGGAAGAAGTCCAACGTTACACTGATAGGGCAATTGAAAAATTAAAAATTGCCAAGAGAGATAATGAAGAGTATCCGTTCTTACACACTTTACAATTGAGAGATGTTGTATTATCCGGCATCCTTGATTTAAGTTACAGAAATAAGATTTGGAAAAAAATGATTAAAGAATTAAACAAAGATGATGAGAATATTAGTGTTAGTCAAGTAGAGATACATGGCGAGATTTTGAAAACATGGACGTGGAAAGGTGAAGTAACTAACTGAGAGAGGATTAACTGTAAACTAGTATTAATTTTTAACAATATAATTGTCTGAAAAAGAATGGACAAATGCCTTTACTGTTGTAATATTATTATCTTGTCATAAACTACTGTTTTAGTAATTTATTAAATCCGAATATAGTTACTGATTGTGCCTTTATGGTACTTTATATATACGTAAATTTGTTATTCTTTAATATATATGGAATCTTAAATCGATGACAAAGTGTTTCATATAGTTCAGAAAAAAGTTGTCACTCTTTCAACACACATAAATATATATATCTATACTATTAAAATGCATCAAACTTGTCATAGCATCATGCCAACCCGAACCCTTCGTATCCCTCGTTGATAGCCAAGAGTAAAGATCCACGAAGAGTCTCATACGTATCATATGTGGGTAGGTTTAATTGGTTAAAACATGTATGAGAAGATGGTAATCTTTCTGTAGAACCATAGTCTTTGTGGATCGAGAATTTACACACACCACTTACACCACTCAATTCTTTGAAACCATTCAAAGGAACTTTACTTGTCCCCGTTACAAATTGTAGCAATTTAGCACGCTCTTCTACATCAAAAGAACGTACAGCACGCCAAAAGTTGTTAACTTGTTTGCAGGATGACGTATAATTCACGTATGTGGTATTATTCTTCCAGTCATCTACGTCAATATCTGGAAGACCACTTATTAACAGTTCAAGCTCTTGCTCATCAAATATAGAGACCAGTTCTTTTGGAATGATGGTGTAGAATCCCAGTAGAAAATTATCCATTTGTTCTTTAACAGACAGACATAGCTTATATTCTACCACTGATTTGACGTATTCTTGTTTGTTGGATTGAGTGACCGGGACATCTCTGCCGTTTTCAATTAAATCAATCACTTTATGCTCACCATAATCATCTGTTTCTACAGAGAATGTTTCTTCAATAATATCAGTTATATCATTTTCCAAAATCCAAACCAGTGATTTGTAATAATCCGGATCCAGTGATTCCATATCTTTTAATGATACTTGTCTATTCAGAATATTTTTGTAAACTTCTCTGCTGAAATGACAGTCCAGGAAGCACTGATCACGAATTGCTTTACCGATTATCATACCAACAAACTTGAAAAATGATAAATGTTCCGGGTTTACCCCAGACGTGCGGTTAGGATGGAACGTGGTTTTATCAGATGCCACCGGTAAAAATAGTGCGTAGTCTGGATTGAACATCTGCCTCGATAGAACTTGGTACCATTCACGAGTAACACCTCCAGCATCTACTCCACTTTCTCCTTTGAAAGTGATTTCTAATTTGCAGCTTTTAATTTCAGAATCAGGCTTGAAAAATAGTGCTCTGTAAGAATCTAAGAAGACTTGTTCTCTTTTCACAGTTATGGGGAGTTTTGGCCTTTCTTGAACATCTGATCTAAGTTTTGCATTGAAATAGTACCTCTTATTGTCGAAATCTAGGATTTTAGGGTTTTTGACTAGTAACGAAAATGGACCACTCATTAATTTTGGGTTCGATCTTACCATTTGGTTCAAAAGTTTTCTATGTAAGTCTGTGAATGGGAAAAAAAGATTCTCAACCTTGACTTCTGAAAAGTCAAATGTCTTCCCATCTTCATATTTTACCGCCCTGGATCCAGTATTGGAGTCTTTCACATACTTACAAACAACCATTAAGGATTCAATCGAAGGCAACAGAACCGCTGCTGATGTGCTCATATGCTTTTTTTCTTCAAATGCTGAAAGGCACCTACTCAGAGAAGCCCATATGTTATTCAATTTCATATTGTCATAATAGCTTGATAATGTAGTCAAGTCATAATCCTCAATTTTTTTCTTGTGTGTGGAAAGATAATCAGTTGCGGTTAGAATTTTCAATAACTTAGCTTGGTCAGAACTGGGTAACGTTAATTTCGAAACTAAGTCTGCATCCATTTCAGTCTCTCGGTCAACTTTTCTTATGCCCTCGGCTAAACTGCTTAGGTCGATTTCTAAGTTTTTGGTGGTCGCATGTGCTGATAAAATAAGCTGCTCAATGAATATGTCTATTGCACCCACAACGCTTGACAGATTATACATTACATTTAGTGTCTGCTGAAATATCTTCGTGTTGCAGCTGTCCAAAGTAATAATGGATACAAGGACTTGTAGCTCTTTAGGCTCGAAATGAGGAACACTGAGTTTTCTTTTATCACCTTTGACTGAGTTGCCATTTTTAATTATAGAAGTAATAGGTTTTGTGCAAATTTGTAAAATGGAAGTAAGCAAATCCATTAAAACAGTTTCATCCGTAATTATCTTTCTATTCAAAAGTGCAAATAGATATTTAATAGGATGCTTCTCAATTCTATTCGCCTCCTTCTTTCCCTTACCCAAGGACTTAGTCACTAGAAGGTTCTCATGTTCTGTAATGAAAAAATACTTTAGTATATCATCCGAATCAATCAAATAGTGCAAAATTTCAATAGCATGATTTGCAACATCAAGTGGAGTAGAATCTGGCGGCAATTGACGAGCTACCATGCTATTTGGTTTACCCTGTGGTATAGCTTTTGTAGATATGATATTGTAGATTTTCTCGAGTGAATTTTGGTTAACAGTTCCTTCAGTTAGAATTATCAACAGAAAATTGATTATATCGCTTCGATTCTGCTTACTGGAACAAAGCCTCAAAAATAAGTCATGATAAACTTCACGCTGGATATATGGTTGAGAAATAAACAAAGATTTCATCAAGGCAGCTGTTCCTGTTCTGTCAATTAGAGGATCAAAATATGTTCTATCAGTTTTCTTATCTTTCACGCTCTTTTCATCATCGTCACTATGCTCTGTTTCAATCTCATCTGTTCTATGACCATGAGAATCTAGTACTCTCCAAGAGGTTGTTTGATGTGATCCCATGTCTTGCTCTTCGAAATAACTATTTCCAAAGGCAGTTTCAGGCTCATTTTCAAGTATTTCAGCTCTTAAATCTTCAGGAATACCATATATAAAATCTGATTCAGTTTCACGTAGATTTGTGTGATTTTGGATGGCATCAGCTCTACGTTCTCTTACATGTTCAGAAAATACTTCGGCTCTCAGTTCTTCTGGAATAGCATTTAAAAATTCAGGATCAATATCGGTGCCTGCAATATCAACTTGTTCTCCATTGATAGAGACATAAACAGGCTCACGTTGGTCATTATTACCAACATTTTCTGTGGAAGTCAAAGGTTCTTCAACTTCAGAGTTATCCGCTCTTTCTTCTATTGAGTGATCATTAGCCAATTGATTGTCATTACTGTTAATTGAAGTTCCTTCATCTTTATCTACTTCAATGTCATTGTTTTCCAACCAAGTGTTTTCTTCATTCCCTTCTTCTATTTTTTGTAACTGCCTTATCTTTTCAAGACTGGGAGCAAAAAGCTTATTCAAGATGGTCGGTAGCAAATAGCTGGCATAGCTTTTGGAATCATAAAACATATCAAAGATGTCTTTCCACCTTGCAATAGTAGATTTTAGTACAATTCCATCCAACGTTCTTTCATCGTAATACTCAGAAGAAAATAGAATATCTGTGAAATGAGGTCGGGCAGACCTAGGGCGAAACCCAGTACCAACACTTGTTAGTTGGTCACTAATATCATTTTCTACTTGCTCTAAACCAGAAGGACCAAGAGGGTTGATTAGATTACTCTGGCTCCGTCTAGTCCCATTCATAAGAGAAAATGGAGGAGGTACTAGCGAAATAGGAGAATGATGACGAGCGCCGGCTTCATTATGTGTTCGAGACTCTCTATCGCCAGAGACACGAAATAGTACTGGGTTATCACGGGACAATATATGTTCCATCCCTTGAAACACCCCTCGCACTTCTTCATCAGAGTTCTCATCTTCAAGTTCAATACCATGCCCAAGACTCCAGGTTCTTCGAGACTGGTTGAAAGTGCCTACCGTTGCATCACTTCCTTGTAACAAAACGTTTTCATTGTCATTCTCAATCTCATCATCTTCATCACCATCGCTTGATGTTAATTCAGATATTCCTGATTCCCAATCAGATTCATCCACGCCAAAGTCTATAATTTCAATATCAGCATCTGATTCATAATCTGAACTTAGCATTTGAGTATCACTATCACTATTACTATCACTGCTGGAATTTGTCATTGTATTACCACTAGAGCTTGTATCGAACTCACTATCCATAACCGAGTAATTCTCGTTTTCTGGATGCATAGCGTCAGATATACCACCTTGTTCAAGGCTGAGTACAATCTCATCTGATGGATCATCTTCTGAGTCAACCTCATCTTCATGACCGTGGGCTTCATCACTAAATACAACCTCGTAACCTTCTCCTTCACTGTCGACAAAAGCTATGTCACCATTATCGCCTATTAAAGAATCATCCTCATCGTCCACATCTTCTTCTTCAATATCTTCAACATCATACATCCCTAATGCAGAATTTCGGAACATATTAGTAACCTCTTCTTTGTCTGATTCATCCATTACCTCCATATCATCTTCATGTGTTTCTACATGGAATAATTCTGCAAAGTCAGATCTCGTAGAATTAATGGCATTCAAAGCTTCTACAGCATTATTAAAGAGTTTCTTGGAGAATGGGTAATTTATATCCACTTTTGACATACATTCAGTAATTGCAGATGGGATATTTAGTTCAATCATCATTTTACAAAGCTGGTAGCGATCAGAGTCCACTTTGTTTGTATCCAGAAGTAATCTTAGGTAAGGTGCCTGAATATAAACTAAGGAGGCTATTAGGTGAAACCATGTATTTAAAATACCCGTATTAGCTTCCAGTTTCTTTTGTGATAGAGTTATAGATTTAAAATCTTTGAGCAAAACCTCTATAACATATTTTCTAATAAAAGAAAGATCTGGATCTATGTGCTTTAAATGCATTTTAGTTATGTTTGAATCATAAGTGCTGGTTACAAAACTAACCAAGACAGATTTCGCCAACATGCTTATAATTTCGATACGTCTAGCTTCTGCTTTACTACGTTCATGCGCCCGAGATTTATCCAAAAGTTGATAAAAGAAAAAATTAATAGCAGTAGTTCGGGGTCTAGGACGTTCAGAGTAATTGTTCCTTCTATCATATGTCAAAAATTCAAACTTACACTGTTTGTAACTACTAACAAGTTCCACTAACATCTTTAGTAGGAAGATCATATAAGCACATACAGGATTACGTGCAGGTTGCACCTTCTCATCTATATTATTTGTAGCTCCTTGAGAAGTATTATGATTCGTTGGTTCGCTTATCCAGTCTTTTTGAGACGATGCCATTAATTGTGATAAGAGTAAATGTATAATAGGTGTTCTAGTATAGGTGCGAGATGATGATACTGCTTCCTCACAATCAGCGTTTAGTTTGTCTTTCTCGTATTTCGTCATCGAGTATTCCATTAGTTTATCTTTAGTTGCGTGGAACCCATCAAAGTAAGCAATGTCACCTAAATTTTTCACAAAAGATGAAGGATCTCTTAAAACAACATGAGGTTTTTCCTCCAATAACTCAGAAAGTTCTCTATCTTTGGAATTTTCCTCGCCAATTGTTCTCATAGTGAAACTTCTTTTGATTTCATGACATATTAATTCAGAAACAAAATCTTTCGATTCCATGCATCGTCTCAATAAGAGCAAATATGATGATTCTAAGAAGTTTATTTTATCGGATTTCTGATGAGCTCCCGCGACTTTGAGTAACCTAGATAAAATTCCCGAGCTAATTACCTCTGTAGCATATTTTTCTTCTCGTGAGTATAGTAGCAGTATTCTTGAAGTCGCTAGGGCGGAATAGAAATTCGAAATATCGACGGCCCTAATCAAAATATGGAATATCTTATCTTTGAGGTCATCATCAATCCTATAAACCTGTAGCATGGTAGGTAGTTTATTCGCTAAATCAACAGTGACATTTTCAATCTCAGGTAATTCAGACCTTGCAAAAATAATCTCATATGCATATAATAGTTTTGAAAACCAAGGTGTATTAATATGCTCAGGAGCTAAAATATTACTCACATATAAAATCACTTTATTGAGTAAAGATCCTGTATTTTGGTAGACGAATTTCTCATTCAGGAGGATGCCAAGTAAATGAATAGAAGATGATAATGTATCATTTTCTGTTATTGGAGTATCATAAATTTTGCTCAGTATTTTGTCAGTGAAGATGTTCACTGGAATATTTAAACATTCAAAGACTTGAAGTAATGTCTTGGCAAACGCATTAACTAGCTTTGGATATAAAGGTAGTACATTGCAAACCTCATCTAAAAGGCTATTTTTGTAAAAGTTCGCTCTTAATAAATTCAAAGAGTCAGTTTCCTTTAAAAATTCATTTTTAATTCGTTGGGGATGGAAACTTTTACCATGCTCCAACAAACTATCCTTATAAATATCCCAATTCTCAACAGGTATCAACTCTCCAACATTGTCGGTATTTTGTGGAAGACGGTCGTAGTGTTCAGCTAAATAACTTTCAGCATCATCTCTCGATGTCGCAAATTTAGATAAGAAATCAATTTTACGCTCAGATGGAGAAACTAAATCCCACTTTAATTCTAGTAATTCAACATTCTCTGAATACTCTAAAGTATATGCACTTTTCCAAAGTGTTAGAATTTGTTTAAAAACAGCATAAGGCACTGTCCTCTTTTTAAATTCAAACAATCCGTAAAAGTTATTCAAGCGCTTCAATAAAACGATAGAAAGCATCTTTACATGTGCCATAAACCCCTTCGTGAGGTTGTAATCGACATCCAAATCAGGATAAAATGGAGCTATTGACTTAACATTATCTAAAGAGTCTTGTTGCACAGATTTGTTGAGAAATGTAAAGGCGTTTATCAAACAACTCATCGTTAGCACATCTTCTGAGTTTTTAACAAAATCAATTTCTTCTACTAATGACCAATTTTTAAAAGCCACCATTTTAGAAAAAAGTGAAGTTATCAAATTTAAGTACAAAGAGTACCCTCCTTTTTGGTAAAATAAATAAGCAGCTGTCGTCTGCAGTAGTTCTGTATTTGTAAGTGACGTCCTGGGAAATGTCATGATGTAAGTATTCAAATGCAAAAGGGCCAACAAGTGGGGTAGATGTTGTTCATGCGAAGTAACAGAAAGCATATCTAGCATACTAGTTACAACAGTATCAAAGACTTGGACTTCCGTCACTCTATCACCATAACCTGAATTTGCTTTCTTAGAATTCCCCAATCTTAGAAAACATCTTAACAGTATTGCCACATTAGTTTGAGCTTTATTTATTAGAGATCTCACTTGATATGTGTTTTTAAACTTTGCGGAGCTTTTTTCTAATCGCCGTTCTTCTTTAATTGGCTTCCTGACATGTATCTGTATTGGGGGTATATTACCGAACGTTTCTGGCATTGTGTCAATAATAACTCGATCGGGCAAGTTGTTACGGATGTACATTTCTTCAAAGCCCAATTTCTGGAATAACAGAGCTAAATTTTTTATAATACCGAGGCCTCGATCTTTAAAATAAGTAGACAGTTGAACTACTCTGATAGGCGATAGACTAGCTGCATTAACGTACACATTTGTCAGAATAGTCAGTAATGCTACAATACTTGACAGTTCACCCATTATAAAGTCCACATTCTTACTACTGTCTCCAGGTTTGGCCGCCAAAAAAAAGCTCTCATTACAATCAGACTTTAAAAAAGTTTCAATACCTTGTAGTTTTTGATCCAGAAATTTAAAGAACGTTGGGAATGCATAATCTTTGTATTGTTCATCAAAATATTGTAGGATATCTCCCACATTCATTAGTGCAGAGGATGATGTGAAGTCAAATGGTGGTCTTTCAATAACTGCAGAGGATACCAGATCCTCCACGTTAAGAATATCAGGAAGCTTATAAAGAGTAGATTCAAGTGTCATACCATAGAAAACGCTTGTAAAACAGTCATAAACCGCAGTAGAGCTTTGAATGTCCCAAAAAGCAAGCTCCCCAGCATTCTCCTCTTCATCAATAATCTTTTCATCTTTTGATAGGTAAAAATAGTTTGTTTTAGTTGGTGATTCATATAAAAACGGTTGATTAAATTTCAATTTGTTTGGTACAGTCTTAATCATGTTACAAAAGGAATCTAAAACGATAGGTTTCAAATCAGGATAATGCCTTGCAAGCTCATCTATAGCAGTTCCTAAATCAGTCAATTCTTCTTTCCATGACAGAGCACTGGCAAATTTTTCATGCAATATGGCCTCAAAGAGCTGAGGAATCATTCGTTTTTCTTTGACATGTTGTAAACCATCATTATTTAAACATAAAGCGGAAATAAGATCAGGTAATAGGAAAATTAAGTCAGCATAGGGAACTAGAAATTTGTCAAAATTGTCAATAATATATGGGATCAAACCAGCTTCTACAAGGATTGGAAAAATCGTAGGTTCGCTATTAATAACTTTAGACACTATTGTTAAGGTAAAAGTTACTAGCGCATAACCAAAAATATCAACGTTTTGCAAAATTTTTTGTAATGAGAGTAGGATTGGAGAGTCTATTAAATTTCTAATCCTATCACCAGAATCTGTGTTTAACAATTTGAGAACCAGTTTTAATAAACTTCTGATATAAGCTTGCTGTCTAAATGATATAGAATAATTGAAATTTCCATACTTTGGGGGTTTACCGAAATGTGGATTCTCCAATGCAAAATTTACTTCTTCCGTGGTTAAATTAATTAAGATTTCAAAGCCTCTACTTAATATGAATTCTGCAGTAGATTCAGAGTCACTAATAAAAGCCTCCAATAAATGAGTAGCAGATGCAGCTGTTCTTCTATATTTGATCATTTTAACCGTTAAGATATCTAGCAATGAAGGTACCAAGCCCGCATTTAATAAAGAGTTATGAAGGATCTTCACATCTGCTAAATTGGAAATTAAATAAAAAAATCTAACGTTGTACTCTTCACTTAGTTCATCCTTATCATCTGTACGTAATGTTTTCACTATTTGCCGTAAAATCTGGAAAAGAACACCATGTGCCAAATTACCACCTAAATTTCTCATTATATCAGAGCACCAGACATGTTTTAACGATATACATTCCAAAGCAAACAAGGCATCTAGTCTTAGTTCCTTAGGGATATTTTCTTCTGCTAAGGAAATAAATTCAGTTAAACTGTTGAAAATATATGGATCTACTTCAAACAATTTTGAACTAACTTGTGGTGGTAGATACGCCATATTGACAAATGCGATAGAATTAAGTTTAACTCTAATAAGTAAGTTTCTTAGTTTTAGATTTTCTGAAGAATCGTCACAGAAGGCCTTGGCCATGGTAACTTTCAATGAAAAATCATGCCAATTTTCTTTTGGTAATACGTTCATACCCATATCAAATAATTTTTGTAGATTATTTTGTCTCAATTCTTCTGTATTAATTACAAATTTCTTAATAGATGATGCATTAGTATGACTTATTTGAGGTGATTTGCTATTGATGCCACTGTTAGTTTTACTATTATTGTGATTGGTAATTTCAGCATGACTAGAGTTGAAATAGGTATATTTAAATTTTGCCCATTTACTCGGGAACTTCTTTTTATCCATATAAATGTCTACAATAGAAAAATGTTCACCATCATCACCAAGCACTGAAGCGGGGATTGCTAAAGTTAATTTTAAAGCCTTTTTCCTCAAATCCTGATTACGCAAAAAACTCGAAGGCTCTACCCTTTCACGAGCAATCACATATCTTTCTCCCATGATGGACAATATCTTAATCGCTCCACATTTAATTTCAAAATTGGGGCAATTTAGTAAATGATTCATTACATCTGTAGAAGAATAAATATATCTATTAGTGGTATTGTAGAGCAATCTACAAGAAAAATCCATTAAAGTGAGACATATTTGGACGTCTTCCATAGACATAACCACCAATTTTACTGGATGATTTTGGTAATCATCGGTCTTATAATCATATTTGTCCACGATTCTCGAAAAAATATCATCAATTCGGTTCAACACCGGTATCCAGACAAAAAGGTCATCTTTAGCACGGTCCCACTCTTGAATAGCTTCCAGCTTCTGAAGGAAATCGGCTTCTTCACAGGATGTCAAATCATCTAGCAGTGGTTTGAAAAACACTGCATGTTGCTCTTTAACAAATTTTTCAAATCTACTCAATTTAACCATTTTCACTAGTGAAGATTTGAATGTATAGAGATAAGAAAATGGTTAAACCTGGTAACTGTTGAGCTAATAACCGGTTTAGTGAATCGATGAGATTACCACCCAAATAGCTCTCATTTAAGTGCAAGATTTTTTTGCTTAAATTTCTATTTCCGGGTAATACATATAAAGATTGGAAGAGTCCAAAGATTAGATCCAACCGAATCAAGTTCCATTCTCACTACTTGGTCCATATATTAGCTTTTAAATATACAATTATGAAAATAAATTTAGTCTATGGGACATGTTCACTTGCGCCTTGATCCAAGCTCTGGAGGCGCAGGGGAAGATACATTGGACGTTTTAGACGGTATGTTTTCATCCAAGAAGACAGGTTTCAAGACATTTTCGTCAAAATTGTGAAACCACTGTGAATCTGTGTTGAAGAAGTTTCCAATGGACTTGCGTAGCGTAGTAGAATCCTCTGTCGCTTCTCTTGTGTCCGCTGTAGCATAAATCAAATTATCATTTAATGCATTAGTATTATTTTGGCTTGTTTCTCTATCTGGTTCATCATCGGAGTAATGTTGTAAAGGTCTCGGCTGCATATCTCCAAATGTTTGTGCAGTGCCTCGAGCTTCAATATCAAACTCATCATCTGACTCTTCACCTTCTGTGACACAGCCTGTCTTGATGTTTAGGACTTCCAACATACCAGCTGTTGTTCCTCCAAAGATGATAACAGTTAATACAACCACGACTAACACCGTTGCTAAAAGAGTAAACTTATACTCACCTTGTAAACCCAACGCCAAAGCTACTCCAACGGCACCTCTTAACCCCGCCCAAAAGGTCATCATTTGATAATTGTAAGGAATCTCTTCAGGAACGTTATGACCTCCCAATCCAAAATCAGTACTATTTCTCTTAGCCTTTACTCTATAAATCCAATTTATAAACCTTGACAAGGGAAACACTGAGCACCAGCGTGCTACACATATGGAGATGGCCGTGACAATAATAAGCAAAGGTTTATAAACCAATTCCACTTCGGTAAACAATTCTAAACCCAAGTAAACAAATATGAAATTTTCTGATAATCTGGCTAAGAGTTGGAAGATGTATTTCACTGTAATTTGTGATCTTCTTGACATGTTGTAGTAAGCATAATGCTTTAAAGTTATCCCACAAAATAATAACGATACAATGCCAGACATGTGGCACCCATTAGAGAAGAAATATGATTCATAAGCGATTAGTAGAATTAAGCAACTTTCGATTTGAGGGTATCTTCTAATATGTGTATGCTTTAACATTAGGGCCACTAAGATACCAATGAAGACACCAATGAGTAAAGAGACCGAAAATGTCATCATGAATAATCCAATACCTTCTGCGATTGAGCTTAAATTAGCAGGATGACCTCTGAATTTTTGGCAAGTTTCAAACATCACAATAGAGATGGCATCATTCAATAAAGATTCACCAAATATAATTGTATACAGTTTAGGGTCTACTTTATAAGCATTGAAAATTGATAAAATAGTCACTGGATCTGTAGCCGACAATGTGGCCCCCACGGACATGGCATCGACAAATGAAATATGGATTTTCTCCAACCCTAAAGCAGTCCAGACATAGATAATGCAACCCAGTACCACTGCTGATATGAAAGTGCCCGGGATGGCAAATATTAAGATGGTTCCAATATTATTGAAAAAATTCACCTGGTTTAATTCGTACCCTGAATTCAAAATGATGGGTGGTAATAAAATATTAAAGAAATATGATGAATTGAAAGTCACAGAGTCCTGAATGTAATGGCCTGGACTCATTCTTAGCACCAGTCCGACAATCATCCCGTAAAAGATGGATAGAACTGTTTCATGGACAGCTCTGATTCTTCTTTGAGTTAAGTAATAACTCGACCACAGCGTAGAAATCAGCAGAAATAACATAATAAAGAGTGCCCAGGAGGAGAACATCTCCTCAGTGACTGGATTCAAATCATTATCTGGATCACCGACAATAGGGTCCAGGACGTTGGGCACATCCGGTAATAATTCATCTTGAGCAGGAACTCCAGCGAACTTCTTAAGAGCATGAGAGCTTTGACTGTAAAGTATCACTTGAAAAACAAGCCTCCACATAATTTTCTGCCTGTATTTGACAACAAGATTTCCTGATTTCTACAGGATGTATGTAGTAACATATATGTTCATATATATAACGTAAACCATTAAATATGAATTATTTATTAAAGCGTTTGCAAGAATCGAACACAGGCAGGCGAGGCTTGCACTGCGTGTCACCAAGAAGCAAAAGACAACTGCAAGTGTTTTTGGCATTGACTGTTGCCACTCTCCACGATACATAAATATATATCTTCTTACTCGCTTGGAGAGAACTGTCTTTAAGCCGATGTTCTTGTTCACCATACAGTTTCGAACGGCTCGTTTCGCGCGTACAGCAAATTTTCTCGCGTTTTCTGCAAATAAAAAAAACTTTTTTGCAAGTACACAGTGAAGCACAACTATTAAAATTTTTTTTTCAGATAGCGATGGCCAAGACTATTGAACATCTTTATCAATGTTTCAAAGTATGAGTCTGTAGTTGCTGTGAGATCTAATTGGTCAAGAAACAGCATGTCTCGTCCTATTGTATTATCTGGCCCCAGTGGTACCGGTAAATCCACTCTTTTGAAAAAATTGTTCGCTGAATTCCCTACCCAGTTCGGGTTCAGTGTCTCTTCTACAACGAGATCTCCTCGTCCAGGTGAAGTAGATGGTAAAGATTATAACTTCGTCACGGTGGAGAAGTTCCAGCAAATGATTGCTGAGAAGAAATTCATCGAATGGGCTCAATTCTCAGGGAACTACTATGGCACCACGGTGGAAAGTGTTCAACAGGTGCAAAACAGTGGTAAGACTTGTATCCTTGATATTGATATGCAAGGTGTGAAAGCTGTTAAACTGCAACCTACTCTAAATGCCAGATTCTTGTTTATTGCGCCTCCATCTGTGGAGGATCTAAAAACTAGATTGACTAGTAGAGGCACGGAGACTCCTGAGTCCATCGCCAAGAGATTAGCTGCCGCAGAGGCAGAATTAGAGTTTGCAAAGACAGGTGCTCACGACCATACAATTGTGAATAAAGATCTAGACGTTGCATACGCGGAATTGAAACAATTCATTTTCCAATGAATAAGTCGTCGCCTTATCTAATAGTGCACGCTGTGAGTCTGGCCGCGTCGTCCATCTTATATAAGTGAAAAATTATGGTGATGAGCTAAGCGCACCTGCTACGCTTAAGTAAGCGCAGTGGATGAGCTGGCTATTGACTGATTGCTCGATGTTTGTAATCGCAACGTATATAAAGTCAAGGAATTGTACTGTATGGATCATGTATGGTTACTGTTCAATTCCTAGTTTCCAGTTTGTAGCAAAACGTTAACATTAACATCAACTAATCACATTAATATATTCTCGCTATGGTCGCTCAAGTACAAAAACCCGCTCCAGCTTTCAAGAAGACTGCTGTCGTTGATGGTATCTTTGAAGAAATCTCGTTAGAACAATATAAGGGTAAGTACGTTGTCTTGGCTTTCGTTCCATTGGCTTTCACATTCGTGTGCCCTACTGAAATTGTTGGATTCTCTGATGCCATTAAGAGATTCAAAGATTTAGATGCTGAAGTCTTATTTGCCTCTACCGACTCAGAATACTCTTTGCTAGCATGGACAAACGTCGCTAGGAAAGACGGTGGTTTAGGCCCAGTGGATCTACCATTGCTAGCCGACACCAACCACTCTTTATCAAGAGACTATGGTGTCCTAATCGAAGAAGAAGGTATTGCCTTGAGAGGGTTATTTGTCATTGACCCTAAAGGTATCGTGAGACACATTACTATTAATGATTTACCTGTCGGTAGAAATGTCGAAGAGGCTTTGAGAGTCGTCGAAGGGTTTCAATGGACTGACAAGAATGGGTCCGTTTTACCTTGTAACTGGACTCCAGGTTCGGCTACTATCAAGCCTGATGTCGATGCTTCTAAAGAATATTTCAAATCCGTCAACAAATAATTCGATAAGGTCACTTAAACCGTTTATATGTATCTAGTCTTTTTATAGAGCTTTTTTTTTAACCTTGTCTGGGTACGAACCCTCCTAACTTCGCTATCATTCATTTATCTTTATACCCACTTGAGATGAATGCATTGTACATGTATTGTTTCCAGTGGGATTTATCTTGTACTAATTTGGAAGCTATCTCAAGATAATCACGTACTAGCAATGTATCAGTTCCATATGGGTCATCGTTTGAAGTATACTCGACTTCATACTTGAAGGCCCTTTTCTTGGCTTCCTCAGGGTCAATACCCTCGGACACATATTTTGCATATTGCTCATTTATCGTCTCTAAATCAGCATAATATTGAACAAATCGAATAGGAGAAAATAATTGCTCTGCATGACCAGGGCCTAAAGGCAGAGACGTGGGTTTTCTTGTAGGAATGGTATCATCCTTAGGTAATGGGGTCTTTCCTGGCCTCTTCTTCTTTCTCCCAGTTCTCTTACGTTTGCTTATGTGAGGATCATTGTCAAGTAATGTCATATCTAGTTCTTTGAAAAAATCATCCCAAGGGCGGTACTCATGGACAAGTGCGTCATCTTCTAAACCAGTAATATTGTATTCCCAAATACGGAACGAAGGGTTAAACGTTGGAATCACAGAGCCTGCTATGTTCACAATTGAATACCTATCATAAATGGAAGATCTTCCTTTCTTTGAGTGTAATTGAGAATATATTTTTTCATAGTAAGTATCCCTTACACTGTCCATATAGCTTTCTTTATTTGCAGGGGCAGCACCTTCGATCCGGATCTCGTTTGCCAGATCAGCAGCAATTAAAGTGTCTTCATCAGATAAACCAATGCCACCGGTACTTAAGGATCTTGAGGATTCTAGATTCTTCCAAGCTTTCTTACCATCAATGGGGATAAAATGGTCAACGTTCATGTGCCCATAGAGCCCGCCAATAATAACGTCTCTGTATTCATGAGTCCATAAAGTATACTTATTGTAACAACTTTCATCATAATTTTTTGGAATTGGAGGAACATGCCCTGTTAACCACACTTTCATGCCTCTTGCTCTCATCTCCTTTAGGACATTCCCTAGCCATAGTAATAATTGGTAACCTGGTTGTTTCCTTGAATTACAATTATCTACCAAAGGGTTCGCTTTGAATAGATATAAGGTGTTCACTGATATTATAGCTAACTTTCCTGGAATTACTTCCTTAATAAAACTGGCACCTCTATCCACAATCCTTTGTTGCTCTTCAGGGACAAAAACGCTCCAGATTCTATACAGTTCTCTAGTTTGCAACGTTGGTCCTAAAGCAAACATATTATGCGGAAAAACGTCATTATTTCCTAAAGAAGGGATTACCATAACGTCTAAATCTCTTGGGTCGTCAGTATCATCATTATTAAATATGTTTTGAAACTTCTTTGCAACTAAATCATTCATCTCAAAAATTTGAAACTCGGTCCTTGGGAATTTTCTATCATTATCATGACGAATATTATCTCCCGTCCAAACAACAAAATCTATCTTATCCTTGAAGTTATCTCTGATATATTCTAACGTCGAATTCATTAGATCCATTGGTGAATCACAACCTGACATGGCTTTCCCAAATTTAGGAGCTTTGTCTTTAGATTTAGATCCATCACCGAGACCATGACACGTCAACTCAATAGAATTTCCTTCTTGATAGTATGGGTCTGGGTGAATATCAGTAATATGCAAAAATCTTCCATATAGTTTACGACTCTTTTTTGTAGAAGGATCTATAAACTCTAACGGATCTTGGTACTTCAAACCAAGTCGTAACAGCTCATCAGTATCCTTAATACTTTTCTCTAGCGTCTTGGTGATGCGATATGGGATACGAACTGCTTTGTTTCGATCAGCCTGGGTCCATGATAATATAACCAAAATCACCACAATTAAACCTGCAAAAACTCTCCAAAAACGTTTTTGCAATCCAATTGGTTGCTCCTGTTTCTTTATCATCGTGTAGTTACAGAAATTCAGCGCTTTGACAAAGATACAAATTGTAATTCATTCGATGAGCTTATGGGTAATCCCTTTCTTTTACAGATATTTTTTCGAACAGAAAAATTGGGTTGAAAAACGAAAAAGTTCAAGGCGAGCGCTAAATACAGTGTATAATATGATCATGAGTAGATGAATCTCTGCTGCCATTTCTCTTAACTTTCCATAGTTCACGGGCTAGAGTATGTCCTTGTTTAGTGATGCTGTATTGATTTAAATATCTTGAAACGCTAAGCTTTGGAAATGGAATCAAAGAACATCGAAATACCTAAAAACGTTCTTTCGTAACAATATACCCTTCTTACTTGAGCATTGAGCACAAACTAAATATGTGTTCGGTATCTATAGCTTTTGCAAGCATGTTCCTGTAAAGACGGTCCGCAAAAATCAGTAATGGCCATTTTCTATCGGAAATGCTCCAGAACCCTTTGACTGCTCTAATATTAAGTTGAACTCTCTTTTCCAGTATGAAAGCCGCATGATTGGGTTCTAGGGACTTGGCTGTTATTGTTGGACCTCCTTAGAAACGATTCAAATATAAGCATCAATCTTATTTATCAATATTATCATAAGGTTCTCTCAACATTCTGCCGGAGAACTTCGTCAGAACTCGCTGTTGGCATAGCTGACGTTTTATGTTATTCCATTCTATAGTTACAAAATAATTTTTAAAGTGCTGAAGGCTTCCATTTCGACATCATTCAGCAGGCTGTTAATAAGCCGTTCCTCAATATCACCATCAGACAAGTAGCCATCAGCTACTTTACCGCTGTGATAAAAACTGCGAAATGGCAGCAACATGTTCGTTAACTTTGAGCTATTAGAAATTTTTCAGATGATCTCGTTTCTTGCCAGACTCTAATACACCTGGAAAGAAGTCTTTCCGGATCCTGTAGTTAACCTCGAACACCAAGCTAACAATTGCATTGCTTGTTTTATGGCGAAAACCATTATTTGGCATCAGAAGACAAACGTATTTATATGATTTTGACATTTTCAAAAGACTCGTTATGACGAACGAATCTTCTAAAAAGGTAGCTGCACACTCATCTCTTTTTGTTACAGAGAGTCAAATACTGATTGCTTAGGAGGACTATAAACAGTCCTGGAATTAGTCGTTCTTGCCCCATAAGTACCTTGAAAATTTCAACACGATGACAGAAGCATTGTCACTGGATATGTCAATTACAAATTTCGAACTACTGTTCACAGGCCAGCTGAAGCGTTTGCAACAGAATTGAAACTAAAACGGTTTGCTCGTTATCTTATGCGACTGGAACAGCACCTAGGTGACTTTGTTTTTTCCAAAGCATTTCGATGGCCATCTCCTAATGGAAATAAGGCAGGCCTCACTTGCATTCGAGCCTATTTTCCAGAAGATATTGCAGCATTTGCTCTTTCACTAGTAGGGCACAAAAATCCGGTCAGTAATCACATTCACAGCCAATTCTGGCAGAAATAGAGCCCTTCAATACTGTTTTTTGCCATCGCCAGTTGAAAGCCACATATTGTACCAGGGATTGGTAGCTAGCCTCACCCTAAGAGTACGAATGGCTACAAGCCGTTTACGCGTTTTGTTTACGTGTTTGTTTACATCTGCTTGAATCCTAAAGCCCCAGAGTTCAAGAAACATCCGGGGTGTTTGTCTCACGTGATGGCAAATGTAAATACTCGAACCCTAATAGCGTTTGCAAAGACCTACTAATATAGCATTTAATAGGGCTTTACTAGCACGGTTAGGGTCTGAATGCTTGCGTTCCAACAGATTCAATGTGCCAACAGAGAAGGTTTAACATCGAAATATTTCATCAGGATCTTGTTTTATTAAGCTACACACACACAGACATACAGTATAGATACATACATTGTGTGGTTTGAATGATATGAGAGGTATTTTTTTTCATGAAACCATATGTAGGAATTGCCAGTAGAAGCAAGTTCTAAGTTATCCATAAACATATATACCTACAAATCAATATATTCAAGGGTTAACTTTCAAGATTTGTGCGGCAGTATCGTCTACAGTCTCTTGCAAAGTTCTAAATTTGAATGCTAGTAATTTCTTGGTTTTAGAGTTGTCAACGACGGCACCTTGGTCGTTGTGTTGAGCACCAGTGTTAGGTTTTCCAACTGGAAGCTTACCCTTCAAGCTTTCAAAATCTTTATTCAAAATGTCAAGCAGATCTTGGGTGGAAAATCTACCATCTTGTAAAATCAATCTTTGCTCAATCAATTCATCTTTTTGGAAAGCTAGAATATGCGCTTTGGCGACATCTCTAACGTCGATATAACCTCCATACATTTCTGGAAATTCAGAATCAGCCTTACCATGGACCATTCCGTTAATGATTTCACATGATGTGTTCAAAGTCTTAGTCACATCTTCTTCGAAAACTTGAGGTCCAAACACATACACTGGGTTAATAATTGATAATTTAAACTTGACCACATTTTTGTTCTCATTGTAGAAATCCCAAGCTGCTTTCTCCGCAAATTTCTTGGAGCCACAGTAAGCAGCACCCGCATTACTTTGGCATGATTCCCAAGTGTCTGGGTTCCAGGTCTCTTCAGTTGCACGATGTGTCTTATCGTTTTCCTTAGAAAGATCAATCATAGCTGCATAACTTGAAGTAATCACAACACGTTCTACAGTTTGTGCAGCGTACTTCTTAATTGCTTCTAAGATACCAATGGTACCGTTTTTTGCAGGAATGAGAAGATCCTTCTCATATTCAGTAGTATTGAAATGGAATGGCGAGGCTGTATGCAAGACGTATTTGATATCCTTAGCATGTTTCTCAATGGCCGCATCAAAGGCATCCAATTTCGAAATGTCAGCAACAATTTCAATCGTCAAATTGGGGTTGTTGAATTGCTTCTTCAAATGGGCAGCTTTTTCCTCGGATCTAGCCGTACCAATGACTTTATAGTCTTGAGCAAGTAATTGCTCAACGATATGTTTAGCGATAAAACCTGTAGCACCAGAGACAAATACAGACATTTTTCTTTCTTTACTGAAATATTATAGAGATAAAATATGAATCAAACCCGTGGTCTATTTACAATATAATTAGAAACAAGAAAATAAACCAATGTTTCAAAATTATTTGTGACCAATTAGTGAGCCCTTAAATACCAATTAATTCATTTAAAGGATTGCATTTAGTTTTCATAAATCAGCAATATAAATTATGTAATAGCTTAATGCTTATACAAGTCATGTAGCTCATAACTGTACCAAACAAAAAATGTAAGTTTATTACTTTGAGAATAGTAGCTGCTTGTCCCGTCTACGACCTTTTCGATGCCGTTACAGTTACTTGATAATTATAGAGAAGGTTAAGATTTCGGCCGCACAAGGGATATAATTCGGCCGAGTTTTCGTTTCATGACAAATAATGTAATATTATTATGCTCCGCCGCCATTTTTACATGAAAATTCGCTTAAGCCGTAAAATAACCTTTTTTATTCAGGGAGTAGTGGGAGTTGGCTTCAAAAACACAAGTAGAGGTGATTCTATACGAGCCGAACCCAACTCGCAGCTTCATTCACGTGAAACATCACCATCTACGCAACTCTTGTTTCAAGGCCAACAGGTACTCCTTCCTAACACGGACTTGCTATTGATTGTTTCTTAAAACGGAATAGAGAGATGTTTGACGGATACCCGAAAGGGAAGTAATGTAAATAATTGAATACCAAAAACTCTAGTGAATCTTTTCTGAAGTTGATCTATATTGCCTACATTAATAGGTAGCAGAAAAGAGCAACCTCAGATAGCAAATATTAGTAAATGACTAGCATAAACACCCGACATTCTTCCCCTTTTTGTAAAGATTTGTTGACCATCTGTGAGTAATCAAATGATCAATATTAATGATTACATATTTATATAAACGTAATTCGCATATGTGTTCGTTGTTATTAACTTTAGTCAACGAAGAGGTACCAGAGTAAGCAAAAAAGAAAAAAGTATTATACAATATGAGTGTGTCTTCATTACCAAGAAATGTCTTTATACCCACATACACTAACGGTAGAAGTCATTTTACCACTGATGATAAAGGATTCATAATACTTCCACCAATAGTACCTGCGAGTGAAGTCACTGTACACTCCGATCTTTCCTCCATCCGATCGCAGCCATTGACTTCTAAAGTTAAAAGGAGAAGAAGAACTACAGAGGAAGAACTGGCTATACTGAGAAAAGCGTTTGCGAAGAATCCTGCTCCTAGTAGAAAGGAGAGAGAAGCTTTATGCAACCGCTGTAACATGACGGAAAAGGCTATTAAAGTATGGTTTCAAAATAAGCGGCAAGCTGTTAAAAAGGAACGTATGAAGCACACCAGTCAATTTGTCACGCATCATTATTTGACGCCCATAAGCGGCACTCGATTTGGTAATAAAGAAAATGGCAGGACCCATTTCACATCATTCAAACCTGTTCCTTATAAATCTTTGCCCACGTTACCATTAACTGAAAGAAACCCAAATAAAGATAATAAATGATATTCTTTAATACATACATATTTATAAAATAACCATTGTATAACTGTATCTTAGAAGTTTTGTGAATAATTTCTCACATTTAGACTCTTCTTCTACCAGTAGTCTTGGTATGTTGACCTCTAACACGCAAACCCCAGAAATGTCTGATACCACGGTGAGCTCTGATCTTCTTTAATCTTTCCAAATCATCTCTCAATTTGGATTCGACATTGTTAGCCAATGGGTGGTAGTCCTTACCATCGGCAATGTCCTTTTGTCTGCTCAAGAACCAAGTTGGAATCTTATATTGAGTTGGATTTTGCATGATTTGAACAATTCTTTCTAATTCTTCTTGGGTCAATTCACCGGCTCTCTTGTTTAAATCGACATCAGCTTTCTTACAAACCAAATTGGAGTAACGACGACCAACACCTTTGATGTAAGTCAAAGCGTAGACAATCTTGATGTTACCATCGACGTTAGTGTTCAACAAACTGTTAACAAAAAAAGATTAATACATATATGTTAGTATTGAGTCCACACAAATATAAAAATGCATTGCTCTATAGAATCAAATGAGCTGTATTTTAATATAATCTAATCTTATGAGACGGAGCTTCAAATTTTATTAGCACTTGAAACAGTTGTCCTGATTTCTATTCAAATTGACATACCGTAAAATGTGTTGGAATGAACCTTGTTCTTGTACCACTAAAGACATGTTGACAGTTTCCGTTGCTCTTCTAATCAAGGGTCAGAAATACCTGTGAAACACGTTAATAATATAGGCTCAAATTCAACAATCTAAGTTATTGATATTCACAGTGATACAGCGATGCTAGTTCCAAAATTTCGTCACGAACTTACAAAGTTCGTGGAAGATTAGAAGCGCACTCCAACAGAAAGTGATACTAGAGTTCAGGAGCGCCAGACAGAAGCTGGTTGCTGGCTAGGCAGGACTGTTGGCACTACGAACTTCCCTGCGACGAGACTTCCGAGCAGTACCATTACCGATACCAGTAACCCTGTGTCGCACTTCCTAGATAGGAAGTGACTACAAGCATGGCAAGAAAGTACTGTATTTGTTTTTGTTTAAAAAGTCGTTAAAAAAAATCTTACAATGTACGGATGTGAAAATTAATGACTGGCACGTCAGAAGAGCGCTGTACACAAATTTCAACACCTGAATAATACAGCACTGATAGTTATATAGGTATTGTGCTACCATTGTAGCTGATAGTTTAAATGTCTGTTTGAGTTGCTATTGAGTTAAACGCTGATTTTTTTTTATGAATTACATAACTAAAAGCGAACCCCCTGGATTAAACTAATTTTTGTTGGGCTCTTTACTATTCTGTTCAAGCAAAGCCGAATATTTAGAGGGCAATGCCTTGTCGTCGTGGTTCCTTGTGATTATATCACATGATACTGCTAGAGCATTCCTGATTTGGACTTTTATTTATTTTCTGTTAATGGATAATTTTTTTGAAAAATTTAAATGGAAACAGCTCATCTCATCGACATTCGCACTAATACTGTTGAAGTAGTCTTATATTGGCAAAGCATCGGAACCAAGCACATAACTAGTATAGCAAGATGTCTGCCAAGACGAGATACTACTTAGAACAATTTATTCCGGAATTAAATGATCTTGTTGACAAGGGATTGTTTACGAAAGATGAAGTGAACAGTATCATGAAGAGAAGAACGGATTTTGAACATAGGTTAAATTCAAGAGGCTCTTCCATTGAGGACTATATTAGATACATTGAATATGAAGGAAACGTAATGCAGTTACGGAAAAAACGTGTGAAAAGGATTCACGGGCTCCCAAGAACAAATAGTGTTTCGGATAACTCCATTCAACAAAGAATCTTATTCATTTATCAAAGAGGCGTGAATAAGTTTCCTAATAATTTGAAATTTTGGTCTATGTATATAGACCATTTGAAGACAGGTACTGAGGGGGCTCCATATAAGAAGATACACGCCGCTTATAACCATTTATTGAAATTACATCCAACCAATGTGGATATTTGGATAAGTTGTGCCAAATATGAATACGAAGTACATGCCAATTTTAAGAGTAGTCGTACCGTTTTCCAAAATGGTCTTAGATTTAATGCCGACTCTACTCGTTTGTGGTATGAATATTGTAAATTTGAACTAAATTTTGTCACTAAGTTATTGAATAGAAGGAAAGTAATGAATTTAATCAATGAAAGAGAACAAGAATTAGATATGATGGACGACCAAAATTCATCAAAGCAAAACAATGATATGGACGATGGAGATGAAGAAGAAGATAATTTCATGTATAAACAGCCTTCCTCAGGTGATGGGATGAAAGATAAATTAAATGAACTGCCTGAAGCTTCGATGGACATGCTAGGTTCCCCACAAAGTAACCCTGCTCTACGTGGTGATATTGCCCTAACTATTTATGATATGGCAATGGATACATTAGCAAAACATTATTTGAAGAAACATCAAGGATTTTATGATATTAGCGACAAAGCGACTGCTAAGGATTTGAAAATTGAAATGGTGAAATTCTTAGCTACAGAGACCAAACATTACTTGAGATTATTTGACAATTTCCAGGATCTAGATAGAGCTTATCTTATTAACCATGCCATCCATTATTGGCACGAAGATCATTTTGACCTTGACCTTTCGAAAGATTGTGTACAAATCTACTCTGATTTTATCTTATTGGATATTACTTTGAATGTGAGATATATTACGGATGATAACAATCATGAGGTCCAATTGAGTACGAGTGATATTGAAAAATTACAATTATCTTGCAAGAAATATTATGCTTTCCAAAACAAATTGAAAGGTCCCATTTTACAAACGATATCAACAAATTTCAAAGCTTATATTAAAGAAAAATTCTTAAATAAGATGAAAGAAGATGATCCAAATCAGAAAATCTTAACAATGATTGTTAAAAAATTATGAATTTCTAGAACGGATTATTCAAGAGTAATCTACTTATGCATTAAAAACTCGTTGGTATGAAAATAGAGCATTAGTCTTAAATAAGTATGTCCTCATATAACCACTGACTTCATGATATTACGTTAAATTGTTAAATCCAATTTTGAGCTTGGAAAAAGTCGTAAATTCTGTTTGCTTTTATAGGATCAATGTTCAATAGATCTCTGCAGTTTTTCTTCTTCATGGCACCACCAATTCGGATCAGTTCCCTGAACATAAGTTCTTTAATTGCTAGATAAGGTTTTGGAAGAATTTTCAACTGTATGCAAAGTTGTTGTTCTTCTAACGATAGTAAATTAAAATCAGAACCATTTTGTATATCACCTATTGTCAAAACTTTTTTCCTATTCCCATTTACGTTATAGTTATGGTTTTGTGAATAATCTATATTATTTCTGTGCAATGGATTTGTTCTATATCTACCACCTGCACTCAATAAACCTGTTGATTGTCCATTAATTGAAGCATCGCCATGAATTGTAGCGTTACCAAACCTTTCCAAGCTGGCCATTCTGTTTTGTCTATCACGCTCGAATTTCAAGCCTGCTTCTAAAGTGGTGATCCCATTAGTTCTCCACTCCTGTAATTGATTTATCCTTGTTCTGCATCTTAATTCTTCTAACATGTCTTTCGTAAATTCATCAAAATCTGCCGCCGTCATTAGCTGGGCAAATGGTTTCAGTTTATTGTATAAATCTTTGCCCTCTTTATTTCGTTTCTTATCTATTGCTTGTAACTTCCTGTACTCCATCAACCCATTTTCAAATAATAATCGTTTCTTTTCTGCTCTTGTAGTTAACCTTGAGTTATATATATCAAGGATATCCAATTTCAATTCAATATCCAATGGCTGATCATCAGGATCAAAAACCATATCTTTTACTGGCCCTTCTGCATCATTCTCAAACTCGTTTTCAAATTCTAATCTTCCAGGCATAAAACCTGCAACTTCGTGACAGCTTGGAACACTAGACATAGGTTTCTTTGGAGGCTCTAAGGGTTTATCTCTAAACGCTTCAATTCTTTGTTTCCTCTTATTTAAAAATTCTTCATGTTCTACCTGTATATCTGCCGTTATGTCTGGAATAGGATAATACTCACTATTCAAATAATAGTCTTCATAATGTTTGGCTACTTCTTCCTTCTCTCTGCTACCAATATGTTCTGCTACGTCTTGCCAGTTTCCCAATCCCAATGCTTGAGAACCCTTTATGAGCAGTAACTCTTCATCCGCGCCCCAATCTTCACATAAAATAGGATAGGAGTTTGTTTCAATAATTCTATAGTCGTGAAATGGTCGATGGTTCCCGTTATAAGACCCTTGTGCAAAACATGGTACACACAAATCGTATTCGGGACACACAGCACAAGATATTCTCACACGGTTTGTGCAGTCTGCTGAACACACGTCACAGTGAAATCGATTGGACATACCACGTATATTACACACACACGATATAACGGCTTTTCGTCGGTACAAAAAGTTGGCAAAGACAGCTAATACTGGACTCTATAAATTCTGGTGCCAAGTCTTGTTTTTAAAACAAATTTCAATTAGGGTTCGTAAACAGCGATATATTAAAAATAGGGCTCAAATCTCGAATTTTTGTCCAAGGCACAATACTAAATGCCAAGCGTCACATAACTCGAACCTTTACTGGTTCTAATGAGTTCAACCAAAGTCATTAGATGTGTGGTGCGAACAGTTTAGTTGAGTTATCTTTGTGCCAGTGCAGCCGGAGTTTTCATGATACCTTGTAAGTAGATTACTGGAATTGAACTGTTTAGCTGGGCTGGAAAGAAATGATGACTGAGTTATCTATAATGGCTATTATGAGCACAGTGATCGTAGAGCCTCACAGTTTCTCATGATCTAACAACCTCATACTAAGCGACATAGATTTCTGAATTGCATCTAAGTGGTAAAGTGAAAAGCAAGCAGTAAACCTCAAAATATTGTACAGAGTTCTTGTTTTATACCCGTAGGTCTTCCGTAACTGTGCGCTCTGTGATGAGAGTGCCTTAACAAAACAAACCGTCAGTGTTGAAACATTTGAATTATATTCTTAAGGCATTTAAACTTGGTTACCGATGATATTAACACGGATGAGCTCGTGTCAATAGAACAAACCGGTTAAGTAGAGTTATTTCTTATCTTAGGACTTCCCACGTTAGAGATTGTTTTACAGCAACAGGAAGAAACACAAAATGATTGTTAACTGTTTCAACTCAATATTGTCACTGGTATTACCAAATTTCTTCAGCGAAAGAAAGTCAGTTTTATACAGCTGATATTCTTTCAGTCTATGAAATGACTTCGGCAAACGAATATTTACAAAGGTTTAGACTTGATTTGGTGTGAAAAAAGGCAGCAGTTGTGGTCTCAAGCGGTGAAGCATTGCAATCACGTACAATGCTAGCGGTGACCGCCTATGTAAAATGTACAAAAGGAGAGAAGGCAACTGTTTCAACAACAGTCAGAATTCAGAGCGTTTCTCAGCATCGATAGCTTGTATCAATAGCAGGAATCTTCACGTAATTACAAGCCCTGTAGATATTGCCTCAGATTACGCAAGATGCGCGTCAAAAGACTATTACACTTTTTCTTCTAATCCAAAAAGTCTTGGCCTTTGACGTTACCCATTTGGAAAAATCCACGTAAATGGCAGCTCTACCAGAGTAAAGTTAAAGCTTTCATAATTCAAAGCGATTGGATAAATAAATAATTGTACTTGGTTGATTCCAGAGCACTATGGAAACATGATCGTCTTTTCAAGTCTCTTGGTGTTTTAAGTTACAGTTCACTGGCTAGATATTTGTCTTAAAAAGGGCTTCATGTTTGGGAAACTAGTAGGAGGCAATATTATTTACTACGATATTTCAACTTTGACTAGCTATTGATAACAAAGTGGTTTTTTGACAATTGAGTACCTCTTGTTGTTGTTTTTTTGCTCTATCTAAGCTTCAATTGTTGATCAAAAATAATTTCAATTACCGCTCACAGTATGAGTCTATTATTGCTGCTATCGCCAAACTTGGGTGGTTGGATATAATATATGCATACGTGAATCACTACTATTATTATGAAGACAGTCAACCAAGTTATTTAGCCGAGAAAATGATAAACTGCACTGCTTGTGAGGTTTCTTACGGCCGTTTAATTGGAGGTACACACATGGACCACTTCTTCACGTCAGATCTACAAAAAAAGGTCTTCCTGGATTTACTAGCAGCCACATTTTGCTATGGTGAAGCTACGGTTGCATCACATAACAAAAACACTACCCTTTATATTACTGTTGAACCTCTTTTATTAAACTTAATAGCAAATGTAATTGTTAGTCTATATCGTAGAAACAGTATATTATGCAATATAAAGCGCCATCACATACTAGTAATTAATAAATATGAATATGAGTATGAAGACGATAGAATTTAGTGTTGGTCCTTATAATACCGTTTCCCATATGGATAACATACCAGCTTACTTGGAGTGTGTGCTAACGCCATGACAGTTATTGTTTTCTTATCTGTGTTGTTAGTCTCAGCACAAACCTAATACTACTCTCGTTAAAATTGTGACTTGAAACGTATGAAGAGGTATTATAACTACTATCACCTCAACAACTTACTCGCCGTGTTGCTGTATGTCCCACTTTAACGCTGTACTTCTAGGCTATAGCGGCACTTGGTCCTTATGTTGATGGTCACTCCATTATTCGTTTATTGTTGTCATCAGAAGACTGTTTGCGTAATACCACCCATGCATTACCAATTAGCGTGAAACATTTTTTGTAATAAAAGTTTTTTTTCCAGATTTCAAAAAAATAGTTATAGGCAAAATATATAATTACCTCATTAATAGAAGCATGCATAATTACTCAAGTAAACGGTGGCAGTCTAGGCTGAGGGCTCCGTTTACTCTCTGTCTGTCCTCCAGCAACCTCTTCCGTCTGCAGATATTCCCTCTCACTAACCATAGACCGGTTCTCTCAACGCAAGTTACTCGCAGTTGGAAATATCCAACTGCATCAGTTCTCTTGTATTGCGATGAATTAATTCACTATGATTAATTGAGTATCTAAGTTATTAATTGCTGTTAGTTTGCAAACTTATCATTTCTCATACATTTAAAAGAACAACACCAAAAACAAATAATTCAAGATGGGTAGAGTTAGAACAAAGACCGTTAAGCGTGCTTCCAAAGCTTTAATTGAACGTTACTATCCTAAATTGACTTTGGATTTCCAAACCAACAAGAGATTATGTGATGAAATCGCCACTATCCAATCCAAGAGATTGAGAAACAAGATTGCTGGTTACACCACCCACTTGATGAAGAGAATTCAAAAGGGTCCAGTGAGAGGTATTTCTTTCAAATTGCAAGAAGAAGAAAGAGAAAGAAAGGACCAATATGTCCCAGAAGTATCTGCTTTGGACTTATCCCACTCCAAGGGTGTTTTGAACGTCGACAACCAAACCGCCGACTTGGTCAAATCCTTAGGTTTGAACTTGCCATTATCCGTCATCAACGTTTCTGCTCAAAGAGACAGACGTTTCAGAAAGAGAAACTAGACACGTTACATATTAGATATATAATTTACGCAATAATGCGGTTTCCTATGTGTAAGTAATAGATACATTATTAACAGCTAGAGAGAATGTAGTCATGGTACTAGTATTGTATATTTTGTTAAAAATGATAGCAAATATAATGTAATATCTTCAGATGATGTTTAGTATATTATTAGCAATCTCTTTGATTTGTTTCAATTTATCGTCTAACCCGATTTCTTGCACGTTTAGTGCCGTGGCTCTAGCGTTTATCTCCTTGGTTAAGACATCGAATTGATAACTTAACTCTAGGCGTAATTTGGCCAATGCAAACACATGTTGTTGTTGCTCCCTGATAAACTCCTGACCAGTGAGTAACCATTGCTCTAAGGATTCATTAGCGACCCGAGTGACAAATTCAACTTCAGAGTCATCACATAAATCTTGTAATAGATTATCAGGACACTCGGATAATTCAAATAAGAGACTGTCCATTTTTTTGTAAACACCAGGACCCAAACCGTTAAACGAATTGTCCACAGCGGAGATGGGACTCTCTTTCGTAAATTTGTCATTGGCAAAGCTGGTATCCACAGATGGTACTTCCTGTGTCTCAGTAAGACTCTCTTTGTTTCCAGTGAGCTCACCTTCTTTCTCTAACAAGTTGCTTTGTTCGTTGACTTTAGCTAACACACTCAACATGGAAGAGGCGTCACCTTCTTGCTTGACCAAATGCGAGGGAGATAGCAGAAAACTGGACAAGAAAGACTTGTTGCTGTCTAGTGATAGCCGCTCTTGCTTGCCAACGCGGCCACGCTGCTCGACAGGCTCGTTCTTTACGTGCATTGCTGAACGGTTCACAGAGACAAGAGGTAAGCAACTGCAGTACAAACAAGCGATCAACAAATCAATAATCCAAAACAAACAATACAGGACTAGCAAGGGTTAAGAAGAGTGTACCGAAGCGCCAACGAAACACAGAAAACAGCCAACGCGAGAGCCACGGGCGGAAGACAAACATTTACGCCAAGACCTAAACGGCTCGTTACGATCTCGCGAGGATCACAAACAGTTGAAAAGGGCTCGTGACCACAGACGAACAGAGCCGACCATTAGGCGTAAAGCGCACGATAGTAGCCGGTAGCTGCGAGCCATTAGAGATCAGGTGGTTCGGCGCTGGTAATATCGCCTTGTGCCACACTCAAGCACGCAAGGCATCTTTAACGTATGTGCTGAAAAATTTATATGTCATCACTTCATATATAACGAGCCAGCGTTGCGAAAGCTATTATTCTCGTATTAACCTTTAGTGACACCACTACTGCTACAACCACTAGAACCAGGAACTATGAACTACGATACAAGAACAGACGTGATCGACTTGGTTGGTAATACACCACTTGTCGCTTTAAAGAAACTGCCTGCGTCGTTGGGTATCAAACCTCAAGTGTATGCTAAATTAGAATTGTACAACCCAGGTGGTTCTATCAAGGACCGTATTGCTAAGAGCATGATTGAATATGCTGAGTCTAAAGGCGAGATCTCTCCAGAGAGGACTACTTTGATTGAGCCTACGTCTGGTAACACTGGTATTGGGTTAGCTTTGATCGGTGCCATCAAAGGTTATAGAACTATTATTACGTTACCTGAAAAGATGTCAAACGAAAAAGTTTCTGTGTTGAAGGCTCTGGGCGCAGAGATTATTAGAACTCCTACTGCTGCTGCATGGGACTCTCCAGAGTCCCATATCGGTGTGGCTAAGAAATTAGAGAAAGAGATTCCTGGCGCTGTGATCTTGGATCAATACAATAACATTAGAAACCCAGAGGCTCATTATTTTGGTACTGGCCGTGAAATCAAAGAGCAATTAAAGAACTTGGGGAAATTCGATAAATTAAATGCTGTTGTGGCAGGTGCTGGTACTGGTGGTACTATTAGTGGTATTGCCAAGTTTATTAAAGAGCAAGATCCAAAGATTAAAATTGTTGGTGCTGATCCTGTTGGCTCGATTCTTGCATTGCCTGCTAAGCTAAATGAAACTGATGTGGGAGAATATAAAGTTGAGGGGATTGGTTACGATTTCATTCCCGACGTGTTGGATAGATCTTTAATCGATGTTTGGTATAAGACCGAAGATAAGCCTAGTTTCATATATGCACGTCAATTGATTGCCAACGAAGGGGTTTTAGTTGGTGGTTCTTCTGGTAGTGCATTCACTGCTTTAGTGAAATATTGTGAAGATCATCCAGAATTGACTGAAGATGATGTAATTGTCACTGTGTTTCCTGATTCCATTAGGTCTTATTTGACTAAGTTTGTAGATGACGAATGGTTGAAAACCAACGACTTGTGGGATGATGAAATTTTGAAACGTGTCTCCAAGGGTGTGAAGCCAACCACCGCCACAAAGGATATGTTTAAAGGTGCCACTGTACGGGACTTACACTTAAAACCTGTAGTGTCTGTTACAGACACTGCCAAAGTCGCGGATGTGGTTAATATTTTAACTGAAAATGGATTTGATCAAGTGCCTATCTTAACAGAGGACGGTAAGCTTACTGGGTTGGTCACATTATCTCAATTATTAAAAAAGTTGTCTACTGGTAAATTAACTAAGACAGACACTATCAAGGGATCTTATTTGGATTTCAAAAAATTGAACAACTTTGATGAAGTTTCATCTTACAATGAAAATAAGAGTGGTAAGAAAAGATTTACTAAATTCGATGAAAACTCTAAATTGGCAGATTTGAACAGTTTCTTCGAGAAAAACTCTTCTGTAATCATCACCGATGGGTTGAAACCTATTCACATCGTCACTAAGATGGATTTGCTAAGCTACTTGGCTTAGTAGATAGCACAATATATAGAATAACGTAAATATTGATTTGTATGGTTTAATTATTTTCAACACACTAAGTTATTTTAAAACATCTTTCATACAGTTACTTCCCATCGCCAATACACATTTTTTTACAAACCGTCATAAGAGTGATTGTAAGGCGTGTTGTACACTTAAAGGATATACACAATGGCTACTGATCCCAGAAGACGTAAAGGTAGGCATGAATTGACTCAAGATAAATTATCTACGTCAATTCAATTTTCCAATCTTCCACAGAATTGGACAAAAGACACGCTATCGTCAGTAATTGCAGGTTCTGGGCCCATTGTTGATATTGTACCAAAGAATGATCCGCGGACTGGGAAGCTGAATGCCATAGTGTATGATTATCGAACAAGTATCGATTGTAAAGATGCATACGAATGGATTAGTTCTATTTCCAGGTTTCCTTGCCAGTTAGAAAGGATAATACCAGCGAATTATAAAGATCGAATGAATGGATCTGTTGGTCCAAAGAACGTCATTGAATTGAACCGAGATTTTTTTCCCTGGGAGTTGGGTTTGGAGTTACCATTCCAAATGATTACTAATGTACCGTTACCAAGAAAACCCCCAACTACGACGATGTCTTCAAACATGAATATGAACACTACAAATAACAATCCATCTACGATATCATCTGAAAATATGAGTTTCCCAGAGATCTTAAGCAAAGCGTCTCAACATTTACCACCACTAAACATTGAAGCATTAGATAACAATGACCCAATCTCTGTGAATTTAAGTTTAATTCCACCTTTACAGCTAATTGAGATTATCTCGAATTTAAAGATATTGGCAAATCAAGGTACGCCATCAAGAGGTCAAATTGAACAATTCTTGGCTACAAACAATAATTTAGCAATAGCAGTAGCGCAGTCGATGTTAGAGATGGGCTTTATTAATTTGGAAGTTGTCAACCAAGTGATGAAAAGAACAGGTATCACTGAGACAGATTTGATCAATGCTACCAAGGCCCCAGTGTTACCTATCGCACCGCCTCAAAGAGAGAATACAAATAAACGAAGTCCTTCAAGAATCAATATGAATAAATTACAAAAAGTACCTTTGAACCAACAGGAAATGATAAGACAAGTCTTACAATTAGATGATGTACAAGTGAGCCAATTACCAGATGATCAGAAGACTATGGTAATGAACTTGAGGAAAGAGTATCTTTCATAATTCAAAAACATGAATAAAGAAATGCACCATGTAAGCATGCTTATAACCATTTGTAGAGGCTGCATTACTGAACATGAATGCCAATGTGCCTATCGTGTAAACATTAAGATTCTATGTTAGATTTAATCATATTGATGATACTTGGTCCTTATCGGGGATCGAACCGGGGACTTACCTGCACCATTTTTCGTGACAGGCTAAACTTCAGCAAAGACGCAATATCCCCGATCAAAGACGCCGTTTCCACACCCACAGTTTAGAGAGATAAACCCTCGAGATATACAATCACTTTATTATCTTTGATTTAAGTCTCAATTAAATAGTAATACTTAAGAAGATCATTAACAATCGATTGTTCTTTTCCTGTATCCTGCTAAAAACAATCGTATTCTCGGGTATAAAGTCATTAGTTCAACCTATTAGACGGTAAATCCTATACCTAAGAGTTAAAAAAACAAGACTTCAAAATTATTGTTACAAATCAATAGTTCTATAGATATATGATACCACTATGGATAGTTTTAAAAGTGAAAGGATGAAAGCTGTGACTCGTTCGACTGGTATAACGTTTGAGCCCCCTAAGACTCATGATATGGTTAGTTCCTTATTTGATCCAAGAGTGAAGAAATCTTTCCTAGAACTTTGTATCACCGGTACATTGGTGATGAATAGTTGGATTGCTTACTCTTTAGTTCATTGGTATAGTCCTAACTTCACAAAGAATTTTTATCTTTTACAATATTTATTTTGGAGATTATCTTACAACTTAGGAATTGGAGTAATATTACATTATCAATCTCATAATGAGTTTCTAACTGAGTTTGCTAGGAGGAAGCAATTCTTCAATAAGAAGAATCAATCTTATTTTGCAAAATTTTTAAGATTCGAGATAAGATCTAAATTGTTGAAAAAGGATCAGGATAAAGTGTTTGAGTTTCCAGTAGAATTAAACGTGTGGTTATTATTTCGTCAATTTGTCGATTTAATCTTAATGCAAGATTTTGTCACGTATATGATTTTCGTTGGACTATCCATGCCTCACTCAGTTTTGAATTTAATTAATTGGAAATCTTTACTAGGTTTAATTCTCATTGTTTTCAACATCTGGGTTAAATTGGATGCTCACCGTGTTGTTAAAGATTTTGCTTGGTATTGGGGTGATTTTTTCTTTTTACAACAAAATTCTGAATTAATATTTGATGGGGTTTTCAACATTTCTCCGCACCCAATGTACTCAATTGGATATTTAGGATATTATGGGCTATCTATGATCACTAATGACTATAAAGTTTTACTTGTTTCCATATGGGGGCATTTCTTACAGTTTTTATTTTTGAAATATGTGGAAAATCCACATATTGAAAGAACTTATACTATTGACAATACTTCCGACTCTGACTCAGAACCAGAGTCTAATGTTGATAAAACCAATTTAAAGCCATTGATAGCTGACTCGAATTGCAAAATTGATGATTTAATCACTAAGGAAAACTACGATTACTCGAGGCCATTAATCACTCTAGGTCTTTGGTTTAGTAATTTTGATAAATTAAGAGTCACTGATTTTGTCACGGTGGGGTCTATGGTGGGTTTAATTTGTTGGACAATTGTGAATAAGCCGAGTGATAAATTTTTATTCGTTGTTACCTTGATAACAAAATTATTTTCATGGGTGATGATTTGTTTCATTCTTTTTAAACAATCTAAAGAAAAATGGTTTACGAAACTGTTTATATCTAATGGATATACCCAGGTTTACTCATACCAGCAATGGCAATTTTTCTATAATTATCAATTATCAATTACTTACACATTGCTAATCATTCAAACCTGTAAAAAAATGCTTAATATATTCCGTTTTAGAAATAACTTTGAAAATCCATACAGTGAACTAATTTTTGGTCTCTTATTATTTGCTTTACAAATATGGTGTAACACTGAGATTAGATCAAGTATATCAGATTTTGGATGGTTCTATGGTGATTTTTTTCTTACCAACTATGTGAGGCAAAAGAATTTAACCAACCGAGGAATTTACCGATATTTAAACAATCCTGAAGCTATCTTAGGAGTTGCTGGAATATGGGGGTCCGTATTAATGACCCAATTTTGTTGGGAGAATATTTGTTTGGCATCGGTATGGACGGTAACAAATTTCATATTAGTAAAATTTATTGAAACACCTCATGTGAGTAAAATCTATGGTGCCAACCAAAGTACCAGATTAAGTGGGATCAGTAAAACCTTGTTAAGCTTGAAGCCCATAAAACGAGTTTCTGACATTATGGATGGTGTTGAGGCCTTAATTATTCAAACCATTTTATCTAATGAAAGTGAAGATGAATCTAGTGGCCAAGAAGATGAAGATGAGAGGAAGCACATTCGTGAATGGGAAAACATCGTAGAGCACGCACTTTCGAAAGTTTCATCCAGATTATCACCGAATTGTGAATTTGAAATTAGTGATTTGACTGCTGATACATTAGTCTTACCAAATTCAGTTACTATTGATTGGAAAATACCTAGAGAGCTATACCATGAAACTGATTGGGTTGGTTTGTACAATGTTCTAGATACCAGGGCCAATAGAGATGTCACTAAACACTCATCTATGGGTCACTGGAAATATGTGAAGGATGGCATTGAGAAAAGAGAAGAACCGTCTTTTGTTTGTGGTCAAATTCAATTTGATTCTAATTTGCTTTATTTTGAAAGAGGTATTTTTGAATTCAGGTATCATACCAAAAAATCTCACAAAGTGTTAATGGTTTCAAGACCATTCCAAATTACTTTACCGAAGTTAGAGATAGACTCCGAGATAAAACTTCATCAATCATTATTAAGCTTCTTAAAATCTATTAGTGTGGTGAAAGATGAGGACAACAGGTATGTGTTTGACCCCAGAGCTAACAAATATTTCACTACAAAATCGTTGCAAAAATTGATTAAACAAACAGTTGGAGTGGAATTATCAAATGAGTACATTCGACAGGTTAATGGTGACATTGAAGTGATCGCTAAGAGAATTTGGTACATCAAGCAGATTTTAAATGATTTAGTGTGATGTTATTCGCAGTATATAAATTTATACATGTGCATATATATAGTGTATGATTTTATGCTCTATAATAGTAGGAGATGTTTACTGAGACTATTTATCAGATTGCAAAAGAATATTATTGTTGGAGGTGGCTCTTGGTCTTCTAGAGCCGCCAGTGGTGCTCGAGGTGGTGGTATAACTTGCATTTTCGAATTTAGAAAAATTCGAAGTTGAACTACTAGAACTTGTCCTTCGAGACCTACCAGGAGTCACCATTAAATTCCTTGTCATAAGGTGTGAATCAATAAGAACGTCATCGTTCTTATAAGACTCTTCGACTCTAAGTTTAGAAGAACTACGAGAACTGCTTTTCTTCAATTGATTTCTGAGCATTACATTCTCTGACTTCAAATGATCTATTTCTCTTAATAGTCTTACCACAATAGCATCTTGTTCATTTTCCATTCGATTAATAATCTCTTCTCTAGAGAGTCTCCTAGCGTGCTCGTGTGTCTCCGCCATCATCTTTGTTTCAGAATTGAATATGAAATTGTTGTATCACAGTTTAAATTACATATATGACCTACAGTTCCGTCGTACTATAAACGAGACTTCTAAAATTCAAGACATAGAGTTGGTTCTTAATTGTGCCTAACTTACCTGGATATATATATAAGAATGTAATATCTGTAATGTGGATGCAAGAGTTGGAGATAAGATTGTTGAGTCACAGCAAACGAGATTTTTGATCCACCACGTATTGGATCATTCGATATACACAGTTCGTTAGGATACGTATCAATGAGGCTAAATTATGTATGACAAACCGGATTATACATCACCAAATGTGTATCGTATCAATCACCATAGAAATATTTATGTGGCTTATCGTTGAGTTTTTTAATACGCTTTCAACACATGGGGATTAAATCGTTCCTTAAATGACGTGAGAAGGGCACAAACCCCAACTGGAGAAGTGAATTTAACACCTCGCAGCTTAAAAAGCAAAAACAGCCGGAGGCATCATTTCCCATGGCTCTAAGGCGACTCCCATGGATTTAAGGCATCTCCCAAGGTCATGAAAAAATACTCCCAAATATTATTGAGTCCCATAAGCCCCAATGTACCTTTTAGCATTATCCTAAAAAAAATGGGAGTTTCAGAGTTGGTCTTGCGTGTTGAGTGTTCAAGCCGACCCCCGACGATTCAATTATGCTGTTGCTGAGGGGTTTTGAAGACAATAATTTCTAATAAAAAAACCGAACTTTCAAATCGAAACGACTAGAACGTCGTAAAGAAACCCTAATACAAAAGCGAATAGGACTGGATTCTTTTTTTTTTACTTTAATTATCTCCGCTCAAACTCAAAAGGGTAATTTTATCAAACAAGTCCTGAGTTCGACTCTCGGCAGAGTCGTGTTTTCGTGTTAAGTGACATGATGTGAAAATTTTTTTGCGAGAGGGAAAAAAAGATTTGGTGAAAAATTAATGTATTCGATGAGTTTTCTGTACAATTGTTATAATAAGCTTTTAAATTAAGAGCTCTAGTACAAAATTGTGACCAGTCGTTAGATTCTTTCGGGTCTAACTGTGCTACGCAACTTACTGAATAGTAATCTCGATTACAACTGACTGGCTTGTTTATTTAGAACAGCCTTTTCTACGCAGACAAGTGAATATTCTTTTATTCAGGAAAGAGACACTATTTTATCAATTGTAAAGTATTTGTTCAAGGTTAAGAGATTTTCGTATCTATAAGTGTTACTATCACTGATGTCTGAACCTGTCCAACCTCCACAACAATCTGGGCTGGGTGGAAATGGTAACGAAAGTCCTGGCAAAGATCCTAAATTGCCAAGTTCCAATGTTAATGGCACTGCAAATTCTGCTCCCAGTTCTAAGTTGAACAAATACAATTACGGATCTAATTTTACTAAACGTAATGGTTCCAACAGTAATGGGTCAAGTACGGTCAGCTTATCTCAATCTCCACAACCTCAAATGATGTGGCCGCAGATGCCTATAGGCTATCAACCTCAGCCAATGTATCAAGGTTTTTATCCAACTCCTCGAATGATTCCAACGGTGGCACCACATATGGCAAGCTCTCCTGAGCCAGTAGAAAAGGAAAAGAAGAAAGAGGACCCTGAATCAGCAGCCAAATCTGAATTGGTAAAGAAATCTTTCTTGGAGGAGGTTAAAGCACGAAAAGCTGCTTTGGAAAAAAAGAAGCAAGAGGAAAAAATGGCATCTAGCTCTCTAGCCCCTCAGAAAGAATCGAAAGCAGAGGAGCCATCAGCTGAAAAGACAAAGGTTGACGAGCCAAGGGTTGAGGAACCAACAGTCGAAAAGACAACGGTTGAAGAGCCAAAAGATGAGGAACCAACGGTTGTAAATACACAGGTTGAAGAACCAACAGCTGAAAAGACAATGGTTGAAGAGCCAAAAGCTGAGGAGCCAACAGTCGAAAAGACAACGGTTGAAGAGCCAACAGCTGAGGAACCAACAATCGAAGAATCTAAACCTGAAAGCACAACGCAGGAACAAGTCACATCTTCAGATACCGGAAAAGTTGAACAAGCGGAGGAATCTACTGCTCCAGAAGGTGTTAGTTCTAGTGGAAAAGTTTTGACTTTTGCTGAAAGGTTGAGAATCAAAAAAGCCCAAAAGGGAGAAGAGAAATCTGCTTCAACTGATGAAACACAAGAAGGTATGGAATTAGATCCTTCGGATGTTGTGGAGGAACCAGAAGATGGTTTAACCATGTCCAAATTTTTACAAAGATTATCTACTACAACTCCAATAGAAGACATTTATACATTCAAATATCCAGAAGGGATTGAAGCTCCAGAAACTAGATTCCAGAAAAACCATATTAGATATACCTATGGGCCAACATTTCTTTTACAGTTTAAAGAACCAACAAAGGACATTATTGCTGATAATGAATGGATGAATAAGTTTGGGTCTAAGATTGTAGTTACCGCAGGGATGTCTAAATCAAACAAATCAAGAGATTCTGGTAATAAAAGCTTTAGAAGTGGGTCTCAAAGAAGTTTAGATCCATCTGCCAATGTTAACCAAGCTGGCTCTAGGAATTCTTCGAAGAGAAACAAATCGAGAAGAGATGATAGAAAATCTGGCAGATCATTTAGAAGAGATAGGAACTCGAATAGAGAATATGACGAAGGTGGAAGAAGAGATGAGATTCCAAAGGAAGATGTTGCTCCTTTGATTCCAAGTGCTAACAGATGGGTTCCAAGATCTAAGGCTAAAAAGACTGAACAAAAATTCGCTCCTGATGGAGTGACTGAATTGTTTGAAAAAGATGAAGTGGAGAGGAAAATGAAATCTTTGTTAAACAAATTAACTCTTGAAAAATTTGAACCAATTTCTGGCGAAATTTTAGCCTTAGCAAACTTATCTAAGTGGGAGAAGGAAGGTGAAACATTAAGAGCAGTTATTGAGCAAATATTCTTAAAAGCTTGTGATGAGCCACATTGGTCCTCGATGTATGCTCAACTATGTGGTAAAGTAGTAAAAGATTTAGATCCTGAAATTGCTGATGAAACTAATGAGGGGAAAGTTGGGCCTAAATTGGTTTTACATTACCTTGTTGCTAGATGTCATACCGAGTTTCAAAAGGGTTGGACTGATAAATTACCTACGAATGCTGACGGTTCCGCTGCAGAAATTGAAATGTTATCTGACGAATATTATGCCGCTGCTGCTGCCAAGAGAAGAGGTTTAGGTTTGGTTCGTTTTATTGGATTCTTGTACCGTTTGAACCTTTTGACTGGTAAAATGATGTTTGAATGTTTCCGTAGATTAATGAAAGATTTGAATGACCAACCTTCTGATGATATATTAGAATCCGTAGTGGAATTATTAGATACAGTGGGTGCGCAATTTGAGAGCGACACTTTCAAAGCTGGGGAGCTAGTTCTAGAAGGTTCTGCATTACTTGATAGTCTTTTCGCTTTATTGTCAAAAGTTATCGAGTCGGATAGTATTTCTAATAGAATCAAATTCAAATTGATGGATATTAAAGAATTAAGAGAAGAGAAAAACTGGAGAAGTGATAAGAAAGATAGTGGTCCAAAGACTATTCAGCAAATCCATGAAGAAGAAGAAAAAGAACGTATGTTAAAGAGCGCAATGTCTTCTAGGTCAAACTCCAGAAGGAATATGGGACCCGCTCACACAAACAGAGGCTCTAGAAGGGAAAGAGAACCTTCTCAACAGCAGACCCAGAAAGATAAGGACAATTTTGTGATTACAAGATCTCATTCTTCTAGAAGTCTTCAAAAGACTCCACAGAAAGAAGAAGCCCCAATCCCAACCTCAGCTTCCACTAACATGTTTAGTGCATTAATGGACGGTAACAGCGATGAAGAGTGAATACTAATTGGATAATGGTCTGTTGTTTTTTGGGTTTCATCCTAATATCATATATATAATTGCATTTTCTCCTTTGCAAGATGACAAGTCACATTTTTGGTCTTTTACGCATATAATCCTAATAATTCTCGAAGTATTCATGAAAATTCGATGCCAAATTCAGTTCAATAATTGTATATTATCATATATTATTACCATATATTATTACACATTATTATTATTATTATTAGTATTAGTATTGTCACCATAATATTTTTTTTAATGTTATCATATTTTCAAATGAAACTAGCTCTTTTTGTTCTAAATATTAATATAATCAACTATGAAAATTTACACCAAGTATTTCAATATTTTGAATTTATAACAATGTAATGGTAAACACAACGTTCTTGTTAGCACCATTGCCTTTATCCTAATATTATACTATTCTTAAAGCTACTTCCAAAAGATCAATTGCTCAAACGACGAAGTTGTACACGGATAGTGGGCCATATCACGTGCTTTAATTTTATTTGAGGGCGGAAATCGTGGGCACCCCCGGTTTTCGTTACAAATAGTACAACAGTCTTATCTTTATGAATACACATACCTATATGCCCTGTTGGTTAACTCTTGGCGATTAAACGGATTTATATATTGAGTGGGATTGCTAGTATTGCCATACACCGAAACTACTTTTGTGGTTTAGTTAGCTTTGCCGTTTGATATTCAAGGTTTTAAGAATATGGATATGGAAATGGCTGAATCCAAGGCGATGGTCCTTTTGATGGGATTGAGAAGATGCGGGAAATCTTCTATTTGCAAAGTTGTTTTCCATAATATGCAACCTTTGGATACATTATATTTAGAATCAACTTCAAATCCAACTCTAGAGCATTTTTCCACTCTAATTGATTTAGCTGTCATGGAATTACCAGGTCAATTGAATTATTTTGAGCCAAGTTACGATTCAGAACGGCTTTTCAAGAACGTTGGTGCGCTAGTGTACGTTATTGATTCTCAAGATGAATATATGAACGCTATTACGAATTTAGCAATGATCATTGAATATGCTCATAAAGTTAACCCAACTATCAAAATTGAAGTATTAATCCATAAAGTTGATGGATTAAGTGAAGATTTTAAAATAGATGCCCAACGAGATATTATGCAAAGGACTGGAGAAGAGTTATTAGAATTAGGTTTGGATGGCGTTCAAGTTTCATTTTATTTAACGTCCATCTTTGATCATTCCATTTACGAGGCATTTTCTAGAATTGTGCAGAAATTAATTCCAGAGATATCATATTTAGAGAACATGTTAGATAACTTGATACAGCACTCCAAGATTGAGAAGGCGTTTCTTTTCGATATAAATTCTAAGATTTATGTGTCTACGGATTCTAACCCTGTGGATATTCAGACTTATGAAGTATGCGCCGAGTTTGTAGATGTTACTGTTGATTTATTTGATTTGTACAAATTACCGAATGAATCTCCATCTTCTAATTCAAATAGTGCTTCCAATACTAATAATAGTAAGAGGCCACAAAGTAATCATAGTTTGGAAGAATCATCTACAAAAGAATTAAAGAATATTGCCCAGTTAGGGAATGGTGTAATAATATATTTGAGACAAATGATCCGTGGATTAGCATTGGTTGCGTTGATAGCACCAAAGGGATCCGCTATGGAGAGCTGTCTAACAATTGCTGATTATAATGTAGACATTTTTAAGAAAGGGCTAGAAGAAATATGGGCCAATTATAGAATTAAAAAAAATGAAATTCCTAATTCTTCTAACACCCTAACGTAACATATTATTTGACGATTGGTTTTCTATTAAAATCTAGGATATATATATATATATATATATACATATACATGAATTGGAAAATAAGTATATCGTTGCAAAAAAAAATCCTGGACCAAATGATTTTTCTGATCACTCTTCTTTTATGTAATCACCTTTCTGGCACATTTTATAGAAGAGAGATTCTTTATCTTTTAATAAAGTCTTTGGTGCATCGAATTCTTTCACCTCACCTTTATCTAGAAGTAAAATCTTGTCACTATCTAAAACAGTGTCTATCCTATGTGCTATTGTTAGAATAGTCCTATCCACAAATGAGGTCCTAATAGTCTCTTGTATGATCTTATCGGTTTCTACATCCACTGCAGCGGTAGCTTCGTCAAGTACAAGTATTTTTGATTGATTTAATAGCGCTCTTCCTAGACATAGTAATTGTCTCTGTCCTACGGATAGATTTAGTCCATTTTCTGCGATTTCTACAGAGAGACAATCTTGTATTGTTAGTTGTTCATCAGTCTTACCTAGATTCTCACGCGCGATCTTTCGAACATGAGGTTCCATGTGAGATAACTGAATACTCTTCCATAACTCATCATCTGTGAATTGCTCAAAAGGATCTAAATTATACCTGACCGTCCCTTCAAATGCCTGTGCGTCTTGTGGTATGATCGCTAGATTACTACGTAACTCTGTCAGTCCTAGCAATGAAATGTCTTCACCATCAATTATAATCCTTCCACTAGAAGCTTCTAAAATTCTGAAAAGTGCCAAAGTTAGTGTTGATTTACCTGCACCAGTACGTCCCACAATACCAATTTTTTCACCAGGTGATATCTTGACATTAATCTTTCTTAGGACAGGGTCCAGATTATCTCTGTACGAAGTAGAATAGTCAATAAATTCTATTTCTCCTTTTGCTGGCCAGCTTTCAGGTGCTCTATGATCTTGATTGATGCCATCTGCTTCTGGCGTTAATTCAGTATATTCTAGAATCCTCTCTACAGATACTATACTTGTCTCCATCAAAACAGAAGATCTCACAATCCATGTAAGCGAAACAGTTACATGCAGAACATAAGTCATAATCAACCCGACCATTCCTGAACTTAACTGCCTGTCAGTTCCGATAGAGGAAAGCGCCAGAAGAGAAGATACCAGGATTATAGCAGCACCGATGGTTTGTAAACGGATAGAAAGCCATCTATTGGTAGAACGATAATCGAATGAACAGTTAATACTGAACTGGACCTTACCTTGGTTTAAGAAAACAAATCTTTTGGAATCATCATATGAATTGATTACAGACAAACCACTTAGTGTTTCCCCGACTAAGGACATGACAGGTGAGACTGATATGCTAGAAAGTCTTTTCAATTCTCTAGATTGCACAATAAACAAGCGCTGGTAGTAAACGTAAACAACCATAAGTAACGCACTGAAAGCTAAAAACCAAGGCATAGAAAGCGAAACCAGTATGACGGTAATTACAAAATCCAGAATAGAACGGAAAAACATAGAAAATATCATGTGCAAAGACCCGTCTACAGTTTCGATATCAGTTGAAAACCTGTTCAGAATACGCCCCACAGGTGTGGTTTCAAAAAATTGCATAGGGCTTCTTAAAAGTGCTACTGCCATATTATCGTGCAACTTCTTAGAACCTCTTAAGGCACAGTACAGAATCATTACAATCGTTTTCAAATTGTTAAATCCTGCTGAAGCAATCCCAATCAAGGCATAAAATCCTACATACTTCCAAATCTGTGTATTTGCTCCTTCCCTTTGATTGTGCTCTGACCAAGCTTTTAGCCAGAAATTCTCTCCTAAATCAAATGCCCTGCTCAATAAAGTGAAAAAAAAGAACAGAGACACTCCAGTAAAGCCACAAGCTTTAGCATAGGAAACATATACGGAAGCTTTAACCTTTCCTACAGAAGTCTTTTCGGTTTCCTGTCTGGTTACCAAATGATCTTTTGTTTTGTCAATAAACGGCTTATGCCTTAAAGTTGCCAGAGATGCCCTTCTAGACCTACCTTCTATCTCATTTAATGTTTTATCACCAGGTTCCATATAATTACCATCCTCATCAAATGTATCAGTTTTACCATTGATAATTTTTTGTTCTGTATCAAAATGTTTTCGTTGTTCTGGATCAGTATCATTATTAACATTGTCGAACTCCTTCAATAGTGAGAATATCTTCGAGTTGTTATTAGCAGATTCCCAGACATTATCATATGTATCTGATTCAACAATTCGTCCATGTTCCATCGCGTAGATTTTTTGCGAATGCTTCAAAACAGGAATTGTATTGGTGGCTAGTATCACAGTTTTGTTTCTTAGCAACCCATTTTCCCCATGCAAGACTTGTTCAATAATATTTCTACGCACACCTGCATCAACACTTGAAAGTATGTCATCTAGTAGATATATATCCGCGCGAGAGTAGACAGCTCTTGCCAAAGATAGTCTAGCCTTTTGGCCACCTGAAAGAGTGATACCCTTTTCGCCTACAAGTGTTTCATCCCCGTCAGGTAAAATCTTAATGTCAGGTAACAGTTGGCATGCCTTTATAGTAAGTTTGTAATATGCGTCATCGTATTTACGACCAAATAGAATGTTTTCTTTTATACTTTCATTCATTATCCATGATTCTTGTGGACAATACGCAAAACTTGAACCTCTGATATACATTTTTGGAGAAACAGCTACTATGGAGCCACTAATACACGGCAATTGACCTAAAATAGCACTTAATAAGGTACTCTTACCAGATCCAATTTTCCCGATAATACATGTCAAGGAATTTCTTTCAGCACTAAAATTATCTATATCCTTTAGTGCAATTTGAGTGATATCGAGGCTTGCTTCTTCATCTTGGTCAGAGTCTAAAATTTTGATGGGGGATTTCCATAAAAATGTAGAGTTCAGAATTTCAACAGCTGGCGCATTTTCATTTGTATCTGAATCTGTTTGTTCAATAAAAGAATGATCCATTTCTTCAGCAAGTAAATATTTCCTTAGTCTACCTAGCGAAACTCTTGTTTCAATAATAGAATTGATTGTCGAAGGAACAACATAAATGGCATCATTCAATAAATCAAATAAAGAAAGAGCTGGGAAGACTATTTCTGGGGTCAATGGAATATCGCTAAATAATGTGAATATGGCAAAAGAAGAACACGTTACTAAGACTGGGACGACATTCCAAGCAAAGAAAATAAAATTTGTTACAATACCAATTTTCTTTAAATTTTCTAATTCCAAATCGTTTCTTACATGAAACAATCTATTCAGCATTGGTTTCTCCCAAGCATACAATTTGATAGCCTTCATAGAGTTCAAAATTTCTGTTGTAGTTTTAATTCTTTTATCTTTATATTTCATTTGAGTAATAACAAGGTTCTTCACCCGTCTTGATAGGAATGAATTAACCGGTATCATGATGGCCATAACTGCAATGCCAGCAATTGTTGCTTTACCTAGTAAAAAATACAATGATGATAAAACAATTACAATCTGAATTGGGGCTCCAATTATTGATTGAGCATTTTCGAAAAATCTTTGTAACCTCAAGACATCCACCGAAATCAAATTGATGATATCACCATTTGAATATTCATTCTTAGCGGCCAACGAAAGCCTTAATGATTTTTCATAGACTAAATTTGTTAATGAACCTCTAATACCTAAACCAACCTGAAAAATAGAAATGTAAAACTGGTTATTTAAAATTGTAGAGATGAAATTCAATAGAAATAAAGCAATAGCCACGAAGACTCCATTTAATGTTGGATACTTAGACATCAAGTTTGAATCGCTATTAAAGCATATAATGAATAGTTTAAAAATTTGAGGTTGAATCATGGTTAACAGATCTTTAATAGTCTCTAAACTGACGGCAAAGAGAAACATTTTACCATAAGTTTTCCAAAGGGCTTTCATTAAAGAATTCCTTTCATACCATTTTTCTAATTCCCAGAAACTTTCTAATCTTTTGGCTAAAGATTTGATATTCAAGTCTATTGGAGGTAAAGGAAGGGTATTTGGATCTCTCAGCTTCCCCTCGCGGTATGTTTCCATAATCAACTCATTCATCCAAGTAAATGTTAAATTAGCAAACACATGAACAGTGGGAAACCAGTTTTTTGCCTCAAAATAGTCAACAATCTGCTGTGATGGTTGGAACATACAAACATCGTAGACCAAAATTGAAATTGTATTCAGTAGTAGAAAGATTTCAATATTCCTTCCACTTAAACCTTTCACTAGATTATAATCTTCAGTGTAACTATGTGTATATCTTTGCAATACTTGAAATAAAAGAAATACGGTTTGAATCGTGTAATAAAATAGCTGGTTACCAATCGAACATATACTCTTGAAATATTGCAAATATTGCGTCGATAGAGAAATTATTGCAACAAAGAGGAGATTATAAACTATAGAATCTCGTATAATAGTTGGATATTGGAATTCTTGTGATGTCGAGACCAGCACTAATTCGTAACTTAAGGCTAAAGTCTGTAATATAATAGACATCAAATGAAGTAAATGCCTCAAAGGAATCTTTTTCACTCTCAAAACGTCTCGAAATTTTAAACTGGGACATTTGGTGTTGTAATAAAGAAAGTACAATTGAATTGAGCCACAGAAGATAAAAAAGATTGACAGCCATTTGGAAACTAGAGCAATGAAACAAGGGTTTAAAACATTAGTCCTATTATCCACATAGGGACTATACCCAAATTCACAAGTTGTTGAATTCGTATACATTGTATCAATGATAGAATTCGTGATCTTGAAGAATGGATTTGGTGCTTATACTGTGGCCACTAAAAACAGCAATTATTTTAAGTATTACAGTATTTATATATTTGAATTATTTAATTATTAAAATTATACAATTCCTATTATAATTATTATCGGGATTTCTAAATAATTATGAAGAGTAGCCAGGCTCTTGGCCTGCAAATGTAGATAAGATGTGATTCATAAATATTCCAAGGCTCTAAAATCTTATTCAGATGGCGATTAACGAATTATATTTTCGAATGGAATTTGAATTGGACAGCTTCAATGCTGGATATGGTGGTCCTTAAACCACCGTATCTAGCAACAATTTTAGCGTCAATTAATAATAGAAAGCTTTAAGTGAAAGTCACTAGGTCAAATGCATTCACAGTACAAGTTAAAAGACATTTCCCTAAAATGTTAAATCAGTAATGGCCACATAAACGAGACTATTCCAAATAAATAGATAATAGCTCGTATGGCGCAGTGGTAGCGCAGCAGATTGCAAATCTGTTGGTCCTTAGTTCGATCCTGAGTGCGAGCTTCTTTTTAGCGTTTTTTTTCCCACTCCACGGAGAAAAACTGCTTTCAAGTTCGTGCATCCGCGAGCGTTTATGACTTAGGCCATCATTAGACGCTAACAGTAACTAGATATCTTGGCTGCATGAAAGAGCGACTAGAAATAGCCCTTGCCTAGACAGTCTTGCGGAAATACAAAGATTCCACAATCTCTTACTAAGCTTACCACTTGGTTCAGATTTTCCTTTCCGATTGCAGTATCAATAGCGTCCCTCATATTCGGCCGAGGCTTCGAAAGTTCCATGTGATTTTGGTCTAATTTCCGTGGATTTAAAAATAGCTTCCAATTCTGGGGACGACTGGAATGAGTTCAAATGTGAAAGAAATAAAGGTTTCGGCCGAGAATATCAACATCTGTTCAATTGTTAACGTTAGAAAGGGCTCTTCTTGAGAGTTTAATTCCAATTGATGATCATTTGGTTGTTAAGAGCCTACATATATAAAGAGCGATAGTTTGTTTCCAAAATTTATCCTATTTGTTAATCTCTTCTTAGTTATTTATTGTTGCGTAAAGGGATAACAATAAGTACCAACCTCACTGCTTAAATTGTATACAATGTCTCAAGTCTCTCAAATTAAACAAGATCTTTCTGCCCTTAAGACCGGATATGGTCTTATGAGCTTGACATGGAAGGATGAGCCCGTTCCACAAGAGCAAGCATTTGGTGCCATGTTAAAAGTTTGTGAATTGGCCAAGGAGAATAAGACTAAAGCTTTCTTCAATGTTGGTGAATTTTACGGTGCTGATAGAATCAATTTACACTATGTTCGTGATTTCTTCAAGATTCATCCAGAACTGAGAAGCCATGTGATTATTTCATGTAAAGGTGCATTTAATATTGCCGCTATGAAACCAACTGGTAAACGTGACGAGATCTTCAAGTCTGTCACTGAATCTTGTAAGGCTATTGGTGGATTTATTGACATCTTCGAAGTTGCCAGACTAGACAAGGCAATTTGCACAAATGGTGAAGTGTATCCTCGTGAGTCATTTGAAGCTTTGGCTGAATTATGCGAGAAAGGTGTCATTGGTGCGATCTCTTTGAGCGAAGTTGTCGAAGAAGAGATTAGAGCCATCTACAAAGATTTTGGCAAGTACTTGGTGTGTGTGGAAGTGGAATTGTCTTTATTTTCACCTGATATCTTAAGGAATGGGGTTGCTAAGGCATGTAGTGATTTAAATATAATCACTATCTGCTATTCACCATTAGGAAGAGGGCTACTAACTGGACAAATTAGCCTTAAGGATATCCCTAAAGGTGATTTTAGGGCTCACCTAAAAAGATTTAAAGGCGATGCGTTTGATCATAATATGAAATTAGTGGATTTCTTACAAACTGAGATCGTGGACAACCGTGACAAAGCTCATGCCATTACATTACCTCAATTAGCTTTAGGATGGGTGAAAAGATGGTCCGATGATAAACAATACCCAGGAACAGTCTTTATCCCAATCCCTTCTGGTTCTTCTATAGCTAGAGTCATGGAAAACCTTGATGATTCTAAATCCGTTTTAAGCGATGAAGAATTTAGTAAGATCAATAAATTCTTGGAGACATTCGAGACGATCGGTGATAGATATGAAGTCGCTTAAGTTAGTATTTAGCTGTTAGTATACAAGAATTATTTAGATTAGAAGTTTAAAATTCTTTATCTTAACGAATTAAAGAAGGTTTGCCATACAATGCTTTATAAATGAAAACAAATCTTCTTAATAATTTGGTTAATTCTCCTTTGAAGGCGAATAGAAGACCTTGCACTAAAACTCCCTTGGTTATCTGTGGACCTAATCCTTTCCACAAAGACAATATACCTTCGTTAGTGTATAAATAAAGTAAGACCTCTTGGAAACTTTTGAATTTTGAACTGTTTTTTTGTAAAGAACTCTTGGCAATTATAAACGGTTGAGTAACCACCGTTGAAATCATCTTCGAAAACACACCAAGAATAAAATTTTGTGATACGTTCAAATTAACACTCTTCGTATGGAAGATTAAGCTTGTTAATTTTTGATAAGAAGCATATGTGATTGATGGATTAATCGTTAACACTAAGCTGACCTTCAAACCCTTCCAAAAACTAGTAATATCACCGTTATTCTCCTTATAAACCTGTCTTATGACTTCACTGACTCTTACTTCTTTGTTATTTGTAATCGTTTGTTGTCTTGTAGAGATTACATTTAGTGGATTAGTAAATAGCAATGAAATAGACGCAGCAATGGCTCCAATGGCTAATTCTTCTACAATAAGGGGCTTGTTACTTTGACCCCATTTTGACTTAATGGTCAAATATTTTTTCTTGAACAAGGTATACCAGAAGAAATAGCAGAAGTTTTGAATAAAATTACTAGCTAGAGTAAATGATAATCCTTGGTAAAGTCCAATAAGACCTTTCCTTTTAAGAATCTTTTTTATGCAATCGAGAACATTATGATATATTTCAGCTTCATCCAACTGTTCCGTAAGTCCCGTTTCAGTCTGTTTCATTTCCTCATTTTTCAATTGAGTTTGAATTAAAGTTTTGGCTAGGTCTAACGGATATACTGTAGCATTAGCTAAAGACGAGGCAATGGCTCCAGTTAAAGCAGCTTCTAAACTGGACATAATCACTGAGACCTTTCTACTATTCTCTTCCCAGTAATCAATCCAAATGCTCAAATCAAGTCCTAAATATGCAGTTGTGTTATATATTTGTCAAGGATAATTAATTGTAGTTATTGGATTTAGAATATATTTCGTCTAAAAACGGCTCTCACTCAGAACCTGACATCGTGTGGGAAGCATTTATGTAATCGTCCATCCTTCCGAACACTGCGTCCTTGGTCTCTTGTCATACTCTTTCTCATATCAAAGGCATCTTTGTCATCATTTACTTTTTTCAAAGTCTCTGGATATCCATCTGCTTCGGAATTATAGTAACCTATGACTCTTCGGTATACGCTATATCCTAGTTTCTCATATAAGTGGATTGCTAGTGAGTTATTACATTTTACAAATAGATCGGTAAAATTCGTCTCATGTGGTGATTTGTCAGTGATACTCTCTAGTGTGGTGCAGAGTTTCGAAGCTAACGAAATTCTCCTGAATTCTGGAGCCACTGTGACTGCTGTTATGTGTGTATGCCACTCGTTCCCTTTACCTTCAGTCTTCCCCATCATATATCCTGATACTCTGCGATCTGTAACATCAAGTGTTTCTACACTCTTGAAGAACAGTTCAGGCCACAGAATTAAGTATTCTAAATAGAACTCCATAGGGAAATTCTCTGTTAAGGTGTCCAAATTAACATTATTCAATTGGAATAAATCATCGATTTCAAATGGCTCTATCGTAGTCATACTCTCAAAACGCCCTTCATTCAATCACTGAGATGGTCTTCTTAAAGTACCAAAAATGTATACTATTCAAAGGGCAACGTTTAATGCAAAGCTTCGTTACAACTTCAAACAATGGCATGGTATGTTCTTGAAATTCTTTCTTTGAGACTGCAATTTTTGATCCCATTATCTTAACATCCATACACCAAAGAAAGTACTGTTTGTAACTCCATTTTTAAAAATTTAAAAGCATAAAAATTCCAGTTCTCAAAATCCTTTTGATAATTCCTAAATAGGATGAAATGCGTTATTCAAACAAAGGGCTGCATATTCTCTGTACGAGATGCTACTTGCGTGTACTGTTTAGAGTTAACTGAACAGTTTGTAGGCTCATCACAGTAGTTGCATTGTCTAAAGGCTCCAGCCTAGCTCAAGCGTCCTAGGCTGGATTTTTACGGGAAATCTCTCCTAGCAATACGACGAGCCCGTGGGTAGCACTGCGTGTGAATTACTATCATTCCTCACTTCTCTCGTAAGCAATTAAATTTATACAGTTTATCGATAAAATAATATCTATCAGTAATTATGAGTTTTCGCACTTGACAATTATACATAGGGTTTTTGAACTTTACACAACTGCAAAGACATTATTAAATAGAACCAAGATGGGTAAAGGTAAGCCAAGAGGTTTGAATTCCGCCAGAAAACTTCGTGTCCACAGAAGAAACAACCGTTGGGCTGAAAACAACTATAAGAAGAGATTATTGGGAACTGCTTTCAAATCTTCTCCATTCGGTGGTTCTTCTCACGCTAAAGGTATTGTGTTAGAAAAATTGGGTATTGAATCCAAACAACCTAACTCTGCTATCAGAAAGTGTGTCAGAGTTCAATTGATCAAGAACGGTAAGAAAGTTACCGCTTTTGTTCCTAACGATGGTTGTTTAAACTACGTCGATGAAAATGACGAAGTCTTGTTAGCCGGTTTCGGTAGAAAAGGTAAAGCTAAGGGTGATATTCCAGGTGTTAGATTCAAGGTCGTTAAAGTGTCTGGTGTCTCCTTGTTAGCTTTATGGAAGGAAAAGAAGGAAAAGCCAAGATCATAAGCATGTTCATTTGTCATCATTATTATTTAAAGACATCAATAAAGAGAAAATCGCAAATATGAATAGTATATTAATATATAAAATGAACTAATGTTACATTATATCATTTTTTCGATTATGAATTCAGTATGCTAACTAGAATTGAAGGTAGCTTCGCGTATTTGTTATGATCCTCTAAACATCTATCTGTTAAAATCTTCAATGAGACTTGGAAATCTTGTATTAAACTTTGATATTCGTTTCGTAAATGGTTTAAAAATGGAGAAGTTAAAGCTTCTAAATGTGTCAGTAATAGCTGGCAATCTTTCACTAAGTTAAACAGCTGTTGGATTAGATGACAACTTAATTCCTCTTCAACCTTATCTAACCCACAGAGTTCATGCAATATCTTGCTTAATTTCTTAGCAATCACCATATCCTCATTTAATTTTATATGATCTTCTAGTGAACTAGACAGTTCATCTAGTTTCTTTAGATAATCAATGTGATCGTTAATGATCTCTTTTGTCGTAGAGATTTGTTTGTTGATTAACGTTTCTATCCCAACCTTGAATTGATTCACATCATCTTTCACTCTTTTTATCTCCAACATAGATGAAGTATCATTGTCTGAATACGTATGGAAGAAATTCAAATAATCATTATAATTGGAGCAGATTTGGTCTAACAAAGTAGCAACTGTTTCATTTGATAATTTGGATATTGATCGAATCAATGAATCGATTGGTAAATAATGTAGGTTGTTGTCAATTAAGAACCTATCAGCATCAAATTGTCCACTAGCTGTCTTTGTGTCATCTTTATTCTTATATTCATCAATGGTATTGGCAAATAACGAGATGGTTAATTCTGATGTTTGAGGTAAATGATTTCCAAAATTATCAGTTTCATCATCTAAAATATCCATCTGTTTACAACTTAAAAGAGTATTAACTCAAAAATACTCACTCAGTAAATGCTCTACGATCGATATCAAGAGGGGCAGTTTTTTTTGCCAAGATATGTTATATACATGCGTTCAGGTAATTTGAATTGTCGAATTAGTTTTTAAATTGATACTTGAAAATAATTACATAAATAATGTACAACAAGCGGTTATACTGCTAAGTACAGACCAACCACCAAGGATAATTAGAGCTATATATTAAGATGTTCCTTCTAAGAGAAATCACTTTCCAAGTATTCTGGTGAATTGCCATTTCATACTATGTCCAAAACATTTTGAGTCACCCACTATATAAACTGTCCAACTTACTGGAGCTTTTAATGTCACAAATAGAGATTCACTTGAACTGTACGGCTTATTCTATAAAGCTTTAACTGTGAAGTATGAATCTATTTCTCAAATGGAAATCAGACGAAAAATTATAAACACTAAAGATGTCGTATCTTTCTTATGTGTTTTCAGCTTTGTGTCATTGAATTTTAATTTACAAAGCTGAGTACATATACCGAGCCAGTAAAGTGACTGTTCCGCAGTTCTAGCTTCAGGTTCAAGTTTTTTAAAAATAGGTGATTTTTTGAGTAATTCCGCTTCTTAGAGAATAGCGAATTTTTCAAAAGTTAAAGATACATGACTCCATGGCCAAGTTGGTTAAGGCGTGCGACTGTTAATCGCAAGATCGTGAGTTCAACCCTCACTGGGGTCGTTTTTTTTTCTTCTAGAGGATTTGGGGCTTCCTATTTTTGTTGCAGTTCCCAAAGCTCTATTTACATCTCAGCAATTCTATTATTGACTATCAATTAGCCATTATCCTATGGTTCGACGTCGTAGACAGTATTTTTTGACAACCTTATTTTACCTGTAGTGAATTAAGAAACGAGAATGAATAACTGTGATGAGAAATTTTGAACAATTTAGAAGACAACTATCCGGTGGTTCCCAGACTAGTTCTTTACCATTAACATACAATTCTAGTTTTGCAACTGAATCCAAGTATGACGCAAGTTTAATGATATTACGAGCGGAAGTTATAAAAGTGGTTAATCCTAGTAGTAAATCAGAATTAATAGATGATGTGACCAAGATTGATATTTTGTTTAGATATGCAAATCTTATATTACAAGTACTCATTGCTGATCAATTCCAAGATTCAAATTTACTAAGTGATATAGTAATTACATTATTGAATATCTCTTTTTACTTTCAAATCTTAACACTAGATCTTTTACAAACAGCATTTTCATCGCCTCAAGATTTCTTATGGAGTAAATCTAGTGAATATTCTTTAAAGGGGTTAGGCCTAGTAGAATTCATAGAGAACGAACTACCCATACGATCTCAACCTCTAATTTTGATTAAAACTATGAAGGAATTGAAGACTGAATTCCAGATATTACAAGAAATAAGTGTTGTCGTTCTAGCGATTTCAAAACTAAGAGAACAAATGACAATTTCCGAGACACAAGGACTAGACCTACAAACAAATGACTTGAAAAAAGCTTCCGCATCGTCGTTGTTTTATTCGAAGATCTGCATTGGCCTGTATGAAAAATTATTGCAAACAACAGAGAAGAGTCAGGTAATCAATGACAATGTCTTAATTTATTTCAATGCTTTATCCTTCTTATTAGTGTCCTTAGATCAATTCAGAAATGACCAAACAGGCGTGGCTCTTGGAATGCTGAATGTTAGTATAGATGAATTTGCGAAACTAGTACCAAAGAGCCGACTAGTTAACGAGAAACTTTCTACTGAAAAAATTAACGCATCAGATAAGTTGAAGAATAAACTTCAAAGTTCATTAACTAAATTAAAAAAAATCGAATTTCAAAATACACTATTGCCTGTATTGAATGATACATTAGAGGCATTCCTTATCCCATTGATTCAATTGTTAAGATACGTTTATGAGAAGACAAATGATAAGTTATTTTTCCAATCAATTGAAACTAATTCAAAAATTTTGAAGAAGCTGTTACCAAAAGGGAAACAGCAACAGGGGAAAGGTATGCTCTGGTGTTTCAAAGATGGTACCTTACAATTGCAAGAAACAGCATTGGAAAAAAGTTACTATTAATTTTCAAAAACTTTGGAGCTCATCGATTGTTAAGTATTTTTTTCCTCACCGATAAATAAATAATTCACTATTTAAGTCAAACAAATTTTTATGAAAGTTTATGTTTTTTACTTGATACTTTCTGCTCGCTTTGGTTCCAATGTTCGCTCATTTTTTGTTTTAATATCATCGATGACCTTCCAAGTTTTTAAAAGAAGAAGATGATATTATTTGCGTTTATTAAATCTAACAATTCTTCTCAAGATGAATTTCAAAATTCGTTTTTGAGGTTTTAATGGAGATTGCGGTTCCTGCGCAGCAATTTATCTTGTTACATTCTTTGAATGATTCAGGACGCTTATCTAGAAAATTCTGATTCTTTTAAAATTTTGGGAGTCTTCTTATCTTTGTAAAAAATGTAATCTGAAAGCACTATTTCCATTTCAACTAGTAATCATGAGTAACTGAAGAAATTCCACGGTAAAAATACATATATATAGTTAATGTTTCTTATCAATTTCACATATAAACAAGTGTTGTCATACGTAGAAAATAACGGGATCCGCATTGTTTTTAGTGGCAGCCAAGAGCAAGAGTATTAGTATAAATATATTTGGTATTTCTCTCTCTTCATCAAGTTCCTTAGAAATTTCTGTTGAAGATTCCAAAAACAAAACTTCGTAAATGGTGGAAGATAGAAAGAGACCATCGATTTCTGAATCTATATCTGTGTCACTAGGTTGGCAGAATCATGCTTCCTCGGTTACGAATGACAGCAATTTACTTGGAAGGTCATACGTTAGTGGATTTTTATCGCAATCCCCAACAAGAGAAATTCGCAAAGTACAAGCAAAAAGGCTAGATGATGAATTTCTACCTATCACTAAGAGTTTAACAAATTCAAGGATTCATGAGAATCAAAATTTACATAAGCAGACTGCTGCAATATCAGATACTTTCAATGATAAAGGATTAAATGATTATTTTGACGATGTGAATGATTCAATGACAGAAGAAGATGCAATGCAAAGGGTTTTAACACCAAAATCATCGTCGTCGATTCCTTTCACACTATCTCCTCAAGAAGAATTTATAGATGAAGACCTATCGTTAATTGGCTCATCTCTAGTGTCTCAAAATCATTATTTATCAATACCAAAGTATGACCCATCTTTTTCAACTCATGAACCAACAAGGCCGTTAGCATACTCTACAAAATTATCACAATTGTCATTCAATATAATACAATATTTACCACCTGCTATATTAGGTTTGTTATTGAATATCTTAGACGCACTCTCATATGGGATGATAATTTTCCCTATCACAGAACCAATGTTTTCTGAGTTGGGCCCCACTGGACTTTCCATGTTTTACATTTCTACCATTATATGCCAATTTACTTATACTAGTGGTTGGTCGAATTTTCCTAATAGTATAGGTAGTGAAATGATTGAAGTGACACCATTTTTCCACACGATGGCTTTAGCAATAAAGAATTCATTGCCAAATGAGAATCAACGTGATGAAATAATCACTACAACAATTTTTGCATACGTCATAAGTTCAATATTTACCGGGTTAGTATTTCTATCGTTAGGCAAATTTAAAATGGGGAAGATTGTTGGATTTTTCCCAAGACATATTTTAATTGGTTGCATTGGAGGTGTTGGATATTTCCTTCTTGTTACAGGTGTAGAAGTCTGTACAAGAATATCTAAATTCCAATATTCTTTGCCATTTTTAATAGATTTGATAACTAATATTGATATGCTAGGTAAATGGGGGTTACCTTTGGTCCTTACCATTATATTAATACTATTACAACGATACTTTAAAAATTCTTTAGTATTACCATCTTTTTATATTCTTACTCTGCTTTTATTCCATTTCATTGTTGCATTGCTACCAGGTCTTTCCTTGTCACAATTAAGAAATTCAGGATGGATTTTCGCATCTACAGCATCTGACACCACTTGGTATGATCATTATAAATTATTCAATGTAAAAAAATTGAATTGGATTGTTTTGATGAAACAGTTTCCTACTATGATTGCTCTAACCTTTTTTGGTATATTGCATGTTCCAATCAATGTACCAGCGTTAGCAATGTCACTCCAATTGGATAAATACGATGTTGACAAAGAGTTAGTAGCACACGGGGTTTCCAATTTGGTTAGTGGATTATTTGGATCAATTCAAAATTATTTGGTGTATACGAATAGTGTTTTATTTATTCGTGCAGGTGCTGATGAACCGATAGCTGGTTATATTCTAATTGTTTTGACTACAATTGTTATGTTAATTGGTCCCGTCATTATTTCTTTTATTCCAATTTGTATAGTTGGATCCTTAATCTTTTTATTAGGATACGAATTATTAGTAGAGGCACTGATAGATACCTGGGATAAACTAACAAGCTTCGAATACCTAACTGTGGTGATCATCATCTTAACCATGGGTATTTTTGATTTTGTTTATGGTATCATTATTGGTATCCTAATTGCATGTTTTAAATTCTTAGTAGATAGCACGAAATTACAAACTATTAATGGTGAATTTGATGGTACTATTGCTAAGAGTACAGTCTATAGAGATCCAATTCAAACTAAATTTTTGAATGGGATACGAGAACAAATTTATGTTTTAAAATTGCAAAATTTATTATTTTTTGGCACTATCATTTCAATCGAGGAGAAGATCGATCAATTGTTAGAAATTACCAACCTTGATGCTTCAAAGAGAAGAATTAAGTATCTTATCCTTGATTTCAAAAATATTAACGCAGACAATATCGATTATTCAGCTTCAGAAGGATTTAATAGAATCAAACGGTTTACGCAAACGAAAAAGATTCAGTTGATAATTTCTTCCATAAGGGAAAAGGATAGAATATATGAATCATTTAACAAAGTAGGGTTGTTAAAGGACGTGGAATTATTTAACGATTTAAACAGCTCATTGGAATGGTGTGAAAATGAATTCTTAATTCAATATAAGAATTTTACAGAAACGAGCTTTAAGAGTTCAATGGCTAACAAATTGAATCCATCATCAAAATTAAATAATTCAATGGCTATAAACCGGAATATTAAACAAATGAATAATCAAAATCACCCAAAACACCACACATTGGGTGTTAAGAAAGCAGCATTACCTATCAATACTCCAAGAAATAACCAATTACTGACAGTAGCACAAAATGTAATGATCAATGAAGAGACCACAGTGGCCAGTTTACAAGAAAATTATACCACTAGCCAACCCGTATTACCTTTACTTTTATTAACTTTGAAACAATACAGACCTGATATAATCTCAAAAGACAAATCCAAACGTAACTGTGAGATAGATTTCTGGTCTTTATTATGTCCATATTTCAAGAGAGTACCATTGAAGTCACAAACCAAAGTGGTTCACTCTAATAAAATTTTTTTCTTAGTGGAGACAGGGATATTGAAGGCGACTTTCCATTTACCACAAGGTGACATATACGAGTCCATGTCTAATAGGACCTGTTATGGGAAGATCATCGAGAATTCCTTCTCCTTTGAACCAGTTGAAAATAAGAATATCATTAATACTACTGACGGAATAGAAGAATATTTAACGATTATGACAGAAACAGACTCGATACTTTGGATCATTGATTCTGCTTCATTGAATAATATGAAGGAGCAAGATTCAAAACTATACCTAGAATTAACTCAATTGATCATGGTTATAAAAGACAGGAGATTTAAAGATTTACTGGGGCATGCACTTATTAGCTCCTGAATCTCAGGACCACCCCCACGTAGAGACACGCTCCTGGAGCCAGTACGATATCCTCAAGACCTCTTACGTAGAGGCTTTTTATGAATTCTGTCTATCGTATGCATCATCAAGCAAGTCGAAGTAATTTGATACTTGAGGCAATTTTTTGTTCTTCCACGAGCTTTGCTTTACTAGTGTCTTTTCTTTTCTCTGTATTCAACGCATTATTTATGTGAAAAATATTGAAATGCCATTATATGACGTTTCTCATGTCAATTGGCATGGAAGGCCTCCGTTAGCTAATCCAGAACTCTGTTATTTAAGCAATTCACTTTGTAAATAGATATTGAATATTTATCATTGATATTGGATATATTTGTATAAAATTTGTTCTGTCCAGCTTCGCTAAGTTTTGCTTTACACTTAAAAGCGAGAAGAATGAACAATAAGACCAGACTAATGTCTAACACCAATTCATCTGACGTGGATTTTGAAGAAGTCTCTTCTTTTTCGTCTGTTGATTCGTACCAGTTAGAAGCTTTTACAAGTGACAGTAAACATCTCATCAATGCTCCTACGAGTCTGGTACGAGATACAGACTCTCATGCAGTTCAGAACCCGATCTCTGTAGTGGATTCTAATGTAACTTCTGTGATCAACTCTAAGAACAGTTCACTTACTTTGAAGAAGTTAGATTCTAATGCAGTTGAAAGAATAGTCACCGCCAACGCTATTGAAAACAATAGCGAAAGTATCCAATCTTTGAAAGAAAACCTCGCTGATATGACCAAGAAGAGCATACCAGATATCAATATACCATTAACGCAAACGAAGTCACACTTTCCTGAAGAATACTCTATGGAAACAGATACTGGTTTAGTGAAGATGAAGACATTAGACTCGTTGAGGAGACAAGCCACCAAGACTTCCGATAAGAGCCACTCTTCAAGAGCTACCAATAAGAGTAAGAAATCTTCTACATCAAGAAGTAGTCTAAGTAATGAAGGACTGACAGCAGCTAAATTGAATTTGGCAGTTGAAAAGAACAGGAAAAAACTAGAGAAATATGAAAGAGTCAAGAACACTAAAGGATGGAGAGGGTTTGTGCAGAGACTCTTTGCTTGACACTTCAAGAAGGATGACAAGCAATTGTTGATGAACAGTTGGATATGGTAATGATTGATGGCAGCAAGTATTGCCAATAGGGCTCGGTACCAGGGCTTGATACCAGGGCTTGGTAATAGGGCTTGGTAATAGGGTTTGATAATAACTTCAACAAAAATTATTTTTAAAGAAGCACCCCATCACTTCTTAATATGATGCAACAAGAGATACAGAGCTTTCTTCATAGTCGGAGTTACTTACAGACTTATAGCACCTATCCTATAATAAACGTATTGGTTTAGTCGAAACGAATGTGCATTCTGTTTGCGACAAGAGATCATCCGGATTATGACCTGGTACTTATTTCTAATAGGGACGAGTTTTTTGAAAGGAAGACTCATGTAGCATGTTGGCATAATGAACAGCATATTCTATCACCTTTTGATATGGCAAAAATAGGTAGCGATGGTGTTGATGCTTTTGAAACTGATTGTAAGGACAAAGTTTACGGTACGTGGTGTGGGATTAATAAGAATGGTAAGATCTCCACGATCTTGAATTTAAGATTGGAAACTCCTTCAACTATGAAAGAGATGATGAAACCTAGATCTAGAGGTGCGATTCCATTTGATTATTTATCACGTGACGGTGCGGATAAGTTTGATGATTGGGATACATATGATAAATTTAAACTGAAATATCCACACCTGACGAATTCAGGGAATTTTAATTTGTTTTATGGGGATATCCAATCTCAACGATATAAGATTATTGATTCGTTAGGCCATACTTTCCCAATTCTTGATAATGATTCATCACGTAATATGGTTATCTCTAATGATATTTATAAGCCTTTTGGAAAGCTAAAGAAAGATCAAGCTTGGAATAAACTCATACTGGCCAAAGAAAAATTATTAGAGTTTTTGGAAGAGGAACAATGCCAAGATAGAACCGAAGAGCTGACAATTGAAAGATGTTTCCGTATGGCATCAGCATCATCGTTATCGACTGATGATATTCCAGGTTTAGTGAAAGGTCCAGAAATAACTAACGAGACAATCTTTGTTCCCCCCTTGAATTGCTTATTACCTGAAGATGTAAGTCCCACTGTAGTAAATGGGAAATATTATGGAACCAGATCACAAATTGTGATATTAGTGAAGAAAGATTTGAAATCTGTTGTATTTGCTGAACGAGTAATTCACACATCAGATTCAGATATCAATGAATTTAATGGTGATACGGCCAAATTTTACCAAAGAATGGATTTCCAAATAAACGAAAACTCCGAAACTGCTTAAGGTATGACAACATATCAATTGTTTTTATTACACTATTTTGTTTCTACTTCTCTACTCCAATTGGGTAGGAGCTCTCTATCTCCTACCATATATATATATCTATACCTATATATATTTGACGACATTTGATGACTAAATCTTTATGATATTGTATGCATTGTTTTCAATCAATTCTTGATACTAGAAATCTAGATATTCAATACTATATTCTGGAATCTTCTTATTTGCGTTGAGAGACTTGAATTTAGTATTATTACCGAGGCCTTCAAAGTCATCAGAGTATGCTTTGAAATCAATTAAATTTAATAATTTAAGATTCTCTTCCGTAATTTTAGTCTTTTCAACAATGAAGTTGTTTAGTTGGATCAATATTTCTTCATCCAGTAAGAATAAACCAATCGAGTCAATGACTAACGATAGTAATTGGAACAATTTATCAATATTAACGGGATTTTCGAGCACAAATGATTCATTATCTGAATTTATTATAAAATTGATAAAATTTTGAATATTGATCTTAGGAAGACTTTTCAATTGTTTTTTAATATCATCTTTAGAGAAATCTTGTAAGACTCTCAATGATATATCTAGCAGAAGTTCATTATTTTTCAACGTAAATAACTCTTCTAAGAGCTCCTTTAATGAGATATTGGGGCATGTAACTATGGCTTGCTTATAAAGTCTGGGCACGCCACTAAATTTAGTCAAGATATTGCTTGTCATTTGCTCTGGAAAAAATGGGTGAGTTAATAAGTAAGTCATAGTTTTAGGATATTGACCATCATTTGAATTTGTAAAATTATAATTTTTGAAGATCAAGTCAATCACATCAGACAGAAAATCTTTATCTATTAAGAATCTATCCTTCTCTGTATAAAAATCTTTCTCTATATGAAACTCTTGAAAGAAGATTTTATCAAAATTTTCGGGTGACTTAATGCTCGATGCTAATTTCTTAAAAATCTTGTCGTAATTGAACTCTATAGTAGCTTTATCATCAAATAAATCCTTTAATATTAACTGCTTTCTTTGTGAAGAAGTTGAATCTTTTAAAATTTTTTGGAAACTTTTACCTAACGATAATTTTAAATTCGAAGCCCCGAAGCTTACATTAATTATCTCCAATGCCAACACACTATTGGAAGAAGATGATACACCAACAATAAACGTAGAGTATCCGTTATTATCACCTAGAGCATCTCTTGGGGCTTCTAAGATTTTAAACCACTTCAAGCTATCAAGCTCCAGCTGCTGAATAATCGTACCTAAGGATACGTCCAGTAAATATAATACGTTGTTTACTGCGAAAAGAACAATATTATTCCTTAGTACCACATAACTTAATACCTCACTTTCTGAAACATTTTTCATTAAAGACATTTCAATGGTATGTACTAATGACAATGTAGCAATATCCCAAATTGTAAATATTTGGTTCACTGAGTCATATTTGTAAACTCTATTATTAAGAAGTCTTATAATTGAGTGTCCTTTAGATGGTACTACCAATGTATTAGTAGAGCGTAATTCGGTGAAATGTTCTAGCTCATATAGAGACGTCATCGTTTCAGAGAAAACCACTAAATATTTATCTTCAATGAATTCTGCTTGGTTCAACTTATCAATTGGAATTTTCTGAGTCTTCTCCAACTTATCATTTTGGAAGACTTGTATCAACCCATTCTCACAAACGGTATAAGTAATAGTACTATTGTCATTCAGTTTATAGGATAAAAGACGTATTATTTGACTCTCTACTGGGATCTTTGTGTCCTTAATAAATAGGAAAAACTTTTTAGACTGCTGCACTGCATAAACTTCATTGTGAAACGCAGTGATAATCAAATTCGATGGAATTGATTTATTGGACACAAGTTTGGGTGTAGGGTTAATAACATACTGAGATACAGAATAATTCGAGACAGCTACATTCAGTTCATTTGTATCTGCCTGCAAACCATGTGATGACACAAGTACAGGGTTAGTAGCAGTCTGCTTAGGAATATTAGTAATAGCAAACGGTTTCGAAATGGACGCCATCTTTATGATCCAATTGCTGCTCTTCGTTAAACTCTTTTATAAAAGTAATCCTACCTAGTTAGAGCTGCTAGAAACCACTGGTACACTGAAAGAACACGATAATAATTCAACAACAGAATACCAATTCAGCTTGAAGTTGTTATAGAAAGATCGATGAGCTTCAAGAATAAAACTTTTTGAATATTTTTCAAACACGTACACAGTGATCTGACAGTATATAGACCAGTCACCTACAGACACTTTTACAAGGTCATCGCAAGTTGTAAATGGCTGTTGAATATTTTTGTTCTTTCTAATTGAAGGGTAACAGAGTTCCTTGGTAAGAGCTGTAGATTATGCTGTCTCAGGAATTGTCCAAAAAATGCCAGGATATCAGGGTTAATAACAGGAAACTTCTAGAATTGCAAAATGAGAAACGAGTTTACAGTTTGAAAGAAGCTGATGATGATACGAAAGTTATTTTGAGAAATGATGATACTGATGAATTAGTTAAGCTATTGAATACCCCGCTTCGGCAGTTTGAGGATTGGAAGAATAAAGAACAAAAAAATCGATCGCATGACGTTACTGTTATGAGTACTGAAATTGGCAATGTTGAAAAAGGTGATCAGATAGCGAAAGCCACTTATGAGAAAGAGTTGAAAATGAATACACCAACAGGGATGTCTACAGATAAAGAAAAAGTGGACAAGATAGCGTCTAATTTGAAAATTCTGCAAGATCGCCGATATAATGAAAGGTTCAAAAAGGATAATAAGAGGCGACTTGATAATGACGATGAGGAAGGTTTTATTAATGAGAGCAATCGGAAATTCAATGCCAAATTAATGAGAGAAAGACAACAGTTAGAGAAGTGAGCTTATAAGGATAATGATTTAGAAATTAGAATACAAGTTATATTATTTATTTTGTAAAACAGTCTTAGAGATACGTATTATTTTGTACAAATTTATCATTTCAACAATTGAGAAACAGAAATTAGTTAATTAATGATAAGAGAATAAGATTCCAAAGGTAAAGTAGCAAAGTTAAGAGTTTCATTTATAAATGATTTCTGTTGAAGTCTCTACAGTATAAAGAGAAGCAGTATCGTTTAATTTTGAATTAGAAGCAATAGTATGCTTCTCTAACTTTTCTTTTGCAATTTTCGCCTCTGTTTCAGCTTTTGCCTTTGCCCTTGCAGTTTCTTGAATTTCTAGTTCTGCTTTAGCCCTTGCCTCAGCCTCAGCCTCAGCCCTACCACGGGCCTCCGCTTCTGCTTTAGTGAGTTGTTTCAACTCTTCTTGGGCAAGTTTTCTTTGTTCCATTTCTAAGTCTGTCTTTTCTTGAACTTTTTGCATCTTAGCCTCATAATCCTGTTTCAATCTGTCTAATTCTGTGTTATGTTCATCTGTTAGGACTTTCATCTTTGCATCTAACTCAGATTCCTTGTTTGCTAATTGGCCTTGATAGTGGAACGTATTCTCGTTTAATTTATTATTAAATTCTTGTTCCTTCTTTTGCCTTTCCACTTCAGCTTCATTCGTAATCTTAGCCAATCTAATCTTTTCATTAGATATCTCTTGTTTCAGCAAAGTCAAAGAATTCATTTTCTCTGATAATTCATTTTCAATCTTTGATAATTCTAATGATTTAGCATGGGAACCTTTTTGTAAGTGAATCAAATTATTTTCATTAGAATTTTTGGTAATTTGATTAGCGTCAATTTCATTTTCTAACTCGCTCTTCTTATTATTTAAACCTTGGATATCTTTATTCAATTTTTCTTGCTTTAAATTCACTTGATTTAATTTAAATAATTGCCCATCTAGTTTTTGCGAGATTGTTGTTAGATTGGAAGTCCAATTTTGGTAATCATCGGAAGTCTCGGTCTTTTCTATATTAATTTCATTAATGGTTTTTTGAATTAAATTTTGCTTTTGAGAGAAAAATTTCAATTCATTGAGTTTTTGCAATTTGATTAACTCCGTTTCGTTCAATATTTTAATCTTAGAATCATTGTATTTAGAGTTGGAGTCAAATATTTGTTTAATTTTCATATTCTCAATGACTTCAATGTCTTTGATTTTTTGTAGATTCATTTCATTCATCTCATTTTGAATATTTAATTTTTCATCTTTGATTGTTTTAAATTTTAATTCATATTCTTTTAATTTAGCTTGATATTTCAACTCATCCTGTTGTTTCATCTCTTCAATTTGTTTTAAGTGCTTCTTATCCTTATAAATCAATTCATCATAAACTTCCTTCGAGACGTAGCCGTAATTATCGATCTTAACAATCATTTCGGGCGACTCCTCGTTGGCCAAAGGGTGCTCACCCTTTGGTTCATCTAACGCAACTAATTCCTGAGCAATGTCTCCAGAGAGTAAATCTTTAGTTAAATCCTTGGTAGTGAAATTTAATTTGGGAGCCGTCTTTGTATCTGGTGGTGGTCTCAATATAGAACTTTCAAAAACCATAGTGGTGGCATCATCCAAATAATCTCTATTAAACGCTTCTAAGGCTTTAGAGTGATAATCCTGATAATATTCTAAGTCTGCAATTTCTGCTTCATTTAAGGAAGATTCAGTAGCAGAATCATTTGATACCGAACGATTGGGAGGATACTCGTACTCTGCATCTATTCTATTAGTGGTATCCTTCACCACTACAGCGTCTTCCTGAGATTCATCAGTTGGAGAACCTTTCACGACCAATTCTTTCCCCTGTGATGGTTTCTTAGTGGTCAGGTTAATGATTTTTTGGTTATGCTTCAACTGACTTAATTGTTTCTCTTTTTCGCTTAACAAGTTCAAGTATCTTTCTTGCAACAATTGATTCTCCAATAATCTAGCAGGAAATTTCATATCCTTGGCCTTTACATTAGAGTCCTTAGCAAACCCCATCTGAGTCTTATCAACCTTAGAATAAAAAGAGGAAGGACTAGTCGTTGGATACCTTTTAGTTTTTTCAAACTCAATCAAATTTCTCTCGGCAGCATTAGGTAGATTGTTTCTAAATGGAGAATAATATTCATTCTCTTTATTCAAAGTCTCTCTGAAAAATTTGTGATTAGCGGATCTCTCCATAGTGGACTCGTCCATCAACCTCTGGAAGGTGTCCGACGTGTTCGATTGGCTCGACGTAATACTTCTTAATGGCATCCGGAACCTTTGATTTTTGCTCTGTGTCTGCTCTTTCTTCAGGAACCGAAGTGAATACAAGTGTACTGATCACTTACCAGGGCAATGGTATTATATAGTTTAGACGGGGGTGATAGATCCGGTACACCCAATGCGGCAATCGTTGCCCAAACAAAAGGAGGGGCAACAACCCTCATGCAAATTACCCGACTATGTGTTTTATGATGAATGCAGCATTTACCCGGCCAGGCGTATGAGACGGTAGACCTCGGGAAGCTTTTGGCCTGCCAAAATACGGGTCCCCGAGAAGCCCTAAGGGCCGTCGGGTGCGATGTGGTGGGAATTTGGGCAAAGACCTTCAAGACCTCGTTTCTCTGCTTAGGGCTATAGCGCTATCATGTCGTGGCCAGGGTGTAGGAACTGTTGGATTGCTGGCAGCACATGACCCATTTTTAATTGTCTATTACAGCAAGAGTAGGTTGCATTTTTGTTGTGACTGCTCACAAGTCTTTTATTTGACAAACAAGACAGCAGTATACAGGGCTCAAACCGGTGTGCACTCATGTTGAGGCCGCTTGCACAAGAACTTCAAGAATGATGAAAATGAAAGAGACAAAATTCTCTTAAAATCGTGGTTTTCCACATTTCAAAAGCAAGCTCTATAGAGATATACTTCATGTTATAGGGCAGCCAAATCAAACTCACGGTAAACCTACTTCATTCGAGATCTAGCAGAAAAGTATTGCTTTTTGACAGTAAATATGCATACAATGATTTCAATTGGAATATAACGTTTGTTGGAGAGTCACATCTTTTCCTACGTCTGCCGAAGAGTGTCCAATTCGTCCCTGCCACAAAGCGCAAAACACACGACGCGTCACGATACGATTACTCTACGGGAGAAACGAGTAGAGTATCTTGACAAGGGCGGCTAATTTAAAACTGAGAGTAGTCCAAGAGGAACGCGTGTCTGCTCTGTCGCGAGAGTGTGCGATGTGCGCGTGGCCATGTAAGCGTTTCCGTGGCCGTATCGGCCTCTAGGGCGATGACCTATAATGCGAGCGTACATTGTGATGGCCCCTATACTTTCGAAGCTCTCAGTCTCAAATATACCAGTCTCGAGACTCTCACTTTTTGAGAGTCTCAGTCCCGAAAAGGGAAACATAGGCGAGGAAGTAGAACACTAGTCTCGCGCGAGTCCACTTCGAGGGCACCGGCCGTTTCCCTTAATGGATGCCCCTCGAAGCTTTGTCTCCTAAACCTGTTTTTCTTGGGCCAGCGTTTCGCTGAGATGGGTCCGTGGAACCCGACCGTGAGCGCTGCGTTTTGCAGGAGATGACCGGTGTTTACAGTTTACCGTTTTGGGGGCGCTGCGGTCTGCGTCCCTGCAACGTCTCCGAGATCCGGTTGGCGACATATTTCCTAATGGGGCGACGAGTGACCGGATCAAGCCGCACATGGCCCGATGAGCTCATATAGACTACCTTTTTGGGATATTTTGTTTTTACCTAAAATCTCGATTGGTGAATAAGCTTCACAATTGCCACTTTTTGAACGAGAACCTTCCTTACAAAGAATGGAAACTGTTTTGATTTTTCACTAAAATATTGGTTCATACATTGTTACACTCCTGGGAAAAGAGTCGATTCACCCTTCCCAATGGTTTGTTGGGATAGGGAAAAAAAAATTATTTCGATTACTCCCAATTGCAGCGATCATATATAAGTTAGATTTTTTTCATAGATAATCCTTCTCACGTATTTGTAACTCTTTCTAACTTCTTTCTTATCACTCATTTGTTGTGTCGTTAGAGAGAAAAAAAATCAACGAGTGATTTATTTACAAAAGTTAAGTGTGTCTTAATAATTGTTAGCCTCACGAACTCGTCAATTACTATATATTCCCAAATTATTTTAATTTAATTAATTACTCACCTTTTTCTCACATCAGTACTGTTTGAAACCAATTTATTTCAAACTTTCAATCATACCAAATCTATCAAATAATAATAATAATCCATAATTTATAATGTTAGGTGTTGCTGATAATTTGTTACGTATAGTGAACTTTGTTTTCCTAGTCATCTGTATCGGTTTAGTTTCTGCTTTATTGAACACCCAAGATAGACACAGTGGGAGAGTCAACTATTTAATGTTTGCTGCTGCCTACGGTATTGCCACTGACTCCCTATACGGTGTCTTTGCTAACTTTTTCGAACCATTAGCTTGGCCATTACTTTTGTTCGTCCTTGACTTCTTAAACTTTGCCTTCACTTTAACTGCTGGTATCGTTGTTGCTGTCGGGATTAGAGCTCATTCTTGTAAAAACCGCAGCTATTTGGAGAAAAACAAGATTGCTCAAGGTTCAGAAAATAGATGTAGACAAGCTCAAGCAACCACTGCTTTCTTCTTCTTCTCTATGGGTATCTTTTTAGTTAAATTGATCATGTCCACTATCAACATGTTCTCCAATGGCGCATTCTCCACTTCTGGTAGATTCAGAAGAAGAAAGACTGGTGGTGTTCCAGACATTGGAGGTGTTCCATCCATCTCTCAAGTTTAAGGACTCACAGTTAAGGAATTTCAATTTAATCTCAATTTAATTTGTATAGTCATATAACAATATGATGAAATAATATATATACCAAGATCTTTATACCCACACATATTTTGTTCAATCGATCAGTTCTAACGTTTCTAATTTACTATTTACAAATAACCTGTCAAATCGCTGTGGGTTTCAATCCTGGCTCGTATCACCTGCCGATGTTCAACAGTAAACTGTTTGCAGGTTTCCCATCATTGCCTTCAGAACTGGAAGAGTTTGGCAAATATGTGATGTTAGACGACTTAGATAAAGTACGAGCGATATCCTTGGACGCTTCTAATCTTCTGATAAGCAATAACCCATCACCTACTTTGCTCAACGCCTTCGATATCACCTCAGCAGACTCTGCTTCTCCCTCAGCACGGATCACAGATGCTTGCCTCTCTTGCTCAGCTTTTTCAACCAAGAATTTAGCCCTCTCAGCATCCTGTTGAGCAATCTGCTTCTGTTCAACGGCTTTAGTGAACTCGGGCCCAAACGTCATGTGCGTAATGGACACATCTTCTAACTTGATACCGAACTCGTTAGCTCTGCTTGATAATTCTCTCTGAATTCTCTGCGAGACAATCTCTCTTTGAGTGATCAGCTCAGCTGCATCAAATTGAGCTACAATACTCTTCAACACTTCGTTACCAATAGATGGCAATACTCTTTCGTCGTAGTCAAGACCCAAGTTCTGGTATATGCGTGGCAATTCCATCACTTCTGGACGATGCAACACTCTCAATGTTAACGAAACCATTTGCAAATCTTTTGTTCCAGTGTTGGTGGCAATGCTCTTGGGTTTCGTCCTCACGTCATAGATCACCGCTTTTTGCAGCCAAGGAATAAGGAAATGAGTACCTTCTCCAACAACCTCCTGTTTCACACCACTGATCCGGTCAAATAGCACACCACGAGACCCACCTTTCACATCATACATGGACATGTCCACGCCAGTGACAACGATCCCAACAGGGATCGCAAGCTTCGTAATCAGCCCAATAGCTCTTCCACTCATCGTGCTGGCTCCCTATAACTAACGTATCGTACCGTACTCTTACACTCAACAATAAATCAAACGTGCCAATGTGGTAAGTAATTCTCTCTGTCGAAGGGGATTTTTCAACTTATTAAATAACTGTTCATTACGGGCACTACACAATGGGAACAAAATATTCGAACGCTATTGAAACCGGAATCACACTCAGACTCACAATCTTAAGGACGTGTGGATGAGTGGGAACAAGCGGTTGTTGCAAGAAGCTAGGTGTTTGGCAAACAAAGAAGAGTTGAGCCACACTGACATTTTACAACTAGAACCAAAAAATACGGATGAGCTGTCTCGCTGGACAGCCACGATTCAAGGTCCAAAGGACACTCCCTATTACGGGTCCTCATTCAGACTGTTTCTGAACATAGATAGTACTACGTACCCAAACGTACCACCTGTTATCAAGTTTCAACCTCAAACGATGTATCATGCCAACGTCGACTTTGCAACGGGTGATATCTGCCTAAACATCTTGAAAGAGGATTGGAGTCCCATTTACAATCTGAAATACATAGTAGAGGCTATTATTCGACTGTTGAAAGAGCCTAATGGAGATTCTCCGTTGAATTTGGAATTGGGGCTTTTATTAAGACTCAACGACACGCGAGGCTACAACGAGTTGATCACTTACCATTTGTATCAACTGCGCAACAACAGTTGACGCTTAGAGCATAGCCGGAGCTCCTATGCCTGTTGTCCGAGGCGATGAGCTCTTGATATTATATATTCGATTATATATATAAGCATTACTACTTTTCACTACTAAACATGCTTCCACGACAAAATGGCTCATATATATTCATACTGTATTAGCGGCAATTACAGTGTCTCGTCTGCATACTGATTCCAAATGGAGGGTCATATGGATGACGTGAATTCATTACTCCTATGCATTGGTAAAATTTCAAGAGATGACTCGATTGATTCCATCGTCCTAATTGAATCTCTAATCATTGCATTATTCACTACGGTCGCTGGATCCAGCATTCTCACTTACTTGAACGACACTAATAGCTCTGGAGCGACGTGTGAAGATACAACTAGCATCCAATTCCTTACTGTAACCAGAGAATGGCTGGCAAACAGGGACTATTATCTTTTAAAGTTTGCTGAATTCATCTTAGCCAATCAGAATGAACGTTTAGCTCTGGATTCGTATGGGGACCCTGAGAACAAGATAGTGCTGCTGGCTTTACTGGATGAAACAAATCCATTGACTTCCAAAGTCTTGATCAAACCAGATTATAATTTAATGTTAGACTTTCTTAATACGGTAAGGCACCATATTCACGATTTAATCAGGATCACCATAGCGAAGCAAAAATTCCATAAAATTATTTTGAAATATAATAGAAGGTACGAGTATAACATGAAATGGGATTGGACTTCTTTTTACTCACAAAACGATTCCCACTATGCCATAAAGAATTTTGAGTTTTTGAGATCATTAGAAGATCAATTAATACATGACAGCAAGAACCATGATAGTGACAATGGGAAAGAAGCTGCATATGACTCTCTCAAGGATAGTATAGATCAAATTAACGCTTTGCATCAAACTATCTCACAAATTTACCCGTCGAGTATCATAGAAGAGTTTAAAAAGGCCAAGAAAACTACAGAAGGTGTGTTTGAATTCAATTTGATACAGGATGCAAATATAATACCAAGTATTCCTTCCAATTTAAGCGAAGTGAGCGCATTACGGCATCAGATTATTTTTGATTTATTAGGTTTTGATAAAGTAGACTCACCGTTGTTGTCCAAACAGTTTCTGTATCTGGTAACTTTAGTGGATCCATTGACTCAACCGTCACCGAATGATCTCCATATAATATCAATAGACTTCTTACACCAGTTGTTTCTTGGTTTATTGGAAAAAGATGTGACTGAATTGCAAACAGATTGGAAATTCTTAGTAGCCACAAATTTACAGAAAATTGTTACACACATCTTAATCAAATTGAATTGTAATGATCATGAAAAATTAATACGGATCAATAATAAGATCAATTACGATGAAGATGATTCAAGCGAGAATAGTTGGAAAACTTTACTTTTAGAATGGTTACCTCATAGTTTTAATACACAGGATTTAGAATTGTTGTACATGATTTGTATGCTTTCTATCTATTCGATCTATAAACTGTATTCTAATGGACCCATTCACTTAAACCCATTTCTGGGCAATTTCATATCACTTTGGAAAAAATTATCATGTTTAATTCTTTTGGGATTAGAGATTGATAGATTAGAAGAAATCCATGAAACATTTCAAACACCACTACTGGTAAGAGCTACCATTCGTGGATGTGCAGCGCTGCGATGTGTGGTGGCGCCTATTTTAAACGGCTATATGGAATTTGTAGAACATGATTTTAAACATGAACCATTTAATACATTCATGTCTCCTCATGGTAGAAAAGTGTGCAATGGAGCTTTATTCACAGACCTGCGATCGTGTGCAGCTGCGATAATAGCCCTAGGCTCCGATATTGACGAAGTAGCAGATTTGATAGCAGATTTACAATCTGGAGATAGATTCGATGAAGATATACGGTACATGTTTGATTTTGAGTTTGATGAATACAATGAGATGGGCGATTTTGAAGAGGAAGAAGACTCCATACCAGATGATGCTTCCTCAAAGTCACATTTCTTATTGAAACGTAGATGTAATTGCGTCTTTGAACGCATGGATTTAGACGATAATGATTCAACAGACACTGGCATTGAAAATGTTGATAAGGATGAAGAAACGGATCTGAACATGGAAGAGAAAGCCAACCGCGAAAAAGCTGAAAAGATGAAACACGCATTGGAATATGATAATGGTGGAACCGATTGGAAAGGGTTTCCTAGGATGATGAATTTCTATTATAACGATAATTACCCATTCATTCAAACACCTCAAAAAACCGAGCTTGTCAATTTGTTAAAAGAGGCGAGCTCTAATGAATTAACCGTTAGTACAGCGAACAGATTACTGGGACTTATATCTTCAACTACCAAAATTGATCAAGATCTTCGAGCTCTTCGAAATGGTATTCCCACTTTCAAGAAGGATACAATGGAGCTAATTCTTCCCAAAGGTGTAGCATCTGTAGAGGAAATGACACAATTAGTCTTTTGTTCAGATGTATTCACAAAAATTTTGCACATTAACCCTCAAATCGCATGGTTGATAGTCGATGAAATGTTTATGTGTACCGGATATAGAAAAACAGTTGCGTGGTATATTACACACATGAATATTAACCACATGCTAGTTCATTACATCATTGAATTAGTATTGGGACTTCGTGGAAACCCAACTGATTTTTCTAGAATTGATTATGATTTAACACAATCAAGTGTAAGAGATAAACTAGATGGAAATTTTGGCTCGAATAGTAAGGATAACCCTAATGAGCGCATTTTCCCATTTTCTAGACTCGGAGGCATAATACTAAGTGATGGTGAGATCACACTCTTGTTGCAAGATTTCTTTACCAATGCAGCAATATATTTGTCTCATTCTGGCTCTAAACATTTGAACAATAACAGTTTACCATATGACGATGACGAAGAGGAAGAAGAGTCTAATGGGGTGATATCTTTGTATCGAGTCGGGCTAATCAAACTGATTTGTTTTATGATAAATACCTTAATTGCCAATAAAAAATTTGACTTCAAGAAATCAAATTGTATATTTGAGTTACAAACTTTATTCATGAATTGGATTAGTATTATTCCTGAAGTGAAGAAATTATTTTTCGAATTGAAGGAACAAATAGCCACTAGAGAATCTAGTGCGGAAGATGACGATATATTACACGATGGATTTAATTCACTTAATTTGAAAGAAAATATCCCATCGAATTTAAGCCCTTTAATCAAATTAGCAGATTTATTTCCGCCAAAATTATATGAGCAATCAGAGAATGAAGCTATGGAAACTTTAAAAGGGTTTTTATCCATTGAAGAATTGGCTAAACCAGTAAATTACATTGGACGCCAAACTTTATACTCGGATCAACAAATCTTACCATTAAGAAGTAACGAACGGATGGTTTACTTGCACGAATACACAAAAAATTTCATTGACTTAACCGATAAAGCAGATAATATAAGTGATTGAAGCCAAAAAAAAAAAAAAGAAGAAGAGAAAGCATACCCGTACTTACTGTCGCAATAATAATCTGATACGGCTTTCAATCTCTTTAAAATTATCGGAAGAATCAAATCTCATATTGACATTACCATTGGAATCAACTAAAAATTTCTCAAAATTCCATCCAATGGCACTTATTTGTAACGGACTTTTATATCTTGGTTTCAAAAATCTATATACTGGATCAGTATCTTCACCGTTAACATTAGTCTTTTTCATTATATGGAAACCTAGTTTGTAATTAAGTTCCAAAAAATCAATAATCTCATCGTTACTATTTGGCTCACCGTAATTGAATTGATTACACGGGAAAGCTAGCACCTCCACCCCACGCGCTTGATACTTTTCGTGCAATTGTTGAAGTTTCAATAATTGTGAAACTTCTTCACATTCTGTAGCAGTATTAACGATCAAGGCTGTCTTACCTTGTAAATTAGTGAACGGATAAGGTACATTGTTAATACCCAATGGAGATAGCTCGTAGAATGAAGACACAAGCCTTTTTTGGCTTATAAAACAGCTCCTGCCCCGATGCAGCAACTTATACATCGGATAATTAAGTGCGTGTAACTTCTTGCTCTAAGAGTTGAAAAAAGCCTATGTTTTCCTAGCTTTTGAAGCTGTAATTGAACTGCTCATCGCTTTTAACCGTCGCTTTACTTCAATATTTTTCGTGCTAAGTGGTACAGTACGATCCTTGCGAGTTCCAATCGAGTTCCATTCGAGTTCCATTCGAGTTCCACCAGAGTTGCGCGACCAAGTTTCTTGGTTCTGGAATGGCACTGGGTGATGAGACTGGTGCATCGAGCCCAATACCTTCCACCAGAGGGTCGCAGTGGTTGTGCTCTAGCTTCACCAAACCAGTTACCCGCCCGCGGCCTCTATTAGTGAAGCCATTTTTCAATTTAAAAGGAAATCGGTGGCAAACCTTTACTTTCATGAGACACTTTTTGCGTTGTTTGTAGTGTAATTTACAGCTAGTTCGGAGTATCCAGGCGAGTCAATTTGCTACAATTGGGTTCTGTTTTGATTGTGGGAAGTGCACGATCTTTTTTGGCTACAGGCTGAGCCGTGGAAAAGTTATATTAATTGGATTTTAGTATAGGACCGGATTACAATGGGATCTAGACGATACGATTCGAGAACTACTATTTTCTCTCCCGAAGGTCGTTTGTACCAAGTGGAGTACGCTTTGGAGTCCATCTCTCATGCAGGTACTGCGATTGGGATCATGGCCAAGGACGGGATTGTGCTGGCAGCTGAAAGGAAAGTGACTAGCACTTTATTAGAGCAAGATAGTTCAGTGGAGAAATTGTACAAATTGAATGATAGGATTACTGTGGCTGTAGCTGGGCTTACTTCTGATGCCGAGCGGTTAATTGACACTGCGAGGGTGTATGCTCAAAATTATCTGAAAACTTACAATGAGGATATCCCAGTAGAAAATTTAGTAAGGAGACTGAGTGATATTAAGCAAGGTTATACACAACATGGTGGGCTAAGGCCATTTGGTGTGTCATTCATATACGCTGGGTATGATGACCGATTCGGGTATCAGCTGTATACGTCGAACCCATCGGGCAATTATACAGGCTGGAAAGCCATCAGTGTGGGTGCTAACACTTCGGCAGCACAGACTCTACTACAATTGGACTACAAGGATGAGATTACGTGTGACGAGGCAATTGAGTTGGCGTTGAAGACGCTATCAAAGACCACAGACAGTAGTTCCTTAACATATGATCGCCTAGAGTTTGCCACGATAAGAAAGCAAGGCAACGATGAAGTAAAACAAAAAATATTCCAACCCAAAGAAATCGAACAATTATTAATCAAGACTGGCCTGGACAAGAAGAGTGGCAGAGACGCAGAAGAAGATGTAGATATGAAGTGAACATAATTGCCATAATTAATCTATAAGATCCTTCTTATATAAGATTATGAAATTGCATCCTATTTACATTTGATACTGGCGTTCACTGGTAGCGCTGGCTCCGTAGTCACGCAAGGAATGCACTCAAGGCAATGATCTAATCGGGAATTTACGATTTCTTAGTTTCTATACATTTAATGATGAGCTGTGTGTACTCCTATTTAGTCATGGTACATGCTATGCACATTCACGTAAATCCGAACCGGTCCCATAAAACGGGCACTTACTATGAGATGCTTAGTCACTCATCTACACAGACATATATCTGTATGTATATCTATCTATATATATATTGATAATCCTTTCAAACCATAAGCCTCTTGTCTAATCCATACTGGAGTCCTTCTTGGGCTTGGAGATCCAGCTAAAATCTCGTACAGCATTTTAAGAAAACCCATGTCTGCCAGTTCTGTGAACCGTTCTTTGAACACGTTAAGGACTGAACTAGATTACTTATTCGAATGTAAAGTGATAACACAGGAGTTTCATGATCAGTTCTATGATCAATTACCTCTGAAATGGACAGAGGGCTCCTCCCCAGTGGCACTGAACTCTAACGATCCTCCCAGTTACACCACCGCAAGAACCGCATCCGCAGCACCCGAGTACTATGAAGTCGTGTACCGTTTTTCACCACAGGAGAAAGGTGATCTGACTTTGGAAGTTGGTGATAAAGTCGAATTAATCCAAAAGCTGAGTCATGATTGGTATAAGGGCAGATTGAGAGGCCAAGTGGGCACTTTCCCAGCAAACTACGTTAAAAAGGCTTCTCCAGCGAGTGAGAACACAAGGTCTGCATTAGATGTGCCTACGTCGAGGGGCCGCCGCGATGACCAACACGACGACCATGGATCTGTAAGAAGCACGAGCAGCTCCCACCACCACCACCACCACCATCACCACTCGCGGAGCACCAGCAGGAGCCACAGCCACTCAAACCAATATGCATCGGCTCACCCACTGGGTCCACCACCTGGGACTGTGTTTTTAGGCTCCTCTCAAGCACCATCCTATGCTCCACCACCGGTACAATTCAACTCGGTGCCTACGCAGCAGCCTCCGTACCCTCCAGCATTCACAGGCTACTACCAACAGCCTGCACCAGTGATTATCCAGGAGAGCGCACCAAGACAGTCCGATAGCGTCTTCAGTAATTTTGGTAGTAAACTGGGGAACGCGGCGATCTTTGGTGCTGGATCAGCCATTGGTGCCGACATTATTAACGACATCTTCTGAGAATACGATGCATTTATATTAGTTACATGTAGAAGTACATACATGCTTGATTATGTAGAGGAAGAGGTCTAAAATGTTACAATGGCGACATTTTCAAAATGTCAAGCGTCTAACGGTTGGACGGAGTGTCAAAACGGTTAGTAATCGTCTATCGAGTCAATAGAGTAATCCTTCTTAGAAAGTTTCCCTCTCAAGGATTTCCCGTATTTGGCAAATGCAAATGGCAAAGCGATCATAGCGGTGGAGATGAACGCTAAGAGCCACGACCCCCAGTGAAGGTTCAGTTTATGGTACATTTGAGTGGTGAACAGTGGGAACGCAGCACCGCCTGCGGATCTTAGAAACACTTTGGTGGCCAGTGCGCTTGAAGCATACTGCACGTAGCAGTCGATGATATAATTGTTCAGCGAGTAGTAGATCAGAACCATCCCAAAGCCGAACGCCAGGCCCGACGACGCGGGCCCGACCCAAATGATGTGTTTGTAGCTTGTAGCACCGAGGATCCATAACGCTATAGCAGCAAACGGTGCGCCGATCATGGCGCCGAGTAATCTATCTTCCGGTGTAGGCCGTCTCCTTTGAGACATCTGGGTGTACTTGGCTTCGCACCAGAACGTGAACGCCAATGCAAAAGTAGCGCCGATCAGAATCGGAATGAACATCAGCCCGATCAGGTTATCCTTGTAGCCGTACAATTCACCAAAGATGACAGGGAACGCAAAGAAAAATGCGTACAGCAAAGAATAGATCAAGCAGACGTAGAAGCATGTCATCACTAGCACAGGCTCTGTGACTGCAAAATATAAGGGCCGTAGCAGACACGCTCTCAGAATCTCGTCAAAGGACAGTCCCTGAGCTTCTTGTTCGGTCATAATCTTCGGGTTCCCGGTTTCTTTCCTTAGCTTGGCGGCTCTTTTCTTCAGGATCACGGGTGCGTAGGTCTCTGGAATCGCGGAGGCCACAAGCCACATGACGCCGGCAAACGCCATGTTGACCCAGAAGATCAGGTCCATTCTCCTGGTGGACACCGAAATGAACCCGTTCACTAGCGGCCCGATACACGGACCTGCATAGGGGCTCCAAGCGAAAAACGCAATAGCTTTACCTCTAGTGGCGCTAGGAAACATATCAGCAATGGAGCCGCCGACAAGACAGAGCGCGGACGATGCAAACACGCCGCAAAGGAACCTACACACCAGCAGCGCGCCTAGATTCGGCGCAAGGGCGCACGGGATATTGAAGATCGTGTAAAGCCCCATCGAGGCGAAGTAAGCGATCTTACGTCCGTACAGGTCGCTCACAGGCGACCAAAGCAAAGGCCCCACTGCGAATCCTATCACCATCAGAGAACACGATAGGATAGCTGCTTCCTCGCCGACATGGAACCGCTCCTCCACGGTGAACAACCCACCGGTGATGCACGCAGAACCATATGCCACACACACGACCAGACACGAGAGCAGGCACGTGTAGCACCACCGCACCCACAGAGGCCAATTGTGCGGGTTGGCTGGATCGTTCGTGACAAAGGTGACAAACTCGATCTCCGGATCCAGATCTTGCACCCTGCTGTGTTCACCGCTGTGCGTCTCGGAGGACTTCTCGGAGAGCCCAGGTTTCTCATCGTCCGACTCGGATGTCCCGTCGTCTGCTCCGTTGTTGCGAGTGCTGGTCTTACTAATCTGCCTCGTCCGTGTCCGCTCAACGTTCAGCGAAGTCCTGCCCAGCGTTTGCAGCGTCACCACGGGGACCAGGCCCGTGGCCGTCTCTATAGTGTACTCCTCCGGGAAGATGGCATTCTTGCTGCTCGTTTGCGGGGCATTGACGTCGGGGACGGGCGGAGCAGACGTCATCCCTACTTCTTGCAGGGATTTCACAGTCTCGGTCCTCACCAGCTTCAATTTCCGGCCATTCGTCGAGTTGCTGTCTGCCGTCAGCTGGTGAGACAAGTCTTGCTGTTGGAACGACGAAGGTTTCGAGCTTGGTAAATATTCTTGCGGAGCTTGCTCACGGTAACTGTCTAAAGAGTCGAATGACTCAACACTATCTACGATGCTCTCGCTCATCTCTTCTATACTGACTGCTCGATGAAGAAAGTTACACACTAAACAAGAGTTACAAGGTCGGATACACGATACATGTGTTGACTATACATATATATATATATATAGACATACATATGTATACGCCACATGCGTTATCGCTTATATGCATAATACATGATAGCTATGGCCTTTGGCTTTAATCACTCGGGAACCCTTCCAAAACGTCTCAGAAGAAGTCATAAACCGCAAATTTATCTCTTGCCGAGGCATTTAAAGAGAAAGAAAGAAAAAAACAAAAAAAAAAACGCGTGTAGTTTCAAACGAGTACACGGTCACATGACCGTGACCGTGTCACGTGGTCTTTCAGTACGCCGGGAAGACTATGTCGCCAGTTAAGCAGGTGAGCAACTCGTCGCCCCTGGTGTAAGCTCTGGCGACGACGGTGTATTTTCCTGGAGGCACCTCGTTGGGGATTTGGACCTGCTTAGCGAGTAAATAGTGGCCCTTCTTGACGGGACATTGCAGGCCGTCTACGTCGTTGTCCTTTAGTACGTCGCATAAATCGAACGTTTGGGTGAGTAATCTAATGTAGCCGAGTCTTACTTCTACGTCCACGTAGGCTCCAGCGACTAGCTCTGTCTTCAGCAGGCCTTCCGCGTTGATGGTTAGGTTGCTGCCTCTTTCTGGAGGGTTTGGTGCTAAGTCGATTTGCTCGATGGCCAATAGTTGTCTGTCCGCGACATCGCATAGCAATAGAGGCGAATCTCCTTGAATCGGCGCCGTGCCAGGCAGGCCGTGTGCTGCTGCTAAGAACGATAACAAGTAGCCCAGTAGCAAGAGTTGCATGGCGTGTGACTACGTTTTGTGTGTGCTTGTGCGTTCGGGAAATTGTTTGTAGTAACTGTTAATAATGTCTAATGCTAAATAAATCATATGAGGGGTAGCCTATACAGTGGTTTGTGTATATTCCTATCAACGAAATTGTAAAAACGATCATGATCATAGAAAGTAACCTGCTCGTTGATTTGTCGCTGTGGTGTTGGTGGTTGAATTCCCATTTTCTTGAATGTAGTCATCAGGAACAGCTGAAAAAATCTTGAAGGTGGTCTCTAGTTGCTCATCTACTTGCATAACACTTGCCACGTTGCCGCAACGGTAGCAGTAGTTGGGAGCTGACCACACTGTTACGACGTCTTTCTCTTGGAAATGGTATTTAAAACCTTCCATAACCAGCTGATGTGCTCTCGCAATCAAATTCAGCCCGTTGACATGGTTGAACTCGCGAGCCACTTTGGAACCAAACAGCCAGCCAGCACCACGCGGCGACACCTGCCACGCATCGACGTTGTCTGGGTCACTCCACAGCAAATCTGAAAATCCACCTTCGTGTGGGACCTCTTGCGCTCTAGACAGGACTCTGATTTGGTCCAGCATTCTGATCTCTGGAGACAACCCACCGTGGACACAAAGGATCTTACCGTCAATGATGGCAGCAAGCGTCAGGAAATCAAACACCTGGCAGCAGTACTTCCAAACCGTTGTCGAGCCGTACTTGTTTAAACACTCTTCATAAAACCCGTATACTTGTGTGATTTGTCTCGACTCGTGGTTCCCACGTACCAAAGTGATCCTCGAGGGATACTTCACTTTGAGACACATCAGTAGTGTGAAAGTCTCTAAACTGTAATAACCTCTGTCTACGTAATCGCCAAGGAAAATGTAGTTGATGGTATCAGGAAATCCGCCAGCGGTGCGGAATAGCTCTAGTAAATCGTGGAACTGTCCATGGATGTCACCACATACCGTCACGGGAGTAGTCACAGGTTGTATATTGGATTCTTCCATTAGTAACTCTTTCACCATCTCGCACAACTGCTTCATCTCGTTTTCAGTCAACGACTGGCAGTTCTTCACTGTCTCTAACCACTCATCGGGACCACTCATTGTAAGCTTGCCACGCAGTAGACCGATTTTCAGTTCTTTCAAACGCTCGAACTCGTAAATAGGAAACTGGTATAAAGTGCGATGAAGCTATTCAATGAGATTTAATGGAACTTTTTAATCATATTTTTGCGAAAATGAAAAAACCATTCGTTACACTACTAGCGTCCTGTTTAAGACTTTTCACTTCCTAGCTCGTTGAGGCTGTATCGAACCGTAATTCAAGGATACTTGAAGCTCTTGTGTGCAATGAAGTTAGTCAATTTCTTGAAGAAATTAAAGAACGAGAAAGTTACCGTGGAGTTAAAAAATGGCACTACGATATGGGGCACTTTACAAACGGTTTCTCCGCAAATGAACGCCACACTCACCGATGTAGAGCTTACGGTACCGTCACCAAACCCTATCGCGATGGCTGGTGTATACAATATGGGCGGGACGCCTCAGGTGACCACGTCGTTGCAATATATAAACGTTCGTGGGAATACGATTCGTCAAATCATCCTACCTGACTCTTTGAACCTGGATACATTGCTGGTTGATGAACAACAGTTAAAGAGACTTAAGAGCAGCGGTAAAGTGGTAGACAGCTTCCAACGGAAAAGAAGACGTGATACAGATAGTTTCCAACCGAAGAGAATGAGAACTGGTATATAACATTATTTACAAGAACTTAATAGACATTTATACCGTTTACACCCAAGTCGCCTTCTTGTTGGCTCTTTGTTTCAATCTACGGGCATATTTAGAACCTTTAGCTTGTAAGATAGTTTCATCCGCTTTACTTAAGGCTTCATTGATCCTTTCTGCCTTCTCTTCCCTGGCTAGTTCGAATTTATGGCCCTTAGGGTTCAGCACACCTCTCATTATAGTCTTCTTCTCGTACTTCTCTTCGAAAAATAGCTTGTTCTGAATTGGTGGTAGAAACTCTTGAACGCCATGTTTAAAGGCCAATTTGTAAATATCACTCATTCTTCTTCTAGAGACCTTGGGATCGTGAAGCGTGTTTGTGATCGGGTGCTTATTCGGTAGGAAAGGGTTGGCATTGGTGTCATACGTGGACACGGAAGTCGTAGCCCAATTCACATGTGGTGGGTATTTTTGGAAAAAATTCTTCAGCTTTACAGGCAAACTATCGAAATATTTAACGTATGACATGAAGGTCGGAAGTGTAGGAACGGGTCGACAACGTTTCTGTGAAACAAAGGATCGGACACCACTCGTTAATGGAGAATTTCAAATAAATTGGTTTACAAGTTCTACTTTCACTTTTACTTTTATAAGATTAATGCTTCGATAGAAAAAATATCACAGCTTTACCGAATTAATACATTCAGTGTACTACTAAAACTAACTTTGTACTTAATAAGATAACTGTATATCGGTATGTAATGCGAAAATGGTATAATCAGTGTGTGGTTTGTTAAAGTTTCAAGTTTTTGGTGCCTTCTTCAGCTTTTTTCAAAGCTTGTCTTTTCTCTACATCCCAATTGTACAGCCTCGCACAGTTGACTTCCATGGTGGTAATATTTTCTCTTAAAAACTCTACGTCTTCAATGGCTAATTTTAATGACTCTTGTGAGCCATTCAGTCTGGCAGTTAATAATTCAATCGCTTCATCGATTGGATACTCCAGCATGACGTCCGCACCAAGCCATAGCCCGACTTTTCTCTCACTGAAGTCGACCACGGCTTTCGTGTACAGCGTGTCGTTCAATTGGTAGTTCGTCTCGAGCTCCTTGTCAGCAGAGCCTTGAGACTGTAATAATTGGCAAACCGTTAAGGTGTTCTCAATATCCGGAATCCTAGTTTGCAACTGCTTGATGGTTGAAAGCTTAGACTCTTGCATGAACTTATACTTGGACAGCCTCTCTTGGAACTTATTGAAGACCAATTCGAAATCTTGTGGATCTTTCAACACGTCTTCTACTTTTTCCACAAAAGGTGCTTCAGGAATCCCTCTCTCGTTCGTCTTTGTAGAGCTAAACAGCGTATCCATACTGGCCACCACAGATATACGCTTTAAACAATCGAATCCAATCAATTGAATTCAACTTGAAATCTTGATTTTTGTTAATGAGCTTCTAGTAGTATCATTTGTTAGTATTTTTTTTTTTTTTCAATGACAAAACAAAAATTAAACAGTAATGTCAAACTGTACCCAAATATTAACTAATCAGTGAAATTTATATTACCATTAGTAAATTCAATGGGAGCGATTTTCCATCGTGCAGTTGTTCGTAGTGGCATTATATGATCATAACATTGATTCTTAATCGATTGTACATTTTTCGCATTTTTAGGTTAAAATTATTAGTTAATTCATGAAGGGACAAATATTTCAGAAATACCTTGAGAGAGCGTCTAGACATTGCATTCCTTTATGAACTGCTGATTCTTGCCTGTAACAACTTTTGGCGAGGAAGGGTCTGGAATGATCTGTTCACGGCTTTACTTGGATTATATCATCTTGTCTTCTTGTCAATTGAAGTCCTACCAAAACCGTATATATATGTGCTGTTCATCATGAAGCATTCTTAGCTCATGTATCGTGGTAACTTCTTGTAAATTGTATAGTATAAGCATTCACTGGATTTTCTAATTGATCAACAAGTTAGAATGAGAGCTGAATTTTATTTGGTAGTCGTTTCGCAATGGTTAGCAGTCGAAGGACTAGATTTCCTACATAAGGAAGGGCATCGTCATGTCGCAAAGAGAGACGCTAGCGCTACCGCTAGTGGCAGTTCTAGCGGTAGCGGAGGCAATTGTGCGTTCCCCAATTACCAAGGTATGGTTGCAGTTCAAAGCAGTGGTAAAAATGCTGGATGGGCCATGCACAACGATCAGGAATGTAAGCCTGGCAGTTGGTGCCCTTACGCTTGCCAGCCGGGCCAATTGATGGGCCAGTGGGACCCAGACGTCACGTCATACAGTTACCCAGGCTCTCAGTACGGAGGCTTGTACTGCAACGAGCAAGGTGTCCTGGAGAAACGGGTTAGCGGTAATGACTATTGCTATGATGGGAAAGGTACCGTGTCTGCATTGAATAACGCTAACGGTGGAGACTGTGCGTTCTGCCAAACTGTCCTACCAGGTAATGAAGAGATGCTCATTCCCACTAATGTAGGTAGCGGCTCTGAACAAGTGCTTGCCGTTCCGGGCACTGACTACTGGGCCGCGACTGCTGCCCATTACTATATCAACCCTCCTGGAGTCAGCGTTGCTGACGGTTGCAAATGGGGTGACTCTTCTAAACCATGGGGGAATTGGTCACCTTACGTGGCAGGCGCAAACCAGGACGCTAATGGCAACACGTTTGTCAAGATCGGTTGGAATCCAATCTACTTGGATAGCTTTTCTAGTGTGGCACCCTCGTTTGGAGTCAAAATCACTTGCGATGATCCATCGCAATGCGAAGGCCTGCCTTGTTCTATCGACCCTGGTGTTCAGGCTGTGAATCAAGTGACAAGCCCTGGTAGTGCATTTGGTGCTGGCGGAGGCAGTTTCTGCGTCGTGACAGCCAAAAGTGGAGCTAAGGCAAAGATTGAACTGTTTGCTGCTGGCAGTGGTAACCAAACTAGCCAATCCCAAAAGAGAGAAGTCCATGAAGATATTAAGCCTTCCACGGTGACCCAAACCGTCACTGTCACGGTACGCAACTAGACTAAGCAACTTAGCAACTTACCAATACAGATATATGTTTCAATAGATTAGTAACCGTTTCATAGAACCACTGGTCTCAGTTTCTGGACCTTGTGTCTTTGCTTCATGGAACAGTCATGTGAGAGAAGCGGAGTTAAGGTCTTGTTGTACATATCCTTGTCTTGAAATGATATAAGTCGGGTCAATTCCTGTCAATCACAAGATTTTTCATCGTGTCGTGATCTCAAAGTGGTTCTTCTAGTGATATATATATATATATATATATATATATATATATCTTATAAGTCTGTTTAATCGATCTATTGGTTTCTTCCTGCTACAATAATCTTAAAGGTAGTCATTTATTGCTCTAAATAGTGTCGATTGTACCTCGTAATATAACAATGCCCTTCGATCATAAAACCCTAGCAGCTTTACAAGAAGGCTCTTACACCAAAGAGATGATCGCTCACGATGAGTTGGCTGTTGCTTTACCTGAGTTCAGCCCTGAATTGGCGTTTGATTTGGGATGTTTGGCCAGAAAATTGGCTTTGCAAGAATATCCAGGCCGTCCTATCATTATCGATATCACTCTCACTAACGGCCAGTGTGTGTTCCGTTGTAACACTGCCAATGGTGTCTCGGAGGATAATACCAATTGGGTCAGAAGAAAGACGAACACTGTCTTCAGATGGAACCATTCCAGTTATTGGATGAATTTGAAATTAGAAGGTCAGAAAGTGGATGATAAATTATATGTCAGTAGTAAAGACTATGCTACTCATGGCGGATCAATGCCCATTTATTTAACCAACACTTCTTTCCCTGTGGCAGCCATTACAGCTTCTGGATTAGCTCAGCAAGAAGACCATGTGTTAGTGTTTTCTGCTTTAAAAGAATTGAAGAAGTCTTTGGAATCTTCAAACCCTTCGAATTGACTCTATACATGTAAGTAAATATTAACAATAAACGGTGTCATGTCCTTGGAGTCGTATCTTCAGTCTCTTGTTTTACAGTGGGATGTGTCATTCTTAAGAAATATGGCATTAACCCGGTAGTTTGCCAACATGATTTCAATTTCCTTTGAGCTTCGTAAAACCATTCTCTAGTTGTCATATCTCTTTTATTGTCATTTAAATATGCTGAACGTTCATGTGGAATCAACTGCTGGCGAAGACTCTTGATCAATTCATTTGAAAAAAAATTGTTGTGGTCTCTTGATTTATCGTGATTAATATCTAAGGATTGCTGAGTTTCATCGTGAAGACAAACACTAGTAGTAGAGTTATTGAAGGAGTCATCCATCATAGAATCAAACTCGAAATTATCAAAGATTCTAATGGCGTCTTCGTATTTACTTGTGCAATCTTCACAAACAATCTCTTTATAATGATTAGGCACTTCATTCAAAACGGAACTTAGTTCATATAATGGTTTTTCACATATCACACATTTTTGCAATTGGGATTTGATTGGGATATCCATTAAATATTTATCACCAATATCATTGAAATGGTTATTCTTGCTCATTAAATCATGGACAACTGTATGCATAGCTAAGGATTCTTTCAATTGTCTTACTCTTAATTGATCCAGTTTTTCAATATCGGCATTGCGAGACTGTAAATCGTAATCCACAGAAACGGGTATCAATGACCCTGCCGATGTATAGTTCAAAGTCAGATCATGTCCGTTGGATGCATAATTTTTGAATTTTAAAGGCAAGCGCTGTGTCTCATTTCTCTTATTCAGTTTAGTTCTTAAATTAGATATGGACACTCGTTTCTTAGCAAATTGACACTGACGTTCTGCATATGGAATATAATCCTCGATGACAACCATCGGAGTAGTGTTTGTAAGAGGAGCATTTTTCTCCAAACTTCTATCATCAAAGAACACATCATTCCTCTTAACTCTTTTTCTTGTACGTTTGAAAGATTCATTGGATACAAAACTTAAATTATCACCTTCGTCCATATTTTCACGACACTTGTAATCTTTTTTCTTATCCACAGGATTTCTTGGAGGTGGGATCGGTAAACTGGTTAATTTATCATCTTCGAGCAAATCAAGTTTCGAAGTAAATTGAGATAACTTTGATTTTGGTTTCGCTCCTATTAACTGAGATTTTCGCTTTCTCTGATAAGTTAATCTGTGATTCTGTGTATGACTGCCATGAGGCTTAGTCGGAGTGCTATTACTATCGAATTTAAATTCCTTGGTATTGAATTTCCATTTTAGCGGAGTGTTTTCTTCATCGTTTCCGCAAACTACAACTGAAGAATTTTTCTTTTGACTAGAAATCAATCCGCTGAGTAGAGAGTGTCGACTATTAATAGCTCCAAATGAGGGTGACCCACTTATTGATAACGAATTACTGTCTAAAGAATCAAAGACCCTAGAGCGAGTAACTTCGTCCATATCTATTTCTCAAGAGCAGCAATTTTATTTTACAATGGATATAATTCTCTCTGACGTCGATTGCTTACGTATAACACATAGATTAACCAGAATAAAGATTGGAAACTCTTATATGGAAAATATCCTTTCACAGTAAAAGTGATTCCAAGCTTTTATTTTATATGTAAATAGAGGTTTCCCGATTAAGAAAAACATTGAATTTTGTCAAACGCATTCAAATCAGGACTCATCGCAATACAGATCAGCATAGGGAGGAAAGTTTACTTGTATTATATGTGGGGCAAGTCACATCATTGGCCGAAGTAATATTATAAATTCCTTACAATTTTTTGGATCTTAACTAGTGCAGCTTCTAGACTTGAAGCTCCAATGGGCAAGAAATCCAATGACTCTAGCAACGTTCCATTGGTGTTCTTAGCTAGTTCATTAGCTTCATAAGAGAGTCTGTTCTTGTAGGCTTGGAATAGTTTGTCACAGGATTCTCTTGTTGATATGATTAGTCCTTTAATTCGATTCTTAATCTCGGCGTCTTTAATTCTTTTCATGTTATCTAATGTCTTCAACGTCCCTAGTAAAATGGTGTACGATTGAGTTAGTTTCCATGAGCCAATATATTGTTCCAAGTCATGTTCTTCGTTTAGGAGACGCATTAGATCTTTACTGTTATTCGCATATATCTCTTGGAAAACTTTGAATGACCAATTTTCGATTTTTGTACCAAAGAGAGATTTTTCATCTTGCTTTTGAATCTCAATTAAATACAAATCAAGAGCTTTATTATTTTCACCACTAGTGATTGTATTTATCATTAATTCCTTCATGCAATTGGCTTTAATCTCACTTTCGTCTATTTTCAAATAATCCAGGGTGGAAGTTACAACTTCTTTCTTCTCACTAAATATAGACCAGTCTCTATTATCAGAAAGAAAATCGTCGTATTCGAATGTATAACCAATGGACTCTACGGCATTAATATCTTCCTGTAATTCTTCAAATATCGCATTTTTACGTTTATCGTTAGTTAGCCTAGCTAATTGACAACTTTCATACCTCTTCATCCATTTACTAGAGGATGTCAATAACCGTTCACGAAATTGAAACATGTTCAAGAGCTTACTATAGGCTTTCCTTTCAAATGCAATGTTTATCAAGTTTGTTAATCTCTTCATGGACACATCATAAAGATTATTGTGGTTTCTCAGAGTTGAGTTAATGTAATTATCTGTCTTGTCCGGGAATAAGTTTGAATATTTTGAATAGATTAAGAAATCTACAGAATCCACTTGGACATTTTTCACTTTCAAGTCTAGAAAATATGAATATGCTATTGGCACCAACCCTAGTTGCATGTATAATGCAATTAGCCACACATTAGTCTTAAAATTATATGGATCTTTCGTCTGATAATTTTCTAGTATTGATATTGCAATTAATATATCCTTCAAATTTCTAGAATCTTTCAAAACTGTTTCTATAATTTTTAAAATGAAAAATGAGTTTGTCGAATAATCGGTCTTACTCTTGTCCTCCATAGTGGATCTATTTTTATTATACAATTGGACTGGGTCGGCATTTGAAGGAAGGGTCCCTAAAATAAATTTGTTAGAATCGAAGATTACATTATCCTTGGTCTTTAGTTTTCCGAATGCGGCTTCTAACCTCTCCTTCTTCAAATAGCTTCGGTAATTGGGTAAATCTGATGAACAACAAGGTTTGTTGTAGAATTTTTCCATATAAAAAACTAAAGAGTCCTCACTTACTTGATTATCATAAACTAGATCAATCTCAAATCTGAGTAACCTTGAGTTTCTTGTATCCCCAACCAATTTGAAAACTAAGTCATGTAGCTCTACTTTAGGTTTCCCCAACGCATATCCAGATTTTACTAAATATTTCAATACATTAAAATCATCTAATTGTTCTAATAAAAGTTGGCAACAATTAAACATTTCATGGTGGTCATTGGGATCAATATGTTTCAAAATAAAATTTTTAAGATATAAATCCACTGTCTTGATTAAATATGGTTTCACTATACTCACGATTTCCATGGATTTCTCTTTATCATCAGGGAATAGCACTTCACAGACGTGACAAAACACAATAACTTCTTGGGTGGTAAGGAATGGTTTTAAAGAATTTAAATTCTTATAGGTCAACATTGGTAAAACTTTCTGCTCCATTTCAGTGATAGTGTTAAATTTATATTTGAATAAAGCCACCGTCGAGATAGCACTCCAAAAATTATAATCACGTACCGGGATGGCAGCCAGGTCTTTAAATTTAGTCAATTGCATACTACTCCTCCCCATATGTTTATAATTTAAGAGATTTAACGATTCATAAAACCACTGATGAGCTACATCAAAATTGGCTACTTTAGAGTTACTAAATTCGTATACGTGAAGAGATTCTTCGAATTTGTTCAATTCTTTAAAGAAAAGATGCAATAGTTTCAGCGATATCATATCAGTGATAATCCTATTGCCTTGTAAGCCATAACTCGGGATTAACCACTCATCAGCATTGAATTTTGTAGGATTTTGTTTGTATTTGGCATACGTTTGTAATATCTCAAAATACTGAGATTTTGGGTACTGTTTCCTATATTGATTCAATTTCTCATGACAAGTCTTGAAATTGCATTTCTCGATCAATTCAAACACTTCGTCTTGTAATTTTTCCATGGTTTCTTAAGACTCGATTTTGACAGAAAATGTCCAATCTCAGGGCTTCCGAACTGTATCCAGTCTCCAGGCAACAATGAGTGTATGCGTCGTTGTCAAAATAAATGAAAATTAATACTTCTCAAAGTTGAACAATGAAACGACCGATGCAAGAAAAAGGTGAATTTTGAATTAAAACGAAAAATAATTAGTAATCAAAGGACGATTACAACAATTGATAACCCCCCGATCAAAGCTAATACGATAGAATCATTTAATTAAATAAAGGTTAAGAAAAAACATTTTCGTTGAGAAAAAATGATATTTAAGCCAGTTAGGATCCTATCGAATTTGCTTGTCAATTCAAGTTAAACATATCTTTCAGTTTTGAAGACTATCTATAACGTGCAATATAGTGACAGTTTTTAAGTGAGCACTATATCTTTGCAATATGAAAGCATGTTTGGTTTCGTTGTTATTTCTAATTGCTATTGGGAATGTCAATGCCATTTCCATCTTTGAGTCTATGAAAAGCTTCTCTTTGACTCAAATTTTTCAACCATTATTCCCTCAGAATTTAGTTCAAGAGTTATATGATGATTCTGAAAAGACTTTTGAGTCAGATTTTGAAATTTTGATTTCCAAGACTGATCCAAATTATTCTATGAGAGTACGTGAATTTGATCCATCTAAGTTAAATATTGATACTGTGAAACAATACTCTGGATATTTAGATATTAGTAATTCTAAACATTTTTTCTATTGGTTTTTTGAGAGTAGAAACGACCCAAAGAATGATCCAGTCATCTTATGGTTAAATGGTGGGCCAGGCTGTTCTTCATTTACAGGTTTATTATTTGAATTGGGTCCATCATCGATTGGTCCTGATTTAAAACCAATTCATAACCCTTACTCATGGAATAGTAACGCTTCAGTGATTTTCTTGGAACAACCTCTCGGTGTTGGATTTTCTTATGGTGATGAAAGAATTAGTTCTACTAAGGACGCTGGAAGAGACGTATACCTTTTCTTAGAAATGTTCTTTGATAAATTCGATCATTTAGCAAAAAATGATTTCCATATAGCTGGTGAATCCTATGCTGGCCATTATATCCCCCAGATTGCTCATGAATGGGTTACACACGGTAATAGCACTAACCGCAATTTCAATTTAACTTCCGTGATGATTGGTAACGGTATTGTGGACCCGCTAGTACAATCAGAGTTTTACGAACCGATGGCTTGTGGGAAAGGTGGATACCCTGCAGTCCTATCTAATGATACTTGTAAGAAGATGCAAACCAAGCTGGAGAGATGCCAATTTTTAGAAAAAACTTGCTATGATGCAGATAGCGCTATACCATGCTTTGCTGCTACACTGTATTGTGATAATGCTTTATTAGAACCTTACTCCAAGACTGGATTAAATGTGTATGACATTAGAGGTCCATGTGAAGATGACGGAAAAAGTGGACTATGTTACTCAGGGTTACGCAACGTTGAAGAATACATGAATTTAGAATACGTACAAAGGACATTAGGTTCTGATGTGAAAAATTATAAAGGTTGTAATTCAGATGTTGCTTTAAGTTTCATTTTCACAGGAGACGGCGGGAAACCATTTCAATTCCATATTGCTAAATTACTTCAATTAAAAATTCCTGTTTTAATATACGCCGGTGATAAGGATTATATCTGTAATTGGCTAGGTAACAAAGGTTGGACTGATGCTTTAGAATGGGAACATAAAGAAGAATACTCAAATTTACCCTTAAAACCTTGGAAGGATTCTAGAATAGGCCGAGAGTATGGCCAAGTAAAACATTACAATGGGTTGACATTTCTAAGAGTCTATGATGCTGGTCATATGGTTCCGTATGATCAACCGGAAGCAAGCTTAGAAATGGTGAATGCTTGGCTAGCAGGAAAGCGCTCTTTTGGTTATAAGAACTAGATTAATGGCATAGATGTAAAATGCTCTTATTTTTGTTAGTTTTTTCCTGACTTCTGGTTTCTGGATACTAAGTTACATTTTCTTATGATTTTTATCCTTAAATTTATATTTTTAATCTATAACCTTAGAATGGATATATATCAAGGAGGTACTTCTTTCTCAAGCCGTGTGTATAGATATAGCTTGAGTTGGAAAATTCTAACTGAAAATCGTTCTTACATTTAAGATAGCATTCTAGCCAGTAATAAGGTTATTAATCTTTTTCTCTTGAATATGAGATCACTTTGATTCTCTAATAGTTCAACTATGCTAGATTGGCCATCTACCATTTTAATCTCGGAACCTATTTGCAATCCGGTTTTCCTGATTTCAGTCATAAATTCTTTTCCTTTTCTACCTATAGAAGAAAAATCTTCTCTAGCTATTATCTCACTAACAAGATAATAAGCATCATCAGAAACAGTTAGCCCAGAGCCTAAAGTAGTAATCCTCTTCAGTTCTTTACGAAACATAGAGTATAGCTTCAAAGTGACTTCTGAATTCTTGGTTAAAATATGAGACATTGTCAATATAAACCTCTGTTTAGAAGGCTCGTCAGATGATGGACTATTGAAAAATACAGCACCTTGATACAGTGACACATTTGAGCAAAGCAAATCAGAGGACCACCATTCAGCTAATTCAAATGGAACTGAATTTTGTTCGTTTAAATCAACACAAGGTCCAGACATCCCCATTTCAAGTATTACCGATTTAAAAGAATCGGCAGGCAGCAGAAAATATAAAAAGGAAAGGTAAGCTAAGTATTGCTTGTTCTTAAAATCCAGTCTATATTCCAAATACGAGTTTTTGAATAAGCATTTCAAGCAGCTTATAGAGATGTTCTTAACAACCGGTATTGATGCTCCTCTGCAAATGTATGCTATTAGCATATGAGAAAAATTGCAAACAGACCACCTAGTATCAGACATATCTTCCAATTCCTTCAAAATTGGTTCAGCAAACTGTCTAGAATTCATCAATTTCTCTGGTAAATTTTCAAATTTCTGAGCACTGATGAAATGAATGGAATATAGGCTATCCAAGCAATTTGTCATAAATACAAGTGCCCCTTCAAATAGAACTGGGTGTGGTGATTCTATTAATGCAGCTGAAAACCAAAAAAATTGTTTCACTAACGGCGAGGCTGGGTTTACTCCTTGTACCAATTTCCCATAAGTAAAAGTATGCATTATCATTGCAAATATAGATTCTTCGTTGACAACAGGTTCAGCAAAAACTCTCATGGACACGTTCATTAAATCTTTCAACATAATGCCCGAGCATTTGTTTTTTCCAATAATTCCCAGTATCAAAAATGCTCGTGACGATAAAAAAGACACTTGACTAACAGCAGAGTCCGTTATGTATTTTCTAAATTTTGCCTGCCAGACTACAGATTCAGAAGTGCCCCCATTTTCCATTAATGATAACAAATTCATGGTAAAATTGTCTAAAGTAGAAATTCTACTAGAAAATGATGTAGCCGCTAGGGATGGGAAAATAATACCTTTATCTAAATGAAACCCAGAAACTATATTTAATCTCTGTTTATTAAACGAGTCTCCCAATGAAAATAATATAGCTTTCTTCTCCTTACTGAGAGCATCATTTTCAATCAGTGAATGGCACACATTCGTTAAAAGTTCATGAAGTGTTGATCTTAGAGTAGAAGGGCCCACATCAATCATAAGAGAGATAATATAAACTAGTTCGGGCATATACATCTGTGTAAGCAATGGAGTCTCAAAAACTAACGATACACAAATGTGACACAAAATCGTTAATTCTGACCAGCTATGTGTTGTTTTCTCTAACTTGAGTGAAGGAAGAAAAGTCTTCATAAGCTCCACTAATTTCATTATTATCTCTCCTCCTATGTCTAACGTTGGGAATGCTGTCAATATGCTAATTACGTTTTCCCATTCACGATCCTCTGAATCTCTTTCAAGGGCATACTTAATGACTTCAGATACGACTATTGGTGTCAAGCGGTCATCTAAAGCAACCTTAAACCAGATCTGCTGTAGATAAACAGATTTAAACTCCGGCTGTTCAGTGGTTAAACTAATCAATGATTGTATGATACTTGTCACCGGTTCAGAGCCATCATTAGGATCGGTATAGTACGTATATCTGTTAAGATTAGGCACCCATTCTGACATGATAGAAATTATGAAAGGCACATCATTATGGTTTATCTCATTCTTCTGCAAGCCATCAACCAAGTATTTCCATATGTGTAAAGTAAGGTAAGGTGACTTTTTAGATAATTCACTTGTAATGGTTAGAAAGAAAGATGTAATATCTGAAGGTACACTAACCCCTGGTGATACATGATATTTCTTACCGAAATCTAAACTGAACGCATTCTGAACTGATATTAATAAATCATATGCTAGTTTTTTAATCTCTTTATCTCCGTTTAGTAAGCCCTTCAAGACTATAAAGCATAAGTGGACACAAAAATCAGTCCGTTTCTTTATATCTAAAATTTCTGTTTTTCCCTTAGATAATTGCACTGAACTTTTTCCCCTGTTTTCTCCTTGTACTTCGTATTCCTTCTGCTGTTCTTTTGACTCGCCTCTCGGTTGTTCTTCCTCATTACTTTCAACAAACTCATCATCCAATTTATAAAGAGCGTAGTAGAACATCTTCACAATTTCTAAATATTTGGGACTTACGAAAATCAGCTTATCACTGTTAGCAAACCGTAGAGTAAATTCCTTCTCATTGTCGTGATAATTAGATGTTTCCACGGATGCTAAATCTATGAGTTTATAAACTCTGTTAATCTTTACGAAGTGTCGCTTCAAATTTATAAAACATATTAGCGGACTATCACTCAATACTTGAAAGTGTTTGTCAGACAACAGTAAGGATACAGATGTAGCGCTGTCAGCAGATTCATCATAGAATTTGATATCATGAATGTGTATCCGCGGAGGTCTTAAATACCCCATAATTTCTTCTGTTATGCCTAACGCTTTCAATTGAGACTGATCCACACTTGTATTTAGAAACTTAAATTCCACATTTTTAGCAATGAAGGGGTTTTCTCTCTTACCCATTGAAGTCCAACATTCCATATAAGCAGCCGAAACATTCACGAAATAAATACACATACAATTTGTGATCGCCATATGAGGTATCAAGCTATAAAATAGCGTTGCTAATTGCACAAAATCGTTTGGTTGCTTATCAAAATATGTACAATCCAATATAATGTAATAGTTGCTTGACCATATCTTTGCATACATTAATAATACTTGGAATATGACAGATTCAGAGTTCATAGCAAAATCTACTAACGGAGTAAAAGTCATGAATAGTGAGGGAGTACCATGTTTAGTCACTAGTTGATGAACGACTGGTTCCTTTGAAGTCTTTAAATCACCAGATAAACTTTTGTATGAATACCGGCTCATAAATTCATATAAATCAGGGTATTCCTTCTTATTTTGGATCATAAATGCAGGTATTTCTGAATTCAACTTTAGTGGGGGACGTCCAAGATAACCAAGAAGCTCATCGACCATCAGAATCAACTTTCGCAATTCTCCAAAGTTTGCAGGGGATCTCAAGTTTTCAAACAGTTGCCTTCGAACTTCAATTTCTCTAAAATAAATGAATTGATGAAAATAATCATCCTCATATGAACTGAGGTAGTTCGGTGGCTTTATTTGAATCTCTTTGATGTGTTTTGGCGAGCATACTTCATTGATGAATAAATGGATATTTTGGCTATGCTCTTTCAATGTGATCTCGTACTCATCTAATAAGGGCCACTTAGAAAAGTTATCAGACCCATTAGCCATGTTTTGAAGGATTTTGGCTAAAGAAATGAAAGACTTCTTATTCAAAAAATCAATGCTCCTAACTAAGTGCTCGGTTTCTGGAGACACAATAGCTGGTCCAAAAAATCTTAAGAATACGAAAGTTCCAACAGCCATATGAGCATTGGAAGGAAATTTTAACAACATAGCATCATAAATACTTTTGCACAAAAGTAGGAGCTCGTTAGGGAAATCTTCTAAAGATTCCAATATTGACTTGACCAATTTACCCAAATAATACATGAGTGTGGCGGCTTTCTGATGGTTGTCTTCTGGAGAAGAAGTTAACTCCAGATCAAACACGTCTTTCTTATCAACAAGCTCCTGTAACACAGGATGAAAAGTGTTGTAAAGGTAGTTCCACCCTTTACTCCGAGCGTATAATGATACTGATTTTGTTGTCACAGTGTTTCTTCTCAAAGCGTCAATGTATTTTTTGGAATTTTTGATTTCTTCCTCCACTAATCCCTTCAGCAGAATATGGCCCGCATTTCGTCTCTCAAAATTGCTCACCATTCCTGCAGCGTGTGTATCAACATCATTAGGTGCGCAGGCTAAACTAACGTCATAATTGATATGTGGTTCACGGATCAATAACATCATTACAGAATTCAAAATCTCAAATTTTCTGGTTTGGGAAGTCTCTTTCTTCTCTTCAAACTTAGAACATATATCAATAAAGACTTTCAAGAAGGCCACACGAATATTTCTATTATCAGAATAACCCATTGGTAAAGTGAATTGTAAACTAATTTCAACATTCGAATTTGATAAATTGGTTAAACATTTGATTACATTTTCGTTCAGAAGATTTACTTTATGCTTAAGTATCACTGGGAATAAATCTAATTTAGTGCTCCTCTCTAATCCTTTTAATAGAATGGCAAAATATTCACCAAAGACAACCGAAGCAGCTTTTAGCAACTCATCCTCATTTGTACAGTTAGAAGTCTCCAAGGGAACCTCTCTGGTTAAATACTCTAAAGTCGCCGAAGTTTCAATAGAAGTATCCAAATATAGAATATCGATATCTCTCTGTTGCGTATTCATCTCACGATGTGATTTGGATAAATTCTCATAATCATAATTTTTAGAAATGCTTTGATTAAACCAATCAATAACTACTTTAATCCAATAATTTTTTATATGGAAATGATTCTTAAGACCCAAATTCATCTCTTGTTTCTCCATTGCCTTTATCATCTTAGACACATATATCACTGCCTTCAAGTACTTGAATGAATTCTGCTCAATAGCATGTGCTATACTAATCAATTGGTTAATAACCTCAATGAAATCCACTGAAAATAAAATCAATATAGAATTCTCATCATCTCTTTTCAATGTAGCTGTAATAACAAGAACGATCTGTTCAAACAATACAAAGAGATATTCTTCTCCTTCTTCTTCTTTTACAAAGTTAACTGTCTCTAGTGTTTTAATTTTGGATTTTAAATGAGCGAAAAGTATACCATATGACGAAGGGTGTAACTCGTTGCTCAAGACACTTCTAGCATTTTCTCTTGTTAACAAATCAGTAGATTGTAAATTATCAAATTGAAACTTAATAAATTTATTCAATTTCAATAATAAACTTTCTCTTAGCTTTTTCAGAACCGGATAATCAGAAAAAGTGCTCTTAGTCTCATCACCAACATTTACTAAGATCCCAGAAATTGATGCTAGTATTCCACTTAAGTTTCTAAAATCTGTGAGTTGGTGTGTATTCAGTTGGATATTTTCAGAAAGGTCTTCCCACTTATTGTAAATAGCATCCATGCAATCTAATAAAATAGAATCAGGATATTTCATATGTTTTAAGATACACTCTCGTACCTTCCTTTGGAAAGCTGCTACCCCAGAAGAGACATGCGTTTCATTAACTATTGCTTCAATGAACTCCATATTCACTAGACATATCTTATCTATAGATTTCAATTTCTGTTCATAAAATTTTAACATCTTCCAAAATTCCAAATAAGATAATTTTAAAAGTTTTGGTAAATTCCCGGAATTAGAATATAGAGAAATGAATAAAGCACCCCCGACAGTGGTCGTTGTATAAGCAAATAAGTCTTTCATTATTTTGAGCATAGTATATAGTTCTTTCTCATCAACCTGTGCTCTGATAATCAACTTATTAACAAGTGCTAAAAATTTCAAGAGGATTGTCAAAATTAATTCTCTCTTCTTATTCGATAATTGCAAATCAAATAATGCAGCAGCAAATAGGTCTATTGTATAAATCCCTAACAAGTATGATTCACTAAGATCATTCTTATTAGAAGTCTGACTAGTAAATTCGATGTAATCAAGAAATATCGGTAAGAATGCGAAAGCAAAATCTTCAGACGTAGGACTGTTATCCATTACGGATATGAAAAATGGTTTCACTATTCTATTAATGTCCTTTCTTATCCAAACAGAATCAGCATTTTCATCCACTCTTTCAATAAAATACTGATTTACCTGTTTAAATATTTCTAGGACATTCCAGTTGATTTCTCTAACGTAATCATTCTGTATAAAAAAAGTCTCTTCAAAAAAAAGAGCGGATTCTGGAGATACTATCTTTTCAGGTACAGATTTCCTGAACACATTTTTTGAGGCAGCAACAAGCTTAGATCTTCTCTCCTCAGAAGGCCTCCTTGATGGCGGCAATGTCTGATGTTTAGGGGATCTTCCATACTTGAAATTCATGGGGAAATTATTTCCTGCGGATGAAAGTGTAAAATCTGGAGATGATAATACAGGGGCAGAATAAATTTGTTCGGATTGGGAAGGTAAATATGTCAATGGTGAAGAAGAAGCAGTATATTTTGAAGCTAAGTCGTAAACCGAAGAGAGTGATGGAAATTTTCTACTGGCATTATTAGAGTCTGCATTATTACTGACACTGTTGTCACCTTTAGATGATGGTCTTTCTAAGTTGGAAGGCAAGAAGGGAAAATTATCTGGTCTGTGTGATACTTCTTCTGACGCTTCTGCTAATGAAGCGTCTGGCTCTGTAGTCTCACGCTCTAAAGCTCCCACTGTGGGTAATACAAATTGAAATTCAATATTTGTACCTTGGTTCATTTCATTTGATTCGCCAGCATTCATTGATAAGTATTCGCGTGGCTCTCGAAATTTTTTTTGAACTGACATGAAAGCATTTAATATTGGACCATCTAAGATTGAATCTATAACATGTCTCACTTTACTTTCAAACCCATTTGTTTTCTTTAATAGCTTGTCAGAATTTGAAAAAATCAAATTTTCTAAAAAATTAGCAGAATTGTAAATTATGCTGGTTCTTAGATCTTTTCTGCTTAAAAAATTGAAGTAGATCTTGAATCCCTCTGTGTATAGAGCTAATTGCCCAGTGTTAGCATCCATTGGTGCTTTGGTTAGATCTAGTCTTTTGATAAAATCTTCATGATTTAAGAGTAAAGCCGCAGTGAAATACTCTAATTGTAAATTTCTTAAAGTGTTTGAATTTTTCTCCAAACAATTATGGATAAGAGGGCTTGAATGTGAATCCCATTTTCGTCCCACAATCAAATTTTGCCCCAAAAACCTATACATCCTTCTAGCAAAAATCACACAAGGTAATTGTTGATTGTATTGGCTTAAAAAAGAGGCCATTGTGAACATGGCCATCAATACCCTGATACAATCTATTAAAATATTATCAGAGGTTATCGTAGAACCGTTTACGTTTTTCAATGCACATAACAAAAATCTGATTTGTAAAGATTTTTTCTTAGTCTGTATACCTGTTAATTTTTTAAAATTGGAAGTCAGGTAGTTTATAGGTTGTATGGAGTCATCGTTATTAAAATCTGCTGGATACTTCTCATGACTTGATTCTGTTGTGGGTGGAAAGGAGGCTTCTGAGGGTTGAGAAAGTTTCCTACTATTGCTATGATTTTTATTTAAAGTCTCTAGACTACTTTCACTATTTTTCTTTGATTTAGTCCTTTTGAATGTGTCATCAGTGTTATCCAAGTTAACTGAAGTATCAAAGATGGAACTCATTGCCTCTGTTGGATCAGGAAAATGTTTGATATCAATGTTGTTAATTTTGGGAATTGTCTCTGTGTCCAAAAAAGTCAATACAGTTAAAAACCGAAGTACTGGGATGCATGATAGTAGTTCATACGAACCACTTTCTAAATAATTCTCAAAAGGATATAGTGATGTAGATTTTAACGTCAAGTATGTTTCATTGTGCACATTATGAATATCACCATTTTTCACACCCTCATAGCCTGTTCCTATATAGCCATGCTCGTTATCATTGTTGTTGTTGCTGCTGCTGCTGTCATATCGGTGATGGTCATAGTCATTAAATGGCGTACCTTTACTCTCCATCTCAAATGGCGATAGTAATTGTAATTGTGATACAGAGTTTAGATTTTTGGCCATTACATTTCTATTCGAGGGGTCAAAACTTTGTGTAGATGGAGTGCTACCATGATTGCTAACATCAGTATTGATGGTTTGAAGGTTTTTGAAGATTTTTTTCTCAAATAAGTTACTCTTATTATGATAACTGGTGTCTGTATCCTTTGTATGGTCATAAACAGTACTCGTATTTGATGTAGCCACTAGCGGGGAAGAACTCGTGGTAAGAAGATCATGTACATTGAATGTAGTCGAGATATGTTCAAATAAACTATGTGCTATCTTTGGGATGGATCGTATATCATCATCAATTTGTCTATTTTCCACATGTAATAAATCCTGATACAGTTTAATGTACTGTTTAGGCCTTGACATGATCCACAACATGAATGCCTTCGATGCGAAATATAGCAATAAAGAGTGCACAGTGGTTCGGACCATCGATAGTGATAATTTCTGGATGCCATCCAAAAATATAAATACGTTCTTATCATTAATGAAATAACAACCAAAATATTCAATGATGCCAAGGATTCCATGCTCTTCCCTTGATTTTAATGAGCTCGAGACGCTATTGAATAAGAAGTCATGGAAGTCCACAGGGTTTGATGCTGAAACAAATTTAAAGATAGTTTCAATAGCAAAATCCATTTTCTTACACCCTGGGGGGAACTTATTTTTTTGTAAATAAATATCATAAGACGATAAATGGCACGAATCCTGGTTTTGTAAAGATGTTGACAACGTCCTCAAGATTTTTAATACGTTAGTATTAAACTTCAAATTTTGGCAGCAATCCAAAAGCTTTAAAACCAACTTAGACTCGATGGGAGACGGTTTCACTGTATGGAAACACGGTGTATATGTAGAAAATCCAGGAGGACATTTCTTCAACAGCTGCTTTGTAGTGGCAAAACTTATGCATTCCTGGTCGGCTTGCGGCTCAAGAAACCCCCAAGACAATTCAAGCACATCGCTTAGCAATCGTATTAATATTAAGATCGTTTCTATTGTATTCTGAGCAACATTGTCCGAAATTATTGTCTGGTCCCCCAAATGTTCATGTATCATGGTCAGTGTAATGTCTACAATCGGTGTAATAGCATCCTTAGTCACGGCTAAATGGCCTATGATGCATCGTAATTTTAAATAGACATCATGACATTCTACAGCTCTATGGTTTTTCAAATTAGATTTTTCAGGTAATAAAACACTCACCCGCTCTCTATAAATTTTTTTCACCAAAGTCGACGTTTGGAACGTTTCGTCTTCGAAATCAAACTCGCTAGCAACATAAGCCATGGCTCCGAATACTACAATAATGCAGGCAGAGGAATGGTACAAAGTTGACGGTTGTGCGCACTCTTCGGTGTGATTAGTTAGTACTTTTTGAGTGGTACTCAGGAAACCAAATTGTTTATATAAGAAAATTGATTAGAAACCATCACTTCAAACCAGACTAATCTAATGTAAAACCTGTGTCACACAGTGGTAAAATCAGGGTATTGTGATTTTTTTTATCAAAATGTCCACTCTTTTATTACGACTAGGAGGGGTGTGAACAAGTCGTTGTTTAAAACGACAAACTTGGCGGGTTACACAAACAACGCAAATATCTGTATTTGTGTGTGTGTAACTTACACGACAGCCGAACAAGGCGTTTCATTGGCTGACGTCCTACGGGCCAGCGCAGAGCCTGTGCGTGCGGGTTTCTCTGGAGATGCCGCGCCATCAGATACCCCGATCGGGTAATGCACGTCAACAGCTGCTCCGCCCGCGCAAATACTCAGACAGACAGCTCGCGTTTCTTTTTTCCCGCTAGGGGTGACGTTCTTCCCGCGCCGCAGAGAGAGCTTTTGGCCTTGTGTCGCAATGTTATAAATGAGCAAATCCCGTTAGTTTGGCGGCAATGTGATGCTGAAGTTGTTCATCTTAGCGCCGTCACGTAATTGTCTTTTTGTTTGGAACGGTGCAAGGGGCTTGGCAGAAGGTCCTATCAGCTCAAACAGGTAATACACGAGTTTGGGCGATTCGTGGTGGCGTAAGGGCTTGTAGCCTAGCGCGTCCATTAGAGACTCAAAGTGTGTGGCAGACATGTACCTTGAGTTTTGTAAGCAGGGCGCCGGCAATACTATAAACAGTAACGACGGTGATGACTGATCCTTAACTAAAAATTGAGCGAATTTTGTACACATCTCGCCTCTTTGTAGGCTTGTCGGTACGAAGTTGATTACTAAGGAACATGAGATTAGGTTGAATTTTTCGGAGTCCTTTGTTGGTAGTGGTCTTTGTAAAAAATCTTGTCTTAGTATCCCTTCTGGATCGTTGGAATTGTTTAGATCGATTCTTTCCACGTTATGGAATATTCCACATTGGGAGATCTTGTTGAAACGGCTCAGCGAGCCTATCTCTAGAGCAGATATTTGACTTTGTGAGGACCACAGCGAATTTTCTGTAATCAACTCAGTTAACCATTTGACTAGTAATTTCGAAGAGTCTCCGCCTCTGTTTGCATCCTGTCCCATCTTGCTCGCCAATTGGTAATTTGCAAGACCTCCTTCATCGTTCAATTCACGTTGGATGTAGCCTAGGAGTTTGTACAAGTGGCTCACGGGTTTCTCTCCGGCTTTCAGTTTAATTAACTCTTGTTCCACAGAGTCGTCTTTTATAAGGGTCTGGCCCAATTGGTAATGTTCGTTATTCACATATCCAGAGCTTCCTATAGTTGGTTGTGACAGTATATATTTTTCCCTTTGTAAAAGGAAATGGTATCTTCTGATAATCTTTCTGGTTTTCGAAGGTTTGATTTTCTTCTCTACCCTTATGCCGTTGGGTCCTACAATCTTGCCGCTAATACTTTTCTTCTTTTGTCTCAACATAGTGTGCGGAGCAAGCTGCTCTTCGTGTTTATCTCTGTCTGTTTCTCTGTAGTGTGAATTGTTTTCATGAAAATTTTTTGAAAAATTATTTTGGTAAGCTCATCGCCAGTACTAACTAAAGTGTTAACGACATCGAACGTTTGAAACGTGCCTGTCTTGTCGTTGCAACCTTAGTGACAATGGGTGAAAAGAGGAGTAGATCCAGCCATAGCGTTGGTGAGGAAAGAATAGTGAAACCGAACGAACTGAATTGGAAATCCGTCCAAGTCTCTGACACGCTGGATGATTTTGGAGGGTTCTATGGATTAGAAGAAATCGATGGTGTTGGATTGAAAGTTGTGAACGGTCAAGCTGTGTTTTATACCAAGACACCAGATGCTATTGCTTCTTCGGCAGGTAACGGTGATGCCGATGAGAACGACGAAGCCCATGAGAACAACGACGCCCATGAAAATTCTGGCAGTGAGGGTGAGGCTGAACTGATTGAGTTCAAAAATTTTGATGATATCGCAGAAGGTGAGTTAAGTGCTGCTTCTGGGAGTTCAGGTGAAGAGGATAGTTTCACCATTGGTGACGAGGCTAGCTCTGCCGATGAAGATGAATTGACTGCCAACGTTTTCAGCAAGATAACCACTGATCTTGAAGATGTAATGGCTCCCGTAGACTTACCAGAATGGCAACAACTTGCCCCACTATCAATGACTGTGCTGCAAGGTTTATCAAAATTAGGTTTCCAGTCGCCAATGGAGATTCAACGGCAAGTTATCCCTCACGCTTTAAAAGGATTAGACATAATGGGGAAAGCTTCTACTGGTTCTGGTAAGACTTTGGCGTATGGGATTCCAATTTTAGAGAATTTGCTCCAAAATGTCGACTCTAGCTTTCCCATCGGCTTGATTTTCACTCCAACGAGAGAACTGGCGCAGCAAGTTTGCAATCATTTGAAAAAAATAAGCTCATCGTTTTTAGTTGGAGAAAATAAATCAGCGATATTACCTTTAACTGGTGGATTATCGATTCAAAAGCAAGAAAGATTATTGAAATATGAGAAAAGTGGTAAGATTATTGTTGCTACGCCAGGTAGATTCTTGGAATTAATTGAAAAGGATGAAACTTTAATGACAAAATTTGCTCATGTCAAGAGTTTAGTACTTGATGAAGCTGATAAGTTATTACAAGATGGGCATTTTGACGAATTTGAAAAAATTTTGAAATTGTTAAGCTCGAGTAGAAGTAAACTGAAAATACCTCCGTGGCAAACTATGATTTTCTCTGCTACTTTCTCTATGGATCTATTTGGTAAATTAGCTAATAAATCTACTTTTAAAAAGACTAAACTTGATAAGGATGCTAACGAGATGGAATTAGTCCTTAAGAATTTAATGCAAAAGATTCGTTTCAAATCCAAACCTTTGATTATTGACACAAATCCTTTAGACAAAATCAGTGCTAAGTTACAAGAAACGATAATAGAATGTGCCCCTACGGAACGTGATTTATACGTTTATTATTTTATCACGATGTATCCGGGAACAACAGTTATTTTCTGTAACGCCATCGAATCAGTGAAGAAATTGAATAGTTTACTGAAATTTTTGAGAATTCCAGTCTATCAAATCAATTCATCCATGACTCAAAAGAATCGTTTGAGAAATATTGAGAATTTTCAAAAGACATCTGACAAGAATCAAGGTTTAAATAAGCCTACTATATTAATTGCTAGTGACGTAGCCGCTAGAGGGCTGGATATACCGAACATCCAACATGTCATACATTATCATTTGCCTCGTACCGCTGACGTATATATTCATAGATCGGGAAGAAGTGCTAGAGGCGTAAGAGAAGGTGTATCTGTGATGATCTGTTCACCTCAAGAGTATATGGGGCCTTTAAAGAAATTGAGAAGGATGTTACAAAAAGGTAGTAGGAAAAATAAATGGGATAACGACGTGCCTCTATTTCCTATCGATTCTGATATTTTGCGTCAAATCAAAGAAAGAATAGTTATAGCTGCTGAGTTAGCAGATGATGAGATTGCGTCCAATTCGTTAAATAAAGATGATAATTGGTTGAAAAAAACTGCAGGTGAATTAGGTATCGACGTCGATTCGGATGATGAAAGAGATGCGCATTTAAAGAGAACCAAGAATAAAAAATTGAATAAATTGAAGGGTAAAAATCAAATTCAATCACTAAAAAATTCATTGAATATACTGTTGAATCAATCTATTCGTAAAGATATGAGACAAAAATATCTTACAGGTGGATTAACAAATTTAGCCGATAATTTAACAAAGAAAATTGGACATGGGACAATTATTGGGCAAGATAAAGTCGATGCATTAGAATTATTGAAAAATAATAGTAAGAAGAGAAAGAGAGGAAATACAAAAGTTTGAGTACAAGATATTGTTGATAATAGTATTAGTAAAGAATTTGAATTTAGTAGAATAATGTATATAGCCACTGATTTTTTTCATAAAATACATAATCTTCACATTTAAATCTTCTAATTAAGATCAGTTAACTTGCATTAATTTATTTTTTTTGCTTTAAATGAAATCATAATCCGATTCAGCATCGTCATCATAGTATTCATCATCCGAATCTTCTTGTAATTGTTCAAAATTAACTTTATAACGTAGCATACCACCGATACCACCAAACCCTGTAACGAACTGAGAACCTTCAGACGATTTATCCGTGATAAACTCTAAAGTAGCACCATATGATTTATAGTTTTCAGCTAACCATTCGACTAAAGGTTGTTCTGCAATCAAGTCCATTTCTTTACCTGTATTCTTATCAAGGGCGTAGGACTTATCACTTTGATCTGGTTTAACGAATTTGATTACTTCCTTATCTTCAGAATCTTTATAAATGTTTCTCATAGTATCCAAATTTTCGAATACAATTAGCGTTTCTACTGCACCTAAATCTAAGGCTTTCAAAGTATCATCAATACTGTAACAGAATTTCCCCGTATCTTGAGAGATTTCGTCAAAGTATGCATCTAACAATTTTTTCTCTTGAACAAACTTGACGTTTGATAAAGCTTCTGAGGATAACTCAATGGCTTGATTAAACCCATTGTCACCACCGTAGGAAATATCTACAATTTGTACAATCTTTGAAACTAATCTTTGGTCGAATAATTCAGATTTGGCTAAATCTGTCTTAAAATCAGCAGAACCTGCTAACACTAAACCCTTCACGTTAATCTTATCGTTAGTGATGAAATTTTGAACTGCAACTTCAGCCACTTTCCTCACATAATTATGTCTTTTTTCTTCTCTCAATCTGGCAAAACGAAGAGCGGATTGACCACCTCTCCCATGCTTCTTGGGCAAATCCACAGTGAATTTATGTAGCACAGTCCTTGTATTACCAGAAAGTAACCCAAACAACGTACCTTGACCATCCATGACAATAAACCCAAATTTATCATCCGCTTCCAATAGTTCAGATAACACTTCAGTGTGAAACTTGTTATCACACAAGTATAAAGAAGTGTTGATTGGTTTATATGGCTCAATATCAAAAGTGACTTTTTTCTCCTTCCCATCCTCAGTAATCATGTCACCACAGTACAGCACTAGCCCATTCTCTGGAACTCTATTATACAGTTTCAATTTCTGTTGTGTAGAAGTAATTGCGGATAACACAGACAACCTGTTCACTCTAGATTTGATATTCGACGCAGTACCATACTCATCCGTCAACATTTTTTGGTATAAAGAAATCTGACCTTTGGGTGGAATAACTAATGAAATCATAGAGGTACCGTTACCTCTAGCCTTCTCTAAGGATTTAATCAATTTCTTGACTTTCCAGATCTCAATATTCTTCTCAGCATCAGTCTCCATTGCTTTCTATAGCGTTTTCTTTTATTTTGTTCAGCTACAAAGTGTCTTGATAGTTTTGCAAATTATACAGTTCATAATGAACCATCTCTTTAGGTCATCGAATATAATTGTACTTACTAAACAATTTTTCATTCGAAAAATTCGACTCGTCGTCAAACAATTTTTTTTTTTCACTTGCTTTTCTTTGCCGTACAAAAATACTCAGATTACTGACTACGTAGGGGGAAACGCGGGTGGCCCACGTCCCTGTCATTATATACGCACTTACGTTTAAGCCATCGCTTATTGTTCATAGCCGGGTAACTTAATGCACCCTATTTAGGGTTGTGTTTCCGAGTAACATGGCTGTTTTGCATCCTTGCACCCCTGGATTCCACTGCATGTTAAGCAGAGAGCCGGTGTCAGATGACGGTTTTTCCGAGAGCATCCCACTCTTCGTTCTTGTGAGGGTTGGGTAGACCAGCACCCCCGTTGGTCCGAGAAATGCCACGTTTTAACCTCCCAAGAAAACGAAGAGGGGCTACTAGAGGGGAAGGGAGCAAGCATTTTTGCTCTTTCTTTTTTCTCAGATCTGCCTTCCATCAAAAAAGAAACAATGATGATTCTACAATGCTGAACAAGATTTCGGATTAGTGGAAGGTTTCAAATTGGTACACATTAAAAAAGATTGACACAACGACACTGCTTTAACAGCACGGTTTTCTTTGTAACTTACAAAGAGCCATGGGTGTCCTGTTGTTCGAAAATCAGCGGATACATTGTTCGCATGAGAATTGTACGGTTTCTTGCCCATAAAACATCAGACGACATTATCGATTGATGTGGATATGATCAATTTTTCATCAAATAATGCCAGTTATTACCATTAGTTTCTTACCATTAAAAGCCAATTCTGCATGCTCGGAACCAAAATAGTCATTGTAACTAATAATTGTTGGTAGCAAAATTAGCGAAGTATGTTGAAATCTTGTTAGTTTGATTACAAATTTTAATCATTACATTTTAATAATACTCAATCATGTCTGCACATATAAATACTTGAGTAATTTCTCATTGATTAAAACTAAATTTATTGTTTTTAAACCTCTCTTGTTTTAATTTTTTTTTGTTTCTCTTTGCTCTTATCTTAAGTAACCAAACTAATCAATTTTATTAATTATGTCTGCCATCCCAAAGACCCAAAAAGCTGTTATTTTCGAAACCAACAACGGTAAGTTGGAATACAAAGACATCCCAGTCCCAACCCCAAAGTCCAACGAATTGTTGATCAATGTCAAATACTCTGGTGTCTGTCACACTGATTTGCATGCTTGGAAAGGTGACTGGCCTTTGGCTACTAAATTGCCTTTAGTCGGTGGTCACGAAGGTGCCGGTGTTGTTGTTGCCATGGGTTCCACCGTTAAAGGATGGAAAATTGGTGACTACGCTGGTATCAAATGGTTGAACGGTTCTTGTATGTCCTGTGAATACTGTGAAAAATCCAACGAATCTAACTGTCCAGAAGCTGACTTGTCCGGTTACACTCACGACGGTTCTTTCCAACAATACGCCACCGCTGACGCTGTGCAAGCTGCTAAGATCCCAGCCGGTACCGATTTGGCCCAAGTTGCTCCAATCTTGTGTGCCGGTGTTACCGTCTACAAGGCCTTGAAGTCTGCTAAATTACAAGCTGGTGACTGGGTTGCCATCTCCGGTGCTTGTGGTGGTTTAGGTTCCTTGTGTATCCAATACGCCACTGCTATGGGTTACAGAGTCTTGGGTATCGACGGTGGTGCTGAAAAGGCTGAATTGTTCAAGAAGTTGGGTGGTGAATACTTCGTCGACTTCACTCAAACCAAGGACGTCGTTGCTGAAATCATCAAGGCCACCAACGGTGGTGCTCACGGTGTCATTAACGTCTCCGTCTCCGAAGCTGCCATCGGTGCTTCCACCAGATACGTCAGAGCTAACGGTACCGTCGTCTTAGTCGGTTTACCAGCTAATGCTTACTGTAAGTCCGAAGTTTTCGACCAAGTCGTCAGATCTTACTCCATTGTCGGTTCTTACGTCGGTAACAGAGCTGACACCAGAGAAGCTTTGGACTTCTTCTCCAGAGGTTTAGTCAAGTCTCCTATCCACATGGCCCCATTATCCGACTTGCCAGAAATTTTCGACAAGATGGAAAAGGGTTTGATTGTTGGTAGATACGTCGTTGACACTTCCAAATAAACAAGTTGAGCACCATTTTCAATACTTGTTTCTTTATGAATAATCTAATTAACGATTTCTTATATAATGATTGATAAAACGAACATTAAATAGAATTTTTTATACAATCTACTTTATGTTAACCGTCAAGGTCGGATTTCTTGATATAACCTTCAAGGTCCCTGGTGTATGGCAACTGCTCGTTGAAGTAACGCTATCACATTAAATCTTGTATCTTTTTTTCAAATCAATTTTAAGAAAAAGCGTACTGACACTGTTAAAGCAACACTCAGTCAATCGTTGCTAACAAAACTGTACCGTTGTATTAACCGGCACAAAGATGTGGAAACGGTCGGCATTACCTAAGTTGGGTCTCGTAAGACCCTTCTCCGTCAACAGGCAATTATCAAGAGTCGGTATGATCCCTAAGATCGTCCCCAAATTGCCAACTTTCTATGCAGGAAATCCGATTTTTGAAAACGATATCTCTGAATTAGAGTCCCTAGTGAAGAAATATAAACCTATCATTAATGCTATGCGCACCGAGGAGGAGAAAACATCTAATTTATCCAAAGCTGATTCGATCTTGGCTGGCAAATTCTCCATCTTGCAAAATGAAAACAGGCCTCGATGGCTCACAATGGAGCAATATGCCACCATCGGCGGTGGTACAAGGCTGAAAACGACGCAGTACTCGAGACTGGTGAAAGCCTTGAACACACTGCATGGTATTGATCCTCAATTGACAAACGATGAGATTACTTTCCTCTTATCTAAATACGTCCGAAGGGATTCAGACAAAATCATCGTTCCTAAAGTACCATCCCTAGATGAATTCGGTAGAAGCGAGGCTGTAGGGAGAAGGAAATCTGCAAGAGCCAAAGTGTATGTGGTGAGAGGCAACGGACAAATCCTGGTGAATAACAAACCACTGAACTCATACTTCACTTCTCTAAAGGACAGACAATCAATTTTGCATCCTTTGCAAGCCATTGAATCGTCAGTGAAGTACAATGTGTTTGCTGTGACCGCTGGTGGAGGATCTACAGGCCAAGCGGAAGCAATCATGCTAGCGATAGGGAAGGCCCTGCTGGCGTTCAACCCCTTGCTGAAGGCAAGACTACATAAAGCTGGTGTTCTGACAAGAGATATAAGAAGAGCAGAAAGAAAGAAACCAGGTAAATTGAAGGCAAGAAAATCCCCTACATGGGTCAAGAGATGATGTATATATGGAAAACGCCGCACTAAATACTGTTAATAATTATATTCTAACCAATTAGACCATGATCACACGCTGGTGCTGAATGGGCCCATCGCAACGTTTCAAAGAGTGCGGTTGTGTGTCACCATGGACGGAACTGTTATTGTTTCAAAATTTTTCACAAAAATTTCTAATGGATCGATGAGAACAGAGACTTATAAAACGGTTTAACAACGTTTTTAGCAACTGCGGAAGGAAACCTGGACCGAAGCATTGAGGTTTGTGTTTGTTGCGGGTTAATTGATAGTAGTTGGGACGCCGAGATGGATCAAGAAACCGAGAGAAATGTTCGCAGGCTGTGGAGAACGTTTAGGACTGTGAAGGAGATGGTGAGAGATAGAGGCTATTTTATAACGTTGGAAGAGATAGAACTATCTTTAGAAGACTTCAAAGCCAAGTATTGTGACTCGATGGGGAGACCTCAGCGTAAAATGATGTCCTTCCAAGCGAACCCTACTGAGGTGGCCATTGAGAAGTTTCCATCGCTAGGTTCCTTGTGGGTAGAATTTTGTGATGAAGCCTCTGTTGGTGTTAAGACTATGAAGAACTTTGTTATGCACATCCAGGAGAAGAATTTCCAGACAGGTGTGTTTGTGTATCAAAATAATGTGACTCCGAGTGCTATGAAACTAGTGCCCTCCATACCTCCTGCAACGATTGAAACTTTCCACGAAGCATCATTAGTAGTGAATATCACTCACCATGAATTGGTTCCCAAACATATTAGGCTTAGCGAGGCAGAGAAGAAGGAGCTGTTAAAAAGATATAGATTAAAAGAATCTCAATTACCAAGAATCCAAAGGGCAGACCCAGTCGCATTATATTTAGGTTTGAAAAGAGGTGAAGTCGTGAAGATCATTAGAAAGAGTGAGACATCTGGTCGTTACGCAAGTTACAGAATCTGCATGTGAATGAAACTTGTTATGAAAAATTATAGATATATCGATTTTAGTAGATGTCTATTATGTATATTAACATGGCAATTCAAGAAAATTCGAGCCAGACGTCTAGCTTTCATTCGATTCATTCGTTAGCTCCCCGCGCGCATGCCCTTCGGTTGTAGCCTTGAGCACAGAACTACGTCAGTGGTTCCTTTCCACCAATGGATATCTTTCAAATGACAGCTCTCGAGAGGGCTCACTTGTACTCCATTGGAACCTAGAAAGACGGATCCTATTGTTATAATTAAAGAATCGATCAAATCAGGTCGAAGTAGTAATTGGTTTATTATATTAGCTCCACCTTCAACCATTATAGAATTGATTTTAAATTCATCTTGTAATCTTTGGAATAGTTTCGTCCAGTCAATTTCACTCGCATGTAACACTAAATAAGAAACATTCGGTTCTTTTACAACTGGATCATCCTTAACAATGACAATCGGTGGTTTTCCTTGGTTTTTCATAAAAATGTCATGCATTTGAGAACCTTCAAACCTCCACTCGTGTTTCAAGTCAACAATTATTGGTCTGGGTGTCAGACGATGCAAAGGTTCCATATCAGTAGGCCATTTGCAATTCAATCCCGGATTATCTACTAGCGCTGTAGTGGTCCCAACTAGTATACCATCATGATGATGTCTCAGATAATGAGTCATGGTTTTGGTCTCAGGGTGAGATATAACCGTTCTTACACCATGGCCCTTAGAGATTCTCGAGTCTAAACTTTGAGCATACGTCAATGTTATAAAGGGAAACAGCTTACCATTCAATCTTTTAGGTATGGGTAAGTAATCCTGTAAAAAATCAGGAAGATCTGGTTTCAATGGCACCAACGACATACAGCCTTGTATAATCCTTACCAATGGTAAATTTGAACAGGTACCCACCGGCTCATAACCCCATCAAAAATGTTATTAAATTTCTTCCACATAGTATGATTTTTGAATTAGACGTTATTACAAATTCTCATATGAAAGAATTGAAAAAAAAATTGAAGTCCTGAATTTTCATGATTGACTTTCAATGAGTGATACCCATCAATTGCCTATTGTATACTGTTCGTTTCGTGCAGGTAATTGATCACTCAATGCCACGTTAGCGAGTTTGCCAGGTTTATAGCTCTTATGTAAGTGAATTTTCTGAGTATTAGTATTGGTACTTGGTCCATCTTCTACCTCAACGGCGTGATCTGGTTGGTTATCGAATTCCTTACCTTTACGTAGCTGATTCTTAACTCTTTGAGACTCCTTCAATTCCATCTTCAATTGCTTATTCACTAGAGCGTCTCTATGGCGTTGCAACCTGAGCGACTGTCTCTCATCCCACAATTTCTTCTCTAAGGCCGGATCTTTCTTGTCGTCATCATCTAATAACAACAGTTTCCGTATTATATCTTTACTTGTACTGTAATTATCAGCAACTATCTGTCTCGTGTCTTCTTCTCTTTCAGAAGAGTCAATAGCCGTTTGTATCCTTTGTCTTCTAAGCTCTTTCACATCAGCATCTTGTTTTGTGCTAGATTTAGCAATCTTCTGCGGTGCTCGCTTTATTATTTTGGGTTTGTAAAGGACAGGTTCTTCTTCCAAATCACTAGACAGTTCAGAACTATCGGTAGTTGAGTCTTCAACATTATTATTGGTTTGTGGCCCGTGTCTCCTTTCTTCTGAGCCCAGATTGAGATCACACGACATTTGCGCTCCACTGTTACTAAATATATAGTCTTCCCGCTTCTCACCCACATTCAGTGGCCCAAAAACTAGCAGAATGTCATTTAGGTTAAATAAAACACTCCTAGCATATATTTACATATATTTTAAGAACAAACAATCAATAACGACTCGATGAAAATTATTTGATTAATGTTACTGATTCTATATAAGATTGCTAGCAATTACCAGTTATATCTCTTAGCACATCTAATCTTCTCTTGAAACTCTTTCGGAAGAGTATGCTCCTTGGGGATAATATAATTCTCTACTAATTTTGGAATCATTTTAGGCGTCACTCTACCTAACCATATTAATGTCATCGTGTCCTTTAAATAAATTTGTACGTTACCTGCAAACTTGTGACCACCAACGTGATTAATATACTGTACACTTATACCATCAGCTCTGAAATCAGAATTATCTCTATATAATCCATGATTTATTAATTGTCTTTCGAACACTTTCCTCATGTATGGAGCTGTGACACCACATCGTTTATCTCTTGTCGTGTGTGAACATAAAAACACAAACCCTTTTTCTCTTGCAGGTGTTAATTGTGGGAATTGTTTGAATAATTCATCCATGTCTGAAACTTTTGAATCTAATAAGATTGGGACTAAAACGTCCAATGCGGATTCGACTTGCTCGACTTTCAAATCATTCATCCAGATAAAATACGGTAATATCAACACGTTATTTTTCAAGCCTCTCATGACATCAATGTCCATAATATTAATTGGCATCGAAGTGACACTGCAAGTCAACGTTTGACCTTGCCCCAGGTTAGAATATTTAGATTCATTCCTATTGCACCAGTTTTGTATACTGGCTTGAATTGAGTTAGGTTTCTCCTGGCAGGCGTCATGAGCCCAATCTGCTTGCGAGGTTGGGACAATAAAGTGGATCTTTGGATCCTTTGAAGTATTGAACAATGCTGTTTCGTTATCGATTGCCAATTTAGAAAACACATTTTCACCTTTCTCTATGCTCTCCAAATCACAATCACCAGAACAGATTTTTAAAGGATCTTCACTATTCTCGCAAATAGCAATTCCATAATCTTCTAACTCTTGAGAAATCTTATCTATGGGATAACTCTCATCGTTCATTTTTTCGTAACTATGCTTCTTCGATTTCAACGTCGTATGTATGTGCACTCTCCATAAAAACGCTTACGTGTTTCTAATAACTGGGATTTCCACCAGATACTAAGATTACTTGGTTTTATTGAATAACAAGAAATCGTATGTGTCAAAAATAATTGTTAAAAGACTAACTCACTGAAGCATTTCAACTTAGGACAGAAAATATATATCTATATTTACTGAATTTGGATATTTTTTACACCCCATTGTGATTTGAGGAGTGTACAGTTCGCACTAGAAACAGAACAGCCTCCTTTGTTAACAATAGAGAGTTATAATCACTAAACTGCAGCAGAGTTATGAAAAATTTTATTCAATGGTCTTGAAACCCATCAAACCCTGGGATACTGGCACCAAACGCTTTGCCAATGTATCTAATCTTGTTACTAGCACCGTAGTTGTCGAATTCGTCCAATTCTTGTTGTGTCAAGGGAGCTAATTCGATGGTACTTGCAATTCTTACTGGGTTCAAGGATCTAGGAATCACTACAGTACCTTTTCTAATGTGGTAAGAAATTAGAATATCGTTAACGGACATCGAGTACTTTTCACTCAGTTTTTTCGCTAATGGGATCTCTAGATTTGGAGCTCCTGGACCTCCCAAGGGAGAATAAGCCGTCAGGACAATCTGATGTCTTCGACAAAATTTCACTAGCTCCACTTGAGGTAAATGCGGATGTAACTCCACTTGGTTGATCACTGGTTTCACTTTACAAGTCTTCAATAATTTCTCTAAATACTCAATTGGATAATTACTCACACCAATGGCTCTCACTCTATGATCGTTGGGATCTAGGTAGATTTGTTCCATTTGCTGGTAGGTTTTGGAAAAATCTCCCTTTGGATCCAATTCCACTTGACCAGTAGAATCTTTTGGAAGTTTCACCAATCCGTTAGCGTCTTCATGTTTAGGAAACGCCAAGGGCCAATGTTGTAAAAATAGATCAACGTAATCCAAGCCAAGGACTTTTAGCGATTCGTTTAAGGATTTATCAACTTCATCCCAACGGACAGGCCAAACTTTAGTGGTGATAAACAAATCGGACCGTTTAATATCACCGTCTTCAATCAATTCTTTTATGGCTTCTCCGACGTATTGCTCACTACCATAAAACCAGGCTGTATCAATGTGCCTATACCCTGCCTTCACAGCAGCTTTCACAGCTTGTTTAGTCTCAGGTAACCTTTGATTTGGGTTTGCAGTCCCTAACCCTAAGGCAGGAATTGAAGTACCATTATTCAATTTGAAATAAATTTCAGTAGATTTTGGATGTAACATAGTTGTCTCTGTCAGCTCTTAAGGTTAATATTAATAGATAAATGGTACAAGAATTGTAAGATACTTACTGTGTCAGATAAATATTATGTAAGATGGTTAAGGAATTTCTTATGATCTTATATACTTGTCACTTATCGGCATGTTTGTCTTCGACTGCATTGAAAAGCTGATAACTCCGTCCTCGACTGGAGCTTGCATTAATACCCTTTTTAATATGACACATATAAGGCGATATTTGAAACGCTTGTAACTTGAAATACATAAAAACGACAGTAAGCAATTAATAGTCGTTACACTCATCCTCACCGCAGTATTGCCATTTTTCAGAGCAAATTAGAGCAAGTTGGCGGACTAAATTATCTTAGAACATATACAGTTATCTACTTAGGGTCGTACTTAAGTGCGTATGATTAGTCTTTTGTAAGGAACTACTTAAAACATTATCTTTTCGTTTATTAGCTCTCTATTGTTTGTAAATATACTTATTCGTAGTCTATCAAATGTTGGTCCTCTAAGAAGTTTCCTTGTTGGTCGATCTCTTTTGTCTTGGTAAGATCCATGGCAATGTTCCCATTTTTCATATTTAGTTTCTTAATAGTGACGTTTTTATTATAATTCTGTTGTCTTAACTCTGATAATTGCAATTTCAAAAAATTGTTCGAACGAATGGTTAATGACCATCCGTTGATTATTTCATTGATCAGTAAGTTACCAGCAATATTGTAATAGAAGTTAATTATTTGTGATTTTAAACTTTCCACTTGTGAATCTAATGAAGACGTCATATTTAACAGTGACGTTGTATAAGAAATTCTCTTTAATGAATTGTTATAGTTGATAAGGTTTTTCTCTTGAATTAACCCATTGCATTTCTTCATTAGTAAGAACATGAATTTAAGGGATTCTTCTTTAAAACATGTAGCTAATTGTAAATTTTTATCATAGCATTCGAACGTCTTTTGTAAACTATTATAATTGATTACTTCTTCTTCAAACCTATTTGTGATAAAGTGGTTTTTCTTTTCTAATTTATCAATTTTGTCTCTTAATTCGTTAATCTTTGATGCTTTAGAAAGAATTTTGCGATTCAAATTTTTCTCTTGCGCTTGTAAATCTTTAGTCTCTTTATTGAATTTTTTATTCTTCTGAGTCAATTCGAAATTTTCTTTCCTACTAAGTGCTAATTGATTTTCTAAGTCATGAATTTTGTCCTTAGTCCAAGCTAATAAATTATAACTTAATTGGGACATAGTGACTTTTCCTTCCCACATTTGGGAATTGTTTTCACAGAGTAATAACTTAATCAATTCATTTAAATTTTCCTTAGATTGATTGTTGAATGCAATGGGAGGTTCTGTAAACGTTTTTGTTGGAGAGTCAAAGACAAATTTATATGGGCTTTTTGCTAGCTCATCAGGAGGAGTTATGGGAGACGTATTATTATGTCCATCTAAATCAGAATGACTACTAGAACTTGTACCACTTAATGAACAAGATGAATCATTATCAGTTGTACAATTTTCTATCAAGAATTTGGATCTCTCTTTTTGGGGTAAATTATTTCGTGATGGAATCGAATTTCTTCTTGACATCGATTTGAAATGGCGTTGTGGAGATTTTGACAAGCTTTTGAAAAAAGTAGATATGGTAGTTCTTTTGCTTGAAACCGAATGGAAATCGTCATTCTCATCTGTACTTTCATCGATTGCTTCATCGTTATCAATTTGCTTCAAATCATCAGAATCATCAATGTCATCAATTGACACGTTTGCTAATCCTTGTAATTTAACATCAGCTGAGCCCTTAAATAACCAATTTCTAAATTGAGAAGTATTCTTATGTAGTAAAGGCTCTTTCAGAAATGGAAGTTTTGTAATTTTCTTCTCATTCGGTTCAATAGAAGATAATAATTTATTAGAATTACTTAGGAGCGACCTTTCTTCGCCCGACATTATCTATCCGTTACTTTTAAATAACTCTCTTTTTTACCATAATATATACAACAAGAAGATTTACTGTTCACTTCCATATAATTTTTTAGTTCCGATACTTTGTTGGTGAATCTTGAATATATAGTCAAATAATTTAATTTTGTGGCACATTTCATGACAGAGACAAAATTATGTCCTTGACCAAAAAAACAAATCCTTACAAAACATAAAAAAACATATAAAGATAATTACTTTTAATTAGATGATATGTAGGAATATATGATGATAACTTTGTAAATAGGAAATATGCCAATTAGAACAAACATGATTGTCAGTTCACTTTTTCACCATAAATGAAGAATTGAGTGAAGATAATTAAATCTAAGATCAAAGTCCCTGAGCTTCCTAAAAGCCATGAGGCATTAATCTTTAAATAAAATAAATCTTGAGCAACCACTAGAATAGAAATAATGTAAAGTGAGTTACCTAAACATGCAAATAGGAAAAATAGAAATGAAACCCCATCACACGATTTTCTCTTATAATTTAATAAGATTTGAGGTACTCTTGATGCTAAATATAATATAGCACTTAAGTAGCCAAACACTTGAGCCCAAAAATTCATCTTCCGATCCACACCGGGGAAATTTGGTGCTGATTCGGGTAAGCGAGTCTTGGTTTTCAAACAATAAGATATATACCATGAAAGAAACCCACCTAAAATGACACTGGAAACAACAAATGCGTTATACATTAAATCATTCATTGGAGAACCATTTTTTTTATCTTGTAGCTCTCGATTTAACAAAGGTTCCAGCTCTTCTCCTGTTTGGGTCTCTAAATCAACAGAATCGCTTACTGAGCACTCTAGCGTCAAAGTATCTGAGACTTTAAGTGAATCTCCATCACCATACCATAAACATTGTAATAACAGGATAATGTCTGCGAGCGTGTAATAAGCAGCTAATAAAACCACTGTGGTTAAAAGATGTTCCATCACCGCACCTAACCAGTTGAAAATATCACCTATCAACCAAATCACTATAAAATGCATAGAAAGTCCTTTCGAGGACTTCCGTTTAAAGATCTCTAAAATTTGTGGAATGAAAACCACAATCCAGCATGCTATAGAGATAGAACCAGCTATTTCACTTAGTGTCGTTCGATCCAACACTATAGAAACAAGCTCAACCATTTGTTAATAATATTTACCACTATGAGTCTTTAAGATAAGTATATGAAGCAAGACCCTTGTGTCCTATTTCTCATTAAAATGATTACCTTTTGAAAATATTGGTTCTATAGCTCATCGGATCGTCTTTCACTTTTCTTTTGATTTCTTATTGAAAAGAAGAAAAAAATGACAGCCGGGCGCTCTTATTCAAGTAATTGTGTCAGGTTAGGCCAAAGTACATCTCTGAGAAAGCCATTTATACATGTATGTTATCTGGCATGCGCTCATTGAATTTTACCCATCTAGTAATTTGCTCTAAGACTTTACAGAGTTTGAATTTGATAAAAACTTGCTTCTTTATTTATCTTGAATTAATCATTGCTACTAGTAATTTGTTGAGAAATAGATACCGTATGTGCTAAATGTAGGTACCGTAGCGATAATATCCTCTCTTGACCAAAAAATTTGATAATGAGGCTACTTCTGTATCTCTCAATGTGTTTCTTCCAATTAAAAACTACTTTATAAAAAGACTATACGGCAGCTCCATGTAAAAATCAAATAGTACCTTTAAAATATTTTTACGTTTAAGACTGATGGTTGTTAAGTCCACGGAAACATATCAACTTTTGAATTTATCGGAGAACTTGCAAGTATTCTACCAGGAATACCTTTTTTCCAAGTCTGTAATAGTTCGATAACTACCCATAGTATGGTTATTAAATCGATTCTAGAGCGATATTTGCATTAGATCTGATACTATGTTTGAAGCTAAAGCATAGGTGGCACAATCAGGAAACCGAATCCACACAGAAATGAGTATATATAAAGACAGGAAATCATAAAGATTTTTGAGGTTCAAGGTAAGTTCTAATATGTATTTCTTGTTAGAAAAAACCAAGTGGATAAACTAGGATTGGCCGCTCTTCTAGTATTAGAGAACTAATAGCAGGAGTATAACTCAGGATACAGTTTATTCTGCTTCAACAGTTGTACTGTGTAAAGCCCCCAATCAGCATGTAATAATGGCTACGCTTTCTTACAAAAGTAACATTTGTCTGGTCCTATAGTGTAGTGGTTATCACTTTCGGTTTTGATCCGGACAACCCCGGTTCGAATCCGGGTAGGACCTTTTTTGCATTCTATTTCAGCTTTTTTTTTTTAACGAATGCGAATTGTATTGGGTTCCTAGCGTCAACTTCATTGTTTTAATGTTTTAAAAGCATTGATAGTGAATCATTGTTTGCATGTTTTAATATTACATTCGTTGTTGTTACACCTGATTACAATAGTGAACGGTCAATTATTCGTTTCAGGTACTGAAGTTTATTCAAAAAAAAAGAAAGAAAGAAAGTTGGCAAAACCCAATTCAAAGTAGCTTGCCATCCTTAATTTTCACTGAATATTTAATCAATTGAATAACTTTATTGGCTGAAAGGATATCTAAATGAATATTCTAACTGAACTTTTAGAAATTGATGAGTCTTCAAAGATTTTAGTCCCTGAGAATGTTGAAAATGGAGGCAATCAAATAAAATTATTTGAAACTTTCTTAAACGAATATGATTCCTTCCATGAGAAAACCATTAAACAACATAATATTACTGAATTGTTAGATGAGTTACAAAGCTTAAAATCCAAAGAATCAGATATCAATAATGCTATCGAACATTTGATACCTTCTTTAATGCAATATTTACAAGATTTTAATCAGCAGATAGAGTCTTTTTCTAAAGAATTTGAACTTTTGAGAGATAAATCTTTGCAATTGAAATCAGTCCTAGAAGGAAATATGGATCGGATCAAAAAAATTAGTCCATTAATAAATGATTTAATAATACCGCCTCAAAAAATTAATGAAATACTGAAAGGAAGAATTAATGCTGGTTGGTTAACAAATATCTCATTTATTAAAAGGAAATTTGAAATTTATGAAAAATATTCTAAAGAAGAGTTAGATACTAATTTACCAAATGATTTTAAATTACTGTATGAAATTTTGAATGTCTTAAGATCTATTATCTTAGAAAGATCTAAGAAGTTTATAATAGGGAAATTAAGGATTCTAAGATCACATCAGCCTATTCCATCACAAAGAGTACAGAAACAATTGTTGCAATTAGGCATGATATATGAGTTTATTCTTGAAAACAATTACTCTTTGGCATTAGAGATAAGACAAGCATATGCTTACACAATGAGATGGTATTATAAGGAATATTTCGGTCGATACATTAGATCCTTAACTATTTTACGCTTTATACCTATTGATATACATTATTCTCTAGGAAATGCTTTGATCAATGCTAGTAAAGATAAAGATGATTCATTTAATGGGTCTACGGTGGCCATGTTTTCAAATTATTTATCTAGCACATATGGTTATGCTTTAACTGTTACAAGTGGATCTATCAAAGAGTATTTCCAAATCCATAAAAGATTATCTGCTTTATCGTTAGAAGATAATTCAGTCATGGTATCACAGATTGCTGAAAATAATTCAGGCAAAATGTTTATAGAGGTCGGATTCAAAAATTTAAATCTAGCAATCTTAGAAAATTGTGCCATTGAGTATAATTTCTTGAAGATTTTTTTCCAATTATCTGAAGAGACTAATGAAGGTAATGCTTTATTAGAGCAAATTTTTCAACCGACATTTGAAAAAGCTTTAGAATATACAGAAAATATCCTACTGAACTCTTACGTGTATGATATATTCGGTGTATTGATATCTATTCGAGTTGCCAAAAAGTTAAGACAAGATGCGATCAAACAACATTTGAATGTCATGGAAAAGCATATAAATGATTTACTTATTTTGTTGTGGCCAAAATTCCAGCAATTGGTTGATTGGCAATCAGAATCATTAACCAAACTATCTGTTTCACAAATAAATTTTGATAAGACACAAGTAATCTCTGCCCCTAATGAATTATCAATTATCTTCACTATGTTCTTCCAATCACTTTTGACATTGACTCATCAACATTGGGGTAAGAAAAATATGGAAAATGAAAATGATGATGACAATGTTGTTGTTGATGAAGACGAAAGAGCAGAGCCTTTATACAATTCGATTATTAGACTTAGGAACGACTACGAAAATCTTATGACCAAATTAAGCAAAACGGTCAAAGCACCTGAGAAATTCTTATCAGTTAATTTTTTACATGTTCACAATAGTTTACAACAACAATTATTAAATGTTGATACTGGTAAAAACGAAGTAATGAAGTCTCATGTTTCCAACTCTATCCTATATGAAAATGAACAACACTTCTTGAAATTGGTTGAGGCATATAACCGTCAAAGCTAATAGAATATGTGTTTCTATAAAATATATATAAATATATAATTACCCATAATTTAATGTAGTATTATGTTGTAAATCCTTCAGGAACACCTTTGGCATGTCTTTGATTTAAATTCAAAAAAACACCACCAGAGGCAAATCCATACCATTTGTAGCCTCCATCAGATTTTAATAACGTCTGTATCACCTTATTACTTTGCAGATCAGAATATGGTACACCAATTTTGGGATCGAAGTATTGGCAGTCTAGACCTGTGATTAAACAGTGTTTCTTAACACTTCCAGCAAAGATACCTGTTGGTGGTTTTGTAATGATTGGCATATCGTTTGTCTTTGTATCTAGAACTTCATATTCTAATTTAATCTTTTTATCATATTCACCAAAAGCTGGGAATTTATCAAGAAACGATAAATCGGGTCTAACGGGTTCACTTAAAGATAATCTGGTCTTTAAATCCTCATTTTGCACTGACTTAGAATGAAGAAAAAGAGTCATAGGTTCTGTTGGATCATGTATATCTTTAGCTTGCAAGCCATTATTCTTAAAGATATTGATCGACCTCAATTTAGGTGGCAAGAAATTTGGAACTTCCAAGTCAATTTCTGCAAAAGTCACAAACTCTTTGCCAACTAACTGTGATGGACCTTCATAAACAAGTTCTTCTGTAGCGTCCCCTATTGAAGTTTCATCTGTGACTGGTGTCTCGGGGGTGTCTAAAGGTTCTGCGATGTCTGGGGTAGATTCCTTAGATACGACGACATTAGTAGCAGAATAATTAATAGTAGGAATCATACTGATTTGAGGCAATAAATGGAATGAGACTTTTTTATCAGGGCTGTTATGGACTTGAGACTCTTCTCTATCGTCATTTGTGTGTTTTCTAATGACTCCCATTGAATTACTATTAGGCTCCCGAAGCTCTTCAGCTTCAGGGGTATTTCTTGTTGTTTCGACCATTGAGTGACTTAGTGAAATTTCTCCAACAGATTTTACAGGTTCTGCTTCTTGGTTTCCAATTAGAGCTGTATTATCTTTCACAATTGGAGATTCCATTTTCAAATCATCTTTCAAGTCATTGGGATCCAATAATTTCGATGTACTAGGTATATCATTCTCCGTTGATGATTCTACAGCGAGCTTATCACTCAAGCCTTCTTTAGTCACCAAATTTTTCTTCGTGCGTCTAGTATATTTCCTCTTCTTCTTTTCCCTTTTACTTAATTGAAGATCCCAATAAAGTTTATCATCTAATTCCATTAATGGACTTACCTCCCATGAGCTACTCAAGAATCGTACAAATAATTCATGTGAATCAAATTTCAAATGTTTCCTATTCTGTGAAGCTAATCTACTATTTTTTTTTGACAACTCTTGTTCTTTATATTTGTTTAAACTCAAGACATTAAATTTGGCAGTCTCTTCCGCAATCTCTAACCTTTTCTCTTGTGTTAGCTCTATTTGTGACTCTTTCTCTTTACTTCTTTGTTGTAATTTCTCTTTAATTAATTCACGTTTCTTCTCAGCTGTCGACAAATTCTCGTAAACTTTCAATTTATTAGCCACTGCTGAAGCTCTCTTTGACGTTCTTCTTTCAGTTTTTAACAAACTTTCTGCAGTGAGTAAATCTGAAGAATGAGTTCGATCTTTGTCAAGAGATTTATTTATACGGTCGCTGGTTGTCTTTTTCACTATGGCCACATTCGCTTTCTTCTTTTGTTTATTCTTTCTTCTCTCTAATTTTTCTTGTCTTTTCAATTCTCTCTCGCCAGACTCATCGTCTTCATCATTAGAATCATTATTCTGATCAGAGTCACTGCTAAACATTAAATCCTGATCATCGGTCCCGTTAACTGGTGTTCCCGAAATAGATCTTCGATCCATGCCATCGTCTTCCTCATCTTGTTCCTTGTCATCTTCTTCTCCCGATACTTCAAACTCCTCATCCTCTTCGTCTTCTTTGAACAATAAATCTATTTCATCCTCATCTAAACTTTTCGTCTTATCTTCAAAATTTTGTAACTCTTCTTCTAATAGCTTCTTTAATTTATTACCAGCATTGAATCTTCTCTGCCTTGTATTAATCAAAAGATCGTGTTCCTCACCATCGCTTAGTAACTCCTCCATACTGCTACGTTATAGGCACAGCAGTAAAATGACAACAGAGTTAGTGTAATTACTCTAATATGTCAAATGTCAATAGTAAATGGTAATTTATTGGTTAATACTAAGTAATATATATTTGTATGGATAATACATACAAAACGATGAGTCCAGCTCTATGGATGATGTACTCTATTGCGCACTCTCTAACGCTTTATCTGGAGCGGCCTCATCATCATCCACAAATTGTGGCATAGCTCCGGATAAATATGAAGGAACTCCAGCTTCGTTCTTAAGATCAGATTCAAATAGATCATCATTAATCATATCATCTTGCAACGCTTCTAACTCTGCGTCTAGCTCGAATTCATCTAAATCATCTATCTCGACAGGGTTCAAATTCAAAGCATTCTGTAACTCATCTCCCTTTTCAATCAGTTCTAACATTTCTTCTTGCATATCCTCTAATTTATCAATATCAATCTTGCCATACTGTTGTTTCAAAATCTTATTATTTTGTCTTAACGCCTGTACACTGATCATGGTATTGTTCAAAGTATCGTTCATCAGCTGAGCCTGCTGCATAGACCAATCCTGGTTGTCCAGCTGGTCCCTCATTTGTTCCAACCGCTTCCTCTTTGTTAAAAGCTTCATGGCCTGAGCTCGGAGAGGCTTCTGACCCATCATCGATTTAGTCTGAGCCAGTTTCTTCTGAATCTGAGCTAGCTGCATGTTTAATTGTGTAATCTGGGTCTCGATCTGAGACAGCTTCGTTTGTAAATTGCTTTGAGCGTTGTTCATAGCATGGCTCGATTCTTGTAGTAATTGGTCGTGGCTTTTCTTCCCACCATAGCCAAAGATTCTGTTCATTTCAGGAGTCGGTAACACTTTTATATCTGCGTGTCTCTTGCGCTCCTCCAACGCTCTTCCTACCGCTCTTTTTACGCTCCTATTGCGTCTTGCTAATACTCCCTGATACTAGTTAAGAGTACGAATGCTTTGCTTATATACTATATTAAATATATATTCAACACTTAGATAGGAATAACGTTTTCGTGGTCGCTAACGCAGTTAGTTGGCACGGTTTGATTGCAAGTACTCTGCCAAGGCATCGATCGTGACTAATGGAATGTTATATTGCTTTCCGAATTTTACACAATCGTCCAGTCTCATCATGGAGCCATCATGATCGTTTACCAACTCACAGATAACACCCACTGGTTGCAACCCGCTCAACTGGCACAAATCGACAGCAGCTTCAGTGTGTCCACGTCTCGTTAAGACACCTCCATCGGCAGCTCTTAAGGGACAGATATGGCCTGGTTTCAAAAAATCAGTAGCTTTCTTACTTGGGTTGGCCAAAGATTTACAAGTCAGGGCTCTATCGTGAGCGGAAATCCCCGTTGTAGTGCCTTCAGCAACATCAACGGTGATCGTATAAGCGGTTCCATGCCTATCATCGGCGTGGGACGCATACTTCATACTATTTCTCAATAATGGTAAGTCCAATTTATCAGCTAATTTGTTTGGCATAGGCGTACAAACGTAACCAGAGGAGTGGCGTACCAGGAAGGCCATATCCTTCTCAGTGACGTTTTCAGCAGCAATGATCAGGTCACCTTCGTTCTCACGGCTCTCATCGTCCATGACAATAACAAACTTGTTTTGTTTGAAATGAGCGATAGCTTCTTTAATAGGCATGAATTGATTAGACATCTTGTTAGCACCGCAATGTAGAAGAAACTGGTGAGGCAATTGACTGATTTTGATAAGAACAATTGGGCCGAATTGCTTCAAATGAACAAGTATTAGTAATACTGTGAGCCTCACGCTGTTAAGCCGTTTAAATTTGACAAATAATTTTTCAAATTGAAGAAAAACTGTTTACTATGCTAGTAACTCATAACTACTACTTTATCAGTGTGAGAGCTCCTGTAGTACATCTGAGGATCTAATTGAGTACATTAGAGAGAGAATGTCATTGTGAAAGTGACTCTCTTTTATTGTTTGAAATTTCGAGTTAAAACCATTAGCTTTCCGTGAGATAAAAAATTGAACATAATGGATTTAGAGATTGATGATATCCTAGCAGATCTGGATAGGGATACTACTGCTGTGAATTCATCGCTGTCCACATACGCCGAGAATAAAGCGGTGCGTACTGATTTTAGTGATAATACTACCATTCTAAATTCCAGTTTACCCGCACGGCCGGATACCAATAATGCTATACCGCCTTCTACAGTGGAGGCACCTGTTGATTTCTCAAGACTGATGACACATTGGGTTAATGAACGCTGCTCTCCAGAATTGCTTCCGTACCCTCACAATCTAATGGCCAGAATGTTATCTAGAATTGAAATCCAAATGGAATTTCTAGAAATGGTATCAATGAAATACGTTGATGACAATGAAATGTCTAGCTATAAACCTGCCGTCCCACATGGCAATGCACCATTGAACAATAATAAGATGTTACCAATTCTTTGCATGGAGGCAGAATTGGAAAGAGTGAAATTTGTCATACGAAGCTTCTTACGTTGTCGATTGAATAAGATTGATAAATTTAGTGTCTACTTGTCACAATTGGATGTACAGGGTCCAACTGGGGAACATACACAAACGAATTTTATGCCATTGGACCAGCTATTATCAAGAGATGAATTAAGCTATCATGAAAGACATTTTAAATTATTATTAGAATTATTAAATTCAAGTTTTCTCAAGCACATGCCGGAAGAGTTGCAAGCTATTAACGACAAAGATGGAACCATAAACATGGTAGATGAACCGGACTGGAATAAATTCGTCTTTGTGAAAGTGAATGGCCCTGGAGATAATAATTTAGATAAAGACCCGTTACTGACTAAAGACCCTGAAACAAATTCTTTCTACTATTCGGTATCAATTCCAGAATTAAGTGAAGACATCGAACTAATCATTGGGAGTATCTACGTATTAAGGTATAATGTGATACGAGAGTTGTTAATGGAAAATAAAGTTATACTAATTTAAACATCAAGATCAGTGATGTATTTGCATTGAATGAAAATCACTAATGACTTCATTCTCACCCTTTCTTTTCTACAATTTACTGGTAGTACATGAACTAAGATAGTTGGTTTTTTTTCCTTCTAATGAATATAAACATACACAATTACATCACATTACTATTATTGTCAAAATGTTAAGATTTTACCATAAAATGGAAACACCTCCATGCTAAACCATATAACATTCCGTCTACTGGCTTTCCAAAAATATAAGCTTGACAGTTCGAAATATATCATCAATATTGAACCCTAAAATTCTGGCGGCAAGTTCAGTCCCCCATAACATTATTGCGCTTAATGCTATTAGTATTGCAATTTTACACACTCCTAAAGTGACGGCACCACATGTATCCATTAACGCCCCTAGTAGTAAGAATATCGCTGCAGAACTTTTTAAAAGTGCTTGTAACATGGGGAAAGTTGGCTCAATAGCTCTTTTCAATATAGAAAGTTCGTCCTCCGAATAAGAAGTTTCGACCAAATTCGATATATCTGAAAGATCGGCATATTTTTCTTGTAAATCTTTCACCCAATTTTGGAATAGTTCATATTCTTTCTTACTAAGTGATTTCACAAACTTCAAAGCTTGTAAACTGAAATATTTGGGAGAATTTTCTAGCGCCCAATCAATCCCATTACTCAGATCATCTAAATGGGAAGATACATTGGTAGCATCCTCTTGAAGTTGTTTTAATTTCCTGTCGATAACTCTAGACATGAAATAGACACAATGAGGCCTGCGTTTATAATTATTTAAAAAAGCATCTAATTGGTTGGTAAGGATAACAATCTTGTCGGAATTAGAATCATTTTGAGACACATAAGAAATTAAATCAGAGCAACTTTTATTATAATGATTTTTAAAGCTAAATGACCAAACTGAGGTGAAAAATGAGGGAAGTATCAAAAAGGTAAACAGTATACGTTTTACAATCATTATATGATTATAACAATTTCTTGAAATGATTTATTAATGTTCAACAGAATGCCCAAGCATCTGGTAAGTAATTCAGATATGTGGTTTTGCATATTTACTGATATTTATATTGCTTGGTTCGAATTCAAACATTCCGATTAAAAAATAGCTTTTTAGTGAAGAATTTCTTGCATGGTTAGAATTACGATCTAAATTGTGCTATTTTGTTATAATGAAAATTTGCGTATTACAAACCAATTTCTTGATTTAAGAGGAGGCTACTTACTTATGACAGTTGTCTAATAATGCATTAGCCTAAGCTAAGGCATTTTAATAAAAATGTGCTATTTCGATGACAGATACCGAATTTGGCTAGCTTGCCCGCAGTCCCCGACATACTCAACCATAACATCCGTGCATTTTATTAGAAATTAAATTTACATAAAAATGTTTTGTGTATGAATAGTTATATTCTTCAGAATGTTGTGCAAAAAACATATTTCCATTATGGGACCATGAAGCACAAGTGAAATTTCACCGAAGTCAGTGAGGGTAAGATGAGGTCTGGTTAACCTGATAGCCATAGTAGCAACGAAGTTACTGATTTCATTAACAGATTAACTTAATGATATCAGATTAATTTTTTATTAGTTAATCCTGTTTAAGAATAAGTTTTGAACTATTCCCCTTACTGAGGAAACTTGTACAATTTTGAAAGAGAACAATGGCTAAACAATCCTTAGACGTATCTTCCGATAGAAGAAAAGCCAGAAAGGCTTATTTCACTGCTCCATCATCAGAGCGTCGTGTGCTCTTATCTGCTCCATTATCTAAAGAATTAAGAGCACAATACGGTATCAAAGCTTTACCAATTAGAAGAGACGATGAAGTCATGGTCACCCGTGGTTCCAAGAAGGGCCAAGAAGGTAAGATTTCCTCTGTTTACAGATTGAAATTCGTTGTGCACGTTGATAAGATCACTAAAGAAAAATCTAACGGTGCTTCTGTCCCAATCAGTATCCACCCATCTAAACTAGTCATTACTAAATTACATCTAGACAAGGACAGAAAGGCTTTAATCCAAAGAAAAGGCGGTAAGCTAGAATAAATATATTAAATAAAAGCATCAAAGTTCATCTTTAAAAATGATATAATTATAATTAGCAATTAAGAGAACATTTTCAGTAATCATATATACATATATTATTATTATTATTATTAAGAAAAATGTATGGGAAGAGCAATCATTAGAATATTTACATAAAATTTAAAATCTATAAAATTTGAGACAACAAGAGAAAGATTCAATTGATTAAATCCAGTTAACCAACCCTTATCCTGTTGATTGTTACTTCTGTCTTACTAGGCAAAGTTTGAACAGAAAAATTATTTTCTGTGTTGTAAAAAACGCTGTTCTTCAGCAGCTTGTAACAAATCGTGCCTTGTTATCACCGTATGATCATTTCTTCTTGCAATAGATTCTGCACAACCTAATTTCTTTAGCCCAGTAGAAGATGAGTTTACTACGTATACCGCTCCTACAATAGGTTGCGACACTATAGTAGACATTAGAGACACTAAAGACCCTGCAAAGGAAGTGGTATGACCGGTGAATGTTGTAATCATCCTGTTATTGTAATATTTTTTTTATTTTCGTGGGTATGAATTTTAAGTCTATTGTTGAGCAATGACTTCCTATCGGTCTACTTGACAATATTTACAACAAGACAATAGAGATGAGAGTATTACTTAATAACATTTCAATTCCATTATATACGATTTAATGTTTCGATTGGTAAACCTAATAAAGTAGTTGCCATCGGCCGTAATGCTTGCATTATGACAAATAGTGGTCCGTTATGTGTCTCAATATCCATGGAAGGAGCACATAGTCCATTGCTTAGCACCCGACATGCAGCTTACGGAAGAAATCCCTCTACTATAAGCAGAGCGAAAAAAAAAAAAGAAAGAATCATCCATGGCACGGCGCACATAGTGAGAGGATACTTTATAATCTCCTACTACGGTTTCCTCCGTGGAAATAGTGTTTTAGATGAAAACAAATAAAATAAATCATCCAATTAATCATCTTAAGCGGGAATAGAAGCTTCCACTCATTCTTCTAAATTCTTGCAGCGGACCCTATATCCGTTTTTTTTTGTCGCTTTAACAGATGAACGTCCGCGGCGTTTAGGCCAAACGAGGCGTGCGGCAACCAGAGTATTTTCCTGAATGGAGCTGCGTGTGTAGGATTTTCTACTCTACTTTCAACCCACAACTATGCACGAATGCCCTGTTTTATAACCCTGATAATGCATTAGCCCTGACTTTGTCAAACGCCATTTTCTAATATTTAGTCTACGCAACACGAAAAAGTGCAATTCAAACGTCATCTATGTAATAGAAGGTTCCTTTCCTAGCGGCCAGCATACTTGGTACGCTCTTGAAAATACACCTTGATTCTAAGAGTTGCCGGTTTAACTTGCATTGGTTTCAATCATATTAGACACCTCGCAAAAGAGAATAAAAAATGACGACGCTGTGGATCTGTGTTAACCGCTTGCCAAGCTGAGAGCTGTATCTGACGGCACTGCTCCTCCACCATTTTTTAACCAAAGAAACAGCTCTCGGGGCTTTATTGAAAGTTGTAGCTGCTGGTAACAATGTACGCTCAATAGCCGAGTGCTTTGGACAGTTGAAGCGCAAAACGTTAGAAAAATATTGTAGATTGTCTTGTCAGTTCTATCACAAAGACTATGATACCCTCTGTAATGGGTGCATACGGTTCCAAGAAATTGAGCAGTATACAGGATTTGGATCAAGAGAATGGGCAGCGCTTTCTGAGGTCCCAGGACCTCGATCGCAACGCTGTAAAAATTGTAGTGATATCCCTTAGATATCTCATCTAGCTCTCGAAGGAAGCGTACCAAAACTTTTGGTAGTGGGTTGTAAAGAGAGAAAAGAACAGCACAGATATAGTATAATTGCTTTTATGCTCAATAGTAGAAAACAGTAGCTGTATTCCTTATCAGTATTTTGATTCCCAAAGCTATGAGAGCTATCTTTAAGAGTCACTTGGATAATTTTCCGAAGGGAAATGAGTGGAATATTAGTAAATAGATACAAGGAATTGGAAACAAAAAATGGGCAACTACGTAGTATCTGAAATATGTGAATCGTAACCTTCTCTCAATACAAACAGTTAGAGGTAAATCAACATATGATGATTGAAAAGCCTTTACAGAACGGCTGCTTTGGGAAAACATATACCCCACAAACACTTCCTCAAATTAAAAATGCTGGGTCTATATTTATGAATTTGGAGCTTGATGATTGGCTGTCAGACTCTCATGCTTCATATACACTAGTCACAGTCAACATTTTGGGTAAAGGAAATGATGATTTGTTCAATTGTGAGTCAGCTAAAAGTTTAGGTTTAGAGCTTAATGACGGAGATCCAGAAGAAGCTGCAGGTGGGGAATACGACGATCTTCAAAGATCTTGTCTCTAAAGCGTGCCCTAAAATGAATTTTCTGATATCAGATCTTTTTGCATGAGCACTTCCAAAGGTACTAAAAAAGCTCTTTAAAATATCAAAGGGAGGCGCACAACTCTTCAGCAAAGTATACGTTATTTACGAAAATAGTAGGTAAACAATTTCCAAAAGCTCAATCGATCTGATGGGATAGCAACTTTTCCTTTTACATCTTTTTGATGCGTAAATATAAAACTTACTCCTGAAAATGTTTTAATCGAAGCTTATAGAACTGTTCGAGATATGCCTGCTATCAAATTATTCCCTCTGAAAGTCGAAGCATCTCAGGGATTTATCGAGATGTAGCGTAAAGAAGTAGCTATTATCGGCTCCAGGTACTGTGTATTTGCTTTTTTCCGGTACTTATGGCGCGCATATTGTCTATATCAGCCACGTCTATGAACCCAAAAAGATTCTGTAGTATTTCAAATCATATACAGGGTGATAAAACACGCAGTTTCTGTCAGTAATATTTACTTTTTTGAGTGTTGATAACTATTATGATGAAAGCTCTGTATTTAATCCTCAGATTATTGAGTCATCTGCCCCCAATTCAAGGTTTATTACGAGCAAATAAAGCAAACCATATACATAAGTTTACTTCATGCCTTGTGAAAGTCAAGGATTTTTAACTTGTAATTTACTTTTGAGAACAGTACATACGCTATAAGCTGAGATTGAGCTAGTCGTAAAAAAAAAAAAATAACCGCCGTCATTATTAGTAAAATCAAGACGTTATCATGACCTAACTTACAGAAAACTCGTAGCTATGAAGAGCAAATATGAACCCTAAGAACCGTTTTTTTTGGTGAAAAACACAAAAGATGGCTCGTGCACAATTTTTGTGGGTTGAAAGTATATAAAGTGCAAGTCAAGTTCGAGTCGTCGGAGTCCTGACTAAACCCATGATTTTTATGCTTCCCATTTTATATCCCGCGGAGCCTGTTTCGAACCCGCGGAATTCATTTCAAACCCGCGGAATCCGGTTCAGAAACCGCGGACCGCCAGAATGCTATATCAGAACATTCCATGCCAGGACAATTGCGTTAATAGATGAAAGTCCGTGGATAATATGGGTGAATGACGTTACAATGAGAATTAGTCTCGTTTACCAATAGAATGGTTTCTTTTCAGTCTCTGTGTGTAAAGGGCATACTCCTCTTGTAACGTTATTGGTGCTAAATTACAGGAATCCTTAACGTATAACCATTTTAACAGGCTCCAACTCAAGATCCAATCGATCACCCCTAATTCTCTTATCACCCCGACAGCAAAGAAGTACAACGATCCCGTCGATAACCCAATTGAGTAGCCGACAAGGACTTGTAGCCAACTGTGGTAGTTCAAGTAAACTCTCGATGAGCAGACCCCCAAACTTAATAATAATAATGAGAACGTTGCCAGAATCTGAGATTTGATACCTATCGCACGGTTTTCCCATTTAATAAAGATTCTTAATGTCATATAACTTGTTAAAAATCCCATGAATTGAGAATGGGCACTTGGCATACCGTAACCTGGGCCCGAGAGTCCGAAGATCGAATCAAACGGCCTTGGTTGTTTAATAACTCTTTTCAGAATCTTGTTAAAAATCTCGTTAGATAATTGACCTCCGGCTATGATAACACTCTCTAATTCTCTTGTGACAATTAACCACGATAAATAGAAAGTCAAGATCAGTATTGGTGATAAAGATAAATATACCGACGCGATACTTACGTAGTCATTAGGGTTATAGAGGATGAAAGTATCGTCGAAGGGAAGAAAGGATTCAGTGAAAGTTAACGTATAATTCATTTTGAGCCCTACGCTTAAGCAGTCTTGGATAGTTCGCCAATTATGATAGAAATGGACTTCTTGAATCTTCTAATATTTTTGGTGGGGAAAATTTAAAATTTTATACAGAACTGATTTTCTAGTAAAAAAATTCATATACCCAGCTGTAAGAACTTCAGAACGCCTGCTTTTACAGAAATTTCACCAAAAAACGGGTTTGAATGGCTCATGGCTCTCGAGATATTGATTATTAGAAACTTGTGAGCCAGTGACTAAGTATATTCAAAGATCCATACCTATACGTTGCCAACTTGCGGAGCTATGATATTAATTTTCGATAAAAGACAGTCGTAACAATTAGCGCAACAAGTATTTAAAAGCGACTAACATATATCTATACATTGGGTAGATACTCGTATAGAATGTTTATATACTGCAACTTGCCTTAGTGTTTGTTCAAGAGGAATATTTCTTGAACAATTCATCAACTAACGCAATGTATTGCTTTTCAGCATCTTCTTGACTGACACCTTTAAAAGAGTTCCAAGAATCCCATTTCGAACGATCTTTGAAATTGAAAACACCAGGTCTTTCACCTGTAACATCACCCACAGTGGCTTGTTTGTACAGCCCGTATAGTTTCAATAACTCTTCAGTGTTAGGTTTTGTAGGTAGATCGTTGACTTGTTTAGCCTTCTCCTCAAATAATGTAGAAACCATTGCAACGCTTGAAATAACACAAAAAGCACTATTCTAGAAAGTGATACTATCGTAACTACAGACAGCCAAGTCAGAAACGAAGATGCTAGGTCTTTTTTTTTAATAATACTAGAAACTTCCCGCTTAAATATATATCCCGATTCGAGGGATTGAAAGATACTGCCGCCTCTTTTTTATCGAGATCCATCGGCTTCTCCAAAACTACTTATTAATTATATCATTGTTCACGATTGTGGACTGTCTTACCCGGCCGCCAGAAGAAACCTGGGTTCGAGACTTTGAAGTGTTGACACAAAACTAACACTCTTTTATAATCAAACTCAGGTAAGATTTAGCGTTGTAAAGGGTGCGAGTATCTTTAAGTGGATATATAAGATCGTATGTAGCTCTATACAAGCTTCTACTTGAGGCTCAACTAATTTGTTAATTGTGCCAAACAATATTTTAATATTTTGTACATATAAACTACATTACAAACATTGTTACTACCAGCATATAAATAAACAGTAGCAACCGCTTAAAGTAAATTTATTACTAGAACTCATGGCATAACGTAAAACACTCACAAATGTTGGCAGGGACGTCATCGGCGGCAGCTCATTGACTGTAGGCGAGTGCTGTGAGGCTGAACCCTCAACCCCACCTCTAACAACCTCTTGGATATACCCTTGTGCGATATATAGACTTAGACCCTCACTACCATTTCCTCAAATGGAAACACATAACAGCCGGGTAACGAAATTTCTAAAACCCCCACTATGGGAACCGGGCTAAGCAACTGAATCTACAATTTTCACAGTATTTAAAATTCATGGTCGATTCATTCATATACTTATGGCTTACTATGGAAATATTTAACCATTTACCATTGTTTTCACTGAAGGTAGTATCATAGCATATTTATTATCACACTTATAAACCATCTTTTCCTAACAACGATTTTTTCACTCCTTAGTAGTGGTACAATATAAAATAACTCTCCCTTTATGTCGACATCATTTTCTAGTGGTATACATTCTGAACATAATTTGGATAAGAGATCCATATCCAACAACAATACGGACATGAAATTGGAACCGTTTCCTTCTTACGGCTCTAATTTGGATAGATCGAAGTCTAACACGGACACGAGGTCGAGGACAAATAGTTTGAAACAATTGCAAAGCGAGCCTGTTCAAGATCATAGAAGAAGAAGATCTTCTAGTATTATATCACACGTGGAACCAGAGACTTTTGAAGATGAGAACGATCAACACTTGCTACCAAATATGAATGCGTCTTGGGTTGGTGCTCGAGGGTCGTGGATTATCCATATTGTCATTATTGGGTTATTAAAATATTTCTTCAACTTAATTCCAGCTATCACCACAGGCTGGTCATGGACGTTGACTAATATGACCTATATCATCGGGTCTTACGTCATGTTTCATTTGATTAAAGGTACTCCGTTTGATTTTAATGGAGGTGCTTACGACAACCTGACTATGTGGGAACAAATTGATAATGAAACTTTGTATACACCATCCAGAAAATTTTTAATAAGTTTACCCATTGCATTGTTTTTAATATCAGCTCATTACTCAGAATCGAATCTAAAATTATTTTTATGCAATTTAGCATTAACCACTTTATTAGGTGTTGTTCCTAAATTGCCAGTGACACATAGATTAAGGGTCTCTATTCCAGGAATAACCGGTCCTCAACAAATTAGTTGAACCGAAAAAAACTAAATAATGAAGCAGTGAATCTTGTTTCAACTTCTTCAATCATTAAATAGAGAATGTCATGTTATCAGTACAATAAGGTAAATTCGATTTTTCTTCTTCTTAGTTTTAGATTAAATAAGATCAAATCAAAAATTAAATGTTGATTGATATTTGGCTTCTATCAGTTTACAGTATTTAATAAGATTATGTTATATGTATTACTTAATTTGAGCCGTTCACTAATAATCTTTTCGCCCAAGTTACTAAATTTATTCAGTCTAGTAAAGCACAATAAATTCATAACTTCTTAATGTTGTATGGGAGCTTACGCTTCACTGATATGCTATGAGGAATGTTCGACCCCATTGACGAAAAATCACCGTAGATATTATTAAGCTAAATGCGTACTGTATGCGGAGTCTGCAATTATGCGCTGCAGCCTTTTCTCCGTAAAGCGCTATTCTGCCCCCCCAACGGTTTCGAAGGGTAAAACGCGGCACATTCACCGTGCGGAACTCTTCCTTTGTGAATGGCAGCAATCTTGATAGGACGATCAGATTTTCTCATTATGACTCCGGCTTTATTACTAATACATACCCATCGATGTAACACTAATTTGTTAATACTCTGAGCTTTGATACGTGTGAAAAACTGTTAACCAATTGGAGAATCTATATAAAACAGACGAATATGCTCGAGAATAATCGACTTCAGGTTTGATTTCAAACAGCTATAGTATCTCCCTTGGAGCTCACCAGCACTATATCGAACATGATACTTTACGAGCATTTAATAAACGATGAATTTCTTTTCTAGTAAGACACAAAGCTTCCACTACCGCCGACAAAAAAGACGGGATGAAGAAGAGGAATTTCTTCCAAAAAAATGCTACGGTACATAATGTAAGACAAACCTTACACACATAGATATATAATCATAGGCAGGCACAATATCTAGTGTCCTTTAACGAACAAACCATATCATTTAGTTGGAAAACTTACAAAATATCAAATAGTAAAAAAAATAACAAAAAGAAAACGACAACTGCAGGACTCGAACCTGCGCGGGCAGAGCCCAAAAGATTTCTAATCTTTCGCCTTAACCACTCGGCCAAGTTGCCTTTAAATCTATTTTTATTACCAAAATATAATGCAGTATTTAAAGATTAATGAGGTAAATGTAACAATTGAATATTTTGCCAGCGAACTGCTCGCAAGTTTGAAGGTATGCCAATGAAAATATCTATGCATATGGCATTAATATTATATTATCCATTTTGGAATTCTTTGTTGGGTGTGCTGATTCTGAGACTACCATATTCACTTGAAACCTTGATCTTAGTGATTAGGATCGGGAATCAAGGTTGGGCATATGGATTGTCATAGGTACTGGGAATTAAGATAATAGTTAAAGATTGATCAAGTTTTGTTTGTAATCGAAAAATACACAGCTTTATTCATAGTAGTGCAATTATGAGGAGATCCTTACTAGTTGTTCAATTGCAAGGATTGCATGTTCAATGAAACTCAGAATAATGGATAATTAATAGGAAAATCAAACAATTGTGGCAAATTAGGAAGTTTGAGTCTAGGGAGAATTCTAAGATAAACCAGACGAGCCCTGTAGGGTGTGAACAATGCAGATTGTATTCAAGATCCCATTCACATGATAAAAAGTGAACCTTCATCTTGAAATTTCCAAGTTTAAGTCAAAAGATTCTTAACCAGCAATTATCTTAGAGCGAAGGAAAAAGAAACAGAGAATACAGATGAATTGATACCAGAATATATCTACACATTGAATAATACTATCTACTCTAATTTCAAAGCCTATTACTATAATCTAAGACAGATAATAAAATTATCCAACGGAATTGAACCCTATTTTATATATGTAGGGGTACACTAGATATGAGTAGTCGAAATACCGCCATACCAGACATCTAGTATAAATATAAACCAAATTATTTCAATGAAACATTTCTACCGTGACATACAGTAGTGAGGAATTCAATACTATTCGGTATAAAAATCTGACTGTAATTTCCCATATTTTCTGAGTAGCTTTACAAAATTACAATTTGACAAACTGACTCTATTTGTAGCCAACTTGGAAATGTAATCATCCACAAGAATACAACTTCTTAGTTGTATGGACATAATAATACAAAGACCACAAGCTACTCTTCTATAGATAATTTTTTGATAAGCTGAGTTTGGTATTGTTATGGTAAACACTTTATGAACCAGCAAATAAACATTCTTCCTTATACGGAAACAAAATTCTGCCAGAAAAAGTCGCAGGAGCACAAGCGTAAATAAAAAATATAATTTAGTCCAGTGCGAAAAATTGTCGGCGGTTTAATTTTTCAAATGAAAACACAGAAAAAACACTGGCGCACTGAGAATTCGCGTAGAGAGAGGATGTAGACACTATTCAAAATTTTAAGATACCCATTAAGGCACCATTGAAAGCGCTGAACAGCACGAATTTAATGTGGGATCTTTTTTCTATAGGGCTATTCGATACGGAATTCCAAAATTCTGTCCCTGGCAACCGATACAACTGGAAATTGTCTTCTTATCTTTCTTTTTCGTAGGAATCACAGTGCTGTTATATAAGACAGTGGCTACTTTACACTTGGATTTGCATTTATCTTTTCAGTATACAACTCTCAACTGTCACTGAGTTCAGGTATTTTTTACTGGAAAGAATTGCAATTAATTTTGAAAACAGATAAAGATAGATATTTATTGTCTTTTTAACATCAACATAGCTTTCTAAGTTCTATACTAGTGATATAGTAACTAACAAAAAACACGATAAAACTTATCAAAAGTGAATGTCATCTTCACAATAGTCACTCCTTAAATAAACAAAATTTTTAAAGCCAACTTTCATTCATTCATTTATTAAAAAATTATACCATTCATTATTTTTATAATTAAAAAAACCATCCCTCATTTTACTTAATAGATACATGGAACAAACTAATAGTCCAACAGTTTCTGCACAAAAAAATGACTCTTTTTATTCGGAGGAGGAATCTCACAATTCAAATGATAAGTCAATAAATACTAACGTTAGCCTATCTCGCAATTCTACAGATGAGGAAGATCAAAAATATAAAGTATTCATTAAAGATATGAATTCATGTCAAAATAATCCTTTCATGGATAAAGATTTAGAAGTGTTTACGGAAAATACTAGTGATAGTTCTCACTCTGACTCTGAATTTTCTGAATTTCAAGGATCTACCGGGGTAGGGATTACCGCGGTTAAATCTGAGTTTAGAGCCACACCAATTATGGTTGATGCATTGAATTATGACATGTCTAAAGTAATGGCGACCCCTAGAGCTAACTCCTCACCTGAAAGTATGTCATCAAAAGAAACCACTAACACAGTCTCAACTTCTATATTAACTCCGGATGTGGATAATCCGGAAAGACAACGAGCCGAAACTCACATTTTACCTACCACGGGCTCATCAATTCAACCAAATAATTTACGAAAGGTTTCTATAGTTAAAAATAATAAAATTAAATCAAAATTTAATGTAGTTAGATATTTGCCTGATCCATCGAGATCATCATTTGATCACCGCTCAGCAAATTATAACCAACATTTAACTGAAAATGAAGTTGAATTATTGAAGAAAGATGTCAAATTGATCAATGAAGACATTATATCCCCCAAATTTAAGTATTCTCATAATTTTGATTCACTTGAAAGTTTTATACCACAAGAGTATAACTTATCAAAGAAAAATCGAGATATTAAAACATCAAAAAATAATAACGAGACTATTTTACATCGTAAGGATTCGACAGACCCTTCAGGTCCTCAATTATTAACCCACGTCTTAAAACCAACAAAAGTGATTCAAAGAAGCGATAGATACAGTCCACGTAGACGTGCAAGTCATTCATATACTTCTACACCACCCACTCAAAATGATGGTAATGGCTCATATGGACATAATTATATTGAAAATGACACAGACGGACTTACGGAAAATGTTAACAATTCTCAAATAAATTCACCAAGGCGTCAAAACAATAATTATGAAGACAATAGCATTTTGTCAAATTCTGGAAGAAATCATATTCAGATTTTAAATGATATTAATGAATACGGCTATCACGATAATTTTTATATCGATGAACAAAATCCATTCAATCGAAATTTGCCTATCCAACATCTAGATTCTAATTCAATTTTTTCATATGATTCTCAAGATACGACTGTATGGGAAGTTTTTAGCATTACCAGAATACTGAAATTGATTATTTTTTGTATCCTATTACCGCCCGTATTCTTTATGATCGCCTTAGGCCATAACGATTGTATGGAAGATGATAGCCATTGGTTTACAATATCAGATTATCAATTGCTAAAAGTAACATTGAATACAGATCACAAGATCCTGCTAATGGAGGGATTTATGTGGAAAATTGATTTACAATGGCTTCGACATCTTTTCGGCGTTCTTGGTTTCGTAGAGGCAATTGCTATACTAGCATGTGTAACTATAGGTTTTGCCGTAGGAGAGACTGTCTAATAGCCTATTTTTCATGAAGTGACAGTCATCCCTCAGATATTCCTCAATCGTGTATAAAAACTCAAATTGTATGTAACTCATTCAAAAAATACTAAATTTTAGTAAGGACATCATCGGTCCACTAATGAGTTCAAAGCTATAAGCTGTAATTAGCGTATATAACAGATGCTTTCTCACATCATAGAATACGCCTGCCAGTATACGGATCAAATTCGAAAGAAACATAAGACATGGCATGATGGAAGGCTGAAATATTTTGAGTTTAATAACAAATTTCTACTTTACACTGAGAGGGATAATATATTATTGAGTAGCACATTAGTGACTAGTCCACGCGATTTGGCTGCATTTACTAACCCTGAAGGGTTTAATGTTGAAGAACATCAAATTTTTGGACAATTTATTGTAATTATATCTGAAATTGTATGTGAATATGAAAGAGATATTCAATTGAGTGGACAAGCCATCAAGCGCGAACAGGTACCAAGTGGGAAGCGAGATCTTGAATTGACACAACTAGAGGATGAAAAAGCTATAATATGTAGAAAGAACAGCAAGGGGACTGAGATACTTACAAAAGCACCAATAAATAAGCCCACCATCAAGGCTCCTATCCAAGTGAAAAGAGGAACCGAACCTTCACGTAACGCTTCAAAGCTGATACCCAAACAGGATGTATTATCAGGTTCTCAATTAACTCTGAAATTTAATAAACCTTTCAAATCTCCTAGAATGATACGTAAGGCAGACTCAGTTGTACCTAGGAATAGCAAAAGAAATTCTGAAGTGAAATTAGAAACAACAAAAATTGATATTCCAGTAGAGTGTGAGATAGATAAACCAAAAATTAAATTAGAAGAACCAATGATTAACAATTTTTGGAATAAAACTGAATTGAGCCATAATGAATTAAATTTCGATGCACCTTTAATATCAACAAAATATAAGAAAGTAGTAACTACTGAAACTGATAACGTATCGACGTTACGAACAAAGAAGAAGAGAAACTTTGATGGCAGTAACAAATTTTTACGGAGGATAAATCATCACTTCATCAGTATTTAGATTTAAGACTAAAAGAGTACGACGTGATTATATGGAAACAGATAAAATTAATTGTTGATTATTTAGGTATGAATTATTATTATGAATTTAAACCTCAGTCCACAATTATATTTACGCCATTCAAGCGTTAACTTTATTCTCCAATAATTCTTGCAGTGTGACTGCGTCTGCTGAAAACTTTCTAATTCCATCTGCCAATTTTTCTGTAGCCATTGCGTCGTCATTAAATTCAAGTCTGAATTTAGGTTCATTATTAATGAAAGAGATTCTACTCTCCCCTTCTTCAGCTGCTTTTGAAGCATCTAACACTCTAGTAATAGGTTCGTCACTAGCAATTAATTTATCTAGAAGAGGTAGAGAAAGCGTTAGTTTATCAATACCTGCCAATGCTTGTATCTCTTCAATTGTTCTAAAAGAAGCTCCCATAACAATTGTTTTATGTTGATGCTTCTTATAATAGTTGTAAATTCTTTTTACAGAAAGAACACCGGGATTTTCATTAATATCATAAGTCTTCCCAGTCTTACTTTTATACCAATCAGTAATACGACCAACAAAAGGGGAAATCAATGTAACGTTTGCTTCAGCACAAGCCACTGCTTGAGGAAAAGAGAATAACAAGGTTAAATTACAATGAATCTCATATTTTTCTTCCAATTCCTTTGCTGCTTGGATACCTTCCCAAGTAGAGGCTATCTTGATCAAAACACGCTCTTTCGATATGCCTGCAGTTTCATATAACGACATGATACGCAAAGCTTTCCTTACAGTGGCTTCTTTATCGAAGGAAAGTCTAGCATCAACTTCTGTCGAGACCACGCCTGGAACAATCTTTAAAATACGGGTCCCGAATTCAACCAACAACTTATCCATAGCGTTTTCTACTTTTTCATCTGGTGTGTTCCCATGTGTCTTACCATACTCAACAGCAGCATCGATTAATTCCTGATAAGACTCCTGCTTAGCTGCAGCTAGAATCAAAGATGGGTTTGTTGTAGAGTCCTGAGGTTTGTATTTAGCAATTTGTTCAAAATCACCAGAATCAGCAACAACTACAGTCCCAGCTTCTCTCAAAGCATCTAGGGAAGTGTGTTCTCCTGTTTTTTGTTTCTTAATTTGAGGATCCATTATCGATTTAGAAGTTTCTAACTATTTTGAAGTCGAATTCTGCAAGCAAAGAATAACAAGAAGAAGCTATCTGTTAAAATCTAAAAAATTCAACCTTAGTCAAGAACAATACTCAATTCTGTAAGAGGATTTATATATGAAAAGAATAAGGTCAAAATTATTTTCAATACGCTGTCATAGTGAATTTTATTCAATTCTTCTTTACAATTCCATCCCTTTCAGCGCTTACATAAAACAAGGAATTTTACTTCTGGACTGATCTTAGAATTGAACTACCTCTCAATTATATCGTATGGTCTAATAATCCCTTTTGTCACCGAATACTTTTTGCACCTAAAGGGACCTAAAACAAAACCTTGAAAAAATTCCACAAGAATCGGAGATACCTTATACTCTGCGTCAAAAAAATTTAGGGTGATATCTTCATCCATTGAACAACTAATCCCATTTACGAATTCCTAAGGAATAACGAGCATATTTTTCTTAATACGGCCATTTGACGTCCTCTCAACTGATTATATAACCCATGAGAAAACGTCATTGTCACAGCAAGGGATACACGTGACTCAAAGAGGTTTTGAAAATGGAATTCGGTGTTTTAAAGATTCCATTGCAATTATCAACAATAGGTATTATTAATGTTTTTAATACCATGAAATTATATTAAAAGTGTATTAGCTTCGAGAAATTAGTAATATATATGATATATGAAAAAAAGCAAATGATTAAAATTATGTGTTAGTTACAAATTAATATACGATAAATATCTATTAATTGAGTGAATATATATTATTAGATTTGGAAAGTGTCCATGGGTTTAAATGATTTTATTGATGAGAAAGGTCTAGTTTTTTTGTTTTCAACTTTTCTTTCTCTTTGAAGACGGGTCTTTTTGGAACTATTAGTTTTTTGCTTTGTAAATTGTCTAATATGAATGCAGTAGTATCTGAACTATTTAATGAACTTGGACATGCTGCTTTTAATAGAGAAAGTTGTTTGTTGAACCTAGAGTCTAATTTTTCATGGACAATTTGAATGTGTCTTTTATACGCATCTTTACGGCGAAACTCTTTTTCACAATACTCATTAGAACATTGGATGGTGCTACAATGTTTATCTTTTAAATTGAAATATTCTTTCAATTGATCATCTAAAAGATCTTTATGCTTATAGATACAGTGCCGCCTCAAATCGGTTCTTTTGGAGAACCCCAAATATTTCCATATACACAAGTCAAATGGACATCTATAAGCTCTTTTGATTTTGAATTCATCCAAATGAGCTGCGTAATCCAGAATTTTTGAAAATTTTAACGGACAGTGATTACATTGATACGTACCTCTTTTCTGTCGTTCAGTGATTAGGTTCCAGAGGGGTTTATCTACTTTTAATTGAGCCACCAGACTATCACAGTCATTTGGTAAATTAGGTATATCCATTGGTGGCTTTACCTTATAAGGTCTTTTTTTAGTCACTTTTGGTTTGGCAATTTTCTCCTTCTTTGCTGACTTGAAATGCTTATCGAGTTCAGTAGATGTCACATTTGTATTGGGAATGAACTCAAAATTACGAAACCCATCAATAGATGTAGTGTTACTAGAAAGCGGCGTAGCTAACCCGGTGAATTCTGTATTCATATCTGCCCATTTTAAAAAATTTGAACTGGCACCTGTGGGTAAAATCTTTAAATCATGGGCAAGGGGAGAAATCAAGGCAGTGGTATGGTTAGTATCAATAATGGGCAATTCAGCGCGATGTTGTTTTGGAGTGGAAACAATTTTTGGATTATTATTGTAGTTAACCTCGATATGTTCAAAATCATCTTCAGATTCCGTTTTATTATCATCCATCAAGACAACACTCTCAACTCTCCCGCAAGAGATTGTCATGAATTTCTGTGAATCAGATTGACTAAACTTAACTGTTGTATTATTTGCTATATCAGTCTGTGTGCTTGACGGCGTTAAAATGGAGCTATTTTGAGCTTTCTGATTGCATTCAAGTTTAGTAGTCTCGTGCTCCATCTGTTGGATATTTTTCTTATTGTGATCATCGTAAATGTCACTTGTTGGATTTGTATTATAGTGTAAGTCTGCCGATAATTTTAAGAAATCAAAATCCATATTACTGAAGGAAAAATTTCTCAACCTTCGATTGTTTTGTTCATCAAGGTCAATCTTGAGGGAGTCTGGGAATGTGGATGTATCCATCATTGACAGCATATACTAAAATATTAATTTTGCCTATGAGACTGCTGTAACTTATAAATATACTACGGTGGATGCCAAATTATTTGCTTCAATAGTACTTAAATGAATCCAAACGTCATTCAATTGACGCTTTGCTATGGTATAAGCCTGTGTGATTGACTATTAAAAAGAATCTATGCCTTTTCAGAAAAAAAATGATGCTATTGACCTTAATACCTTTAAATTAATCGAAAGATTTCTCTTCAAGAAATTCTCTGTAGGAGATTTCACCTGTTTTATACAAACTTGACAAGATAAAGTCGTTGAAAGTCAATGAAATGTCATCATTGGAAGAGATGAGGTGAAAAAGAAACGAGCATGTAAAAAAATGCATCATCATTATTTTATTTATACAGTTCTAACCGGCCCCCCTGACGAAACCTCCTAGGCTATAAAAAAGATCTGTGCGTTATTTTAACGGAGGTGATACTATCATTGGTTTCATAGTATTCAAACCTGGTACAAGAAAAAACGCTGGATACTTTTACAAGGTTTGGAAGCATGCTGCAATTTCAAATAGAATTGCCTTTCCAGCTTAATTGCACTTTGAACTGTTAGTATTATAAGATAAGCTCTCTCTATGATTTGTTGTGCTAAGAGGTCACATATAATTCCAAGACCTTCAGAATATATGCTCGATTACCAAGAGCCTTATTCGCGTTTCAATTAGTTGTATGTATCAAATATGATGCACCCGAGTTTATTTTAATCGATATGAACAAAAAACAATCACATTTGCTGATTAGTGGAGGACAATGAAAAATCTTTTCTCGAAAATGTTCATCATTCCCGTGAAAGTCATTGGAGTTAATAGATAACCGAGCATATTTGTTGTTGGTAAACAATTCGGATGAAAACAAGCAGTTTAGCTTCAAGACGGCGACAAGCGTATGCTAGGCTATTCCAAGGCAAGGCGTTTTAACCTGCTCTATTTTACCATTTTAATGCATCAAATCAGCCTCAGTTAGTGCTAAGCATCCATATTTTGTATAACACCCAGACAAATCTATGGACAAATATTGTTTAGCTTGGATGTAATTTTTAACACGGGTTTTTGACGATGTTTTCTGTGTTTACTTAGCCGAGCTTGCACAACATAGCCTTTTTTTTTGATGTATTTTTTTACCAGTTTAGTAATCAGAAAAGTTAAATTACACGGAAAAAACGTCTACTGATAGCGAATTCATCCTTTTGAAATCTCCGGTCACCCTGCTATATCTGTCGCAATACATCATCAGGTTACGAGTAAATATATTATTCCCGGTAAGTCGTTCCAACCAATGCGAACTATCGCATACTTTTGAATATGATGAACTTTAAAACATTTTATCGATAGAGAACTGTGAATTGAATGTATTTCACACGGATTTATTTTCAAATTTCTTTGTGTTGGTGTTCTTACATATAATTTCGGAATAATGAGACCCCATATCTAGATGATACGGTTGGCTCTTGGATTTGTAGTATTTGATATGAGTTTTCCAATAATAAAGATCGCCATACCGAAATTGAAGCTAGCGCCATCGAATTTTCCTTTTTATTTTGTTTGAAAACTTGGATGAACTGAATTTGTTTCACTGCTATGAGAGCAAGGAGCTAATGAAATTTATCTTAAGCGTAGACAAGCATTGTAGTTTTTCACCGTCATGGATAGTATAAGTGTAAATCTAACAAATAATCAACAGTTTCGCATAGATATCTTAACAAGGTACATATATAAAGTGGTATAATATCGCTTTATGGGGACTCACTGCTATTATCGGTAAGACTAATTGAGATGCTGTCTATGAAATGACGAATCTGAAAGACCAAGCAGTAGTATAAATCTATACACAAATCAAGGCCCATGAAAAGGACTACTATATTAAACATACGCACAATGTCTTTATTCTGAAAAATGTGATAGCCCTAGCAGTCTTTTAACTTACAACTTATGTTCGAAATCGTTTCAGCAAGATTGGGTTCTTTATGGCGTGTATTGGCCAGTTAAGGTTTTTAAGTGCTACAACCCTTCTTAACACAATTTCAAGAGATTAATGGTATGAGAGGTTCTACAAGAGGTTCTTCACCATTCGCTCTTTCAATCGACCTCTGTTCGTGCACGTTGTCTTGCAGAACAAGTGAACTGGAACCCTGCAAAATATCGTGCTAGACGGAAAGTTTTGTGTAACGAACGGCGAGAAGTCGAATTTTGTAAGCAGCTCGACTAAACTAAACGATATGCAAGGACAACGAAATCCATTGGCAGAAAAAAAATTCAAATTTCAGTTTCGTAATGTAGCTATTATTTAATCTTCGAAATTTGTTCTCAATTGGATTCTGGTGTAGATCAGATCCTAACTAATTCTGCTCGTTGTTTTTCAAACTCATCGACACGTAGCATCACATACATATTAAACATGCCTTCTTATACTACATTGGAAGTAACGAAAGGAATTGCCATCTCCTCGCTTGGGTTATACGCTGGATTGCTTGGGGCTACAACTTCGGTTAAAATAACCACTCCAGTTCAAGTAGCTCAATCCCATTTGAAGCACACTTTTTGTGTCTTAGCAATTGGTGGTACATGTGCCGGCGCTTTATCTACTGCTGCTTTTGCTGCCGCTTATTACTTATCTCCTAAGGATGCTTACTTGCTTTGCGGCTTATTCGCTGCCCCAGTCACTGCTGCTTATTTACAAATAGCTTCTTGGTTTACAGTGGAGCCTAAGGTAGCCAGTCTACCACCGAGCCACCCATCTGTGGTTGGAGAAAATGGTGAAACTAAACAGTGTCCATTTGCAAGCAATTCTTCAGAAACCGGGTTTTGTAAGAAAGTGTTTGGTGCTTCATTTTCACCTGCATTATTTACATCAATCAACCTTCATTTATTGGTTGCTACAGCTATTAGCACGTGTAGTTTCGTGCAAAGCGTCTTATCCCATGGTAAGTAGAGAATACGCAAGTATATTTCGAACTAGTTGCTAGGACCCAAAGCGCTACCATATTTAATCTATGTAATCATTTAATTACAGTATTTATCACTCTTCTACAATAGCATATGAATAGGGAATTGCAATCAGAATCGGAAATTATATAATTCTAGAGCCGATAACTTGATCGAAATGCTTAATTATTGGCCAGATATACACCTGAACTAGTAAGTTCTTCTTGGATCTAGTACTGAATATTCAATTTTTTTTCAAACCATTGTCACGACGTGACGAATTTGCATCTATTTACGGCAGTCTCGTTTTATTATGACGCGAATATAATATTATTAAGCCAATACACGTTTAGACAACGTTTTTTGCACGAACACCATTCTTTTCATCCTCCTATTAATTACTAAGACTTCACAAAAAGATGAATAATTAAGACTAGGCACCTATCTTCAACCCTCTCTCTTCCGATGTCAAGAAGTATTATTACAAAACACAGAAATTTAAGTTATATATTGGATAAAGTCTATATTCTTATTAAATCTAACACTACGTAACATTCTGAGTTGATGAAAGAATTCTGCTGAGGAAGCAAAGCATTGATCTCATCGTTCGTCGTAACTGCTGTCACTCGGTGACCTCATCTAGTGGGAACGTTAAAAGAACAGTTTATTGCCACAGGTGATTCTAGCTAATTCCAAGGGAGAAGCCATTGGATTATGCCACTTTGTGTTCGTGTTGCTTTGCTTGATTTGAATAATAAGCATTTAAGGTTTCATTGAAGGCGAAGAAAGGGGATAGAAGCTCGAGTTTCGATCTAAATACAGTAATGGACATAAGAAACTGATAGACACGAAATCTGCCTAATATTCTTCACCCTTACCAGGAATGTAATTTTTTAACATGTGTTGTCCCACTATCAAATGCAGTTGAGATAAATAATTATTTTCATTTTGGTACCGATAAAAATTTGGTACAACAATTTACCGTTTCACGTGCAATGCCAGTTTGAACGAAGCGTAGCAATGATGTCTGAATCGCCAGGCAGACATTAACACATCCAACAAAACAGATTCGCAATATTAACACAGTTCAGTGCTAGTTATGTGTAAGATTTCACACGGTGTCCATAATATTAACGGCTTTAAGAGAGTATGGAACCAAGTTCGCATGTGAAGTTTTTCCTTTTAGGTGACTCAATAGATATTTTTGCTTATTGCTGAATTGTCCAGGTCTTTTTTTATTTGAGGGTTAAAAAAAAGAAATTAGGACGATCTTTAACATGAATCTGGTGCATTGTAACAACCCGTTTGAAGCATCCTATCGCATCTAAGCAGCTAAGTGCGCAACCTATTGAGTACGCTCTGTCCCATCTTGGAGAGCAAATCGTTGTCGAAGGTTTCACGTAACTTTCAAACAAAGGCTACAAATAACTGTGGTGATAAGTTATTTAGCCGTTGCATTCTTAAATTCTTTTACTCGTTCCCCGATTAGTGAACAGATATGTACGATTATTGACTAATTCTTAATTCCTCCTATTAGTTCAATTAAACTAGACAATCCAGCCAAGTAGCAGCGGTGCAACTGGCATATGCACTGCAAACAAACCTTGCACAAACTTTTTTCTTTTGAGAGACCATTTAGAAAACCTGCTACAACAATTGCAAGACAAAGTGCTCACTAGATATCTCGGGAGGCATGTGCTACATTCTCCGCTTATTTTGTTGTAGTGTTGATGTCATCAAAAACCCGATAAAAAACAGTTGGAAAGTTGTGAATGGGCACTCAATTTGCCGTAGTGTTTTTTGCTCAATTTAAGGCCGGGTACAGATATGATTATCTGAAAACTTAATTCTCCGACTCCCTTGTTTCCCTGTGATGATGCAATGTGTGCCAATATACGCAGGGTTTTTTTTGTTTTGCTGCTTCTTCAGAGTTTCTCAGAAATTAATTTGGAATATGCAAAAATCGAATGGTTGTCTTCTAGAACGCCCTGTGATAACTTAACATGTAGGTATGGAATTCGTTGTCCTTTCTAATAGTATGAGCTACGGCCTTTGAGCAACTTTAAGGTTACATTTTAAAATGTACGAATTTGCATTAGTATCGAAAAAATCTCGACAACAGTTCTACCGTGATATGTAGCATTATGTAAAGACAGAGCCCCGCTGCATTCTTTGTCATGTAAATTGGATAACTCAACAACCTCCGTTTGTTATTTCCACAAGAGTGTCTGTGATGATGTAAAGATACAACGGTCTATGAGATCTAGCAAAGCATGCTACCATAAACCAATTTCAGATCTAGATTTTAAAGTTGCTTATCCAATTCCCTTTTTTTTTTATTAATTTGCGGTGCGCTCGAGAGTCGACAGTTTGCATTGTTTGTGTCTAAGTTTCCTACGTAGAGTCTTGTGCCATCGTTGCTTTTGTCTGCAGTTACTTCATAAGCTTTGTTAGCTAACTTTACTTAATATGTGGTCTCTCGAGAAGTAAATCATAAGTAAGAATGTGCTTAAACCGTATTCACATTTTTTTTGTTTAATTAGGATTCGCAACCTACTAATTCTGAATTGGGTAGAAATTAATAAGAAACAAAATGCATACTAGAGTCGTTAACCTAGCGTTTCCACATCTAATTGAATGTGGTAATCTTAGGATTACAATCATTTCTTATTCTACGATTTGAATTAGGAGTTATGTGTTTCCCATCAGAAAACTCAATTTCAAATCTTGACAAATTGATATAAATAATATTCGATTTTCTTTGATGAGAACTTACTCGCCTTCGAGTGGGTTTCCAGTTGCCATTCGGTTTTATGTTATCTTTGATTAGCAAACATAAACTTCAAACACATCAAAACGAACTGTCTGAATACAGTTGAATTGTTTCGATAGTTTACTTTGATAGTAAGAATTATTCATTTTATTGCTTACATATTCGTTATTAATTAAGCATAATTAATCATTTTACTAGCACCAGACTTTAAACGCCAGAGAGCAAAATTATAATACATTAATCATTTAAGATGTACACTAAAATATCCTCTTTACAATCCGGATCTTTTAGCACGGTTTACAAGGCTTGGTCTTCGGAACATGACATGTACGTTGCTGTGAAAGTCATCTCGAAGGCTAAATACTCACGTACAGGTATGGTTAATGAGTATAATGTGATGAAGAAGTTAGGTAACTCTCATCCAAACATCTGTGCGATGCTAGATTTCTATGAAGATGAGAAAAATTATTTTGTTGTGTTAGAATATTGTGAATGTGGTGATTTGTATGATTTCTTAGACATTGCGAAACGCCAAGGGGACCCAGTATCTCCATCACTTATTCAATTGGATTTTCAAAAGATAATACATCAAGTGTTTAACGCTTTGCAATTTGCTCATTCTCTAGGGATCGCTCATAGAGATATTAAACCTGAAAACGTTCTATTAACTAAAGAAGGTACCATAAAGTTAGCTGATTGGGGGCATGCCACTTTTGCTAGAACTTCTAAGGATTTTGATATTGGTACCGACAATTATAGGGGTCCAGAGACATTCAATGGCGTGGATAGCTATGATTGTTTTTCTGCTGATTATTGGTCTGTGGGTGTGACTTTATTGTATTTAATGTTTGGACAGGGTGCATTCAAATGTGCTGCTATTCAGCATGAGTTTGCTGACAGTAATAGGAGCGATGACGACAGAAACTCTAAGAAAAAGTATAAACCTTGTTCAAACTTTAATGATTTTTTAAAAGATCCACATGGCTTTGTTTACAGATTTTATTTGGCACCAATTATTAGTGCGAACAAATATCAAAGTTATTCGTATAGCAACAGTAGACCTGCTCTTTACGTGTGGCAAGATATTGTTAACATCTACAGCGTCATTTATTTGAGTAGGATAATCGTGGCCACCTTACTTTGCATTGATGTCAAAGAAAGAGATTTAGCCAAATGTCTAGAACTGTGTGATAACGTCTGGAAGATGACATTCAACAGTGACTCCGACAATGAAAAGTCTAATGAGTTAGAAGAGTTCGAGGTCACTACAGATTGTAATGATTCTAAACCAAGAGTTATGCATAAGTCTTTAGATGATATTTTCTCTATGAACTTGAAGGAGTCTGACACTACAGCGCCATTACCATTTGCTAATTTATTGCAAACATGAACTTTTCAACGATTAATTTCAAAAACGGTGTATTAATAATATTATTCACGTCTGAGTCACCATGTGGCCATTAATTCCATGCAAAACAACAATAGCAATAGCAACGACTGCATTCGCATTACAGGATAATGGAATCTTCGAATCACGTTCAGGAACACGTGAGCTGGGAATCTTGACCCGTCGACTAGCCGGCCTAGGAGACAACGCGAGTCTTCCCCAAAAAACAACAACAACAACTAATAAGGACTTTCCCTCAACTCTTAGTTTTTAGTCAAAGTGTATATGGCTTTAATGTAATACGTACATATACAATTGAAATCTACAATTTAATTCGAGAAAACCGTTCATATCTAACCGCAACCAGCAGCCTGGTTAACAAACAAACGCTTTATCAATATCTTTACATTTTTTAGTGTAATCTATCAATTCTACATCTTCTAAAGTATGAACCAGAATTTTGGAGTTATTTTCATTGAATTCAAAGATAAACATACCTCGTACACCTCTCTCTGGCTGCTGTTGAATCTGCGCATCTTGTAGAACACTTTGACTTGATTCGTTAAGACACGTCTGAAATTTTAGCACGAGCTTATCATTCTTGGTCACATATATTGGTTTTTCTTCTTGGATACCACTCGAACCCATAACGTTCTGCACAGAAGTTATACGTAAATAGTCTTCGTGATGGAGCAATAAATTGCTAGCCATCAACCTAATCAGGTTCATTGACTTCGAATACTGGCTAGATCCTACCACTTCAGGTAAAAAAGGCAACGACACAGGAAACAAACGCAATTTTATCAATGGATCGATCCACTCATCGTCAAGATTCCGGACTAATAACCGAGAGACACCATTCTCTCCGGTTAAATACGACGTGATGGCCCCTAAATTGGTTGTCTTTGAACAAAAACGCCTTGCGGTGAACACAGACAAGTGAAGCATGTCACACTGGCAGCGAAAGACACTGCAAAACCAAAATATCACTGTATAAAAATTGCAATTGAGCAATCTGGCTTCACTACAAGACTTTAGATTCCTCGCCAGTTAGTCATACCCTAACCACGCCCGGACCCCACAGTGCCACCAAATCGAGTCTCCGAAGGCTACATCCACACTTTGGACTACTTACACACTTTGCGATGGCCTGTCTGCTGCAAAGTAGGGCTAGCATGGGGCAGCTAGGGCTTGTTTACCGGAAATAAAAAGTAATGCTAGTCATATCTCCCGAAGTGGAAATGCCGAAAGTGTGTACGGAAGCATCTGTCTTCCACAGTTTTTTGTGTGGGCCGACGATCCTTTGCTCTAAGACGCTTGATAGGATTCCACACTTGGCCGAGTATAGTTTGAGAAGCGTATATATATATATATATATATATATATATAGAGCGCTATCAGTAATTTGGGATAGAGACTTGGCAAGGATTTGTTCTTTTGAAAGGAAGAAATAAGTAAGCAAGTAAGCAAGCAGGCTGAAAAAGAAAGATATTCGAACGATGAAGGATATTAAGAAGCCTGATTTTATGTCACAGTTGAATATTTTCAATAAAGAAAATTATTTCACTTCGAGCGGTTCTATAGACGAGAACGAGGAAGCTACCTCGGATGTGGAAGCTGGCCAACAGTTTGCTACGGAGTTGGACCAGAATGAAAAGCGGTTAGGTCTGTACTCTTGTATTGGTTTGATTATGAACAGAATGTTGGGTACTGGTGTCTTTGCAGTGTCTTCCACGATTTATACTTTGTGTGGTTCTATCGGGTTGGCTTTGATTATGTGGGTTATTGGTGCTCTTATTGCTTTAGCTGGGTTATACGTTTATATGGAATTTGGTACCGCTATTCCAAAGAATGGTGGTGAAAAAAATTATCTGGAAGCAGTTTATAAGAAACCTAGGTTTTTTGTTACATCCATGTATGCTTCGTACGTTTTCTTCTTAGGTTGGGCGGCCGGTAATTCTGTGAACACAGCCGTGATGTTTTTAACTGCTGCTGACCATGAAGTGACTAAGTGGAACCAAAGAGGTATCGCCGTTGCGGTGATTTTCTTCTCGTTTTTAGTGAATGCAGTAAATGTGAAGGTTGGGATCTGGATCCAAAACGCCCTTGGGATCTTTAAAGTCGGGATCGTTGTTTTCATATCGATCACAGGCTGGGTCGCATTAGGCGGCGGCTTGAAACATGGTTATCAGTCACATAATTTCCATAATGCATTCGAAGGCACAAACAATGCTACCGCTTATGGTGTGGTGAATGCTTTGTATAACGTCATTTGGTCATTTGTTGGCTACTCGAACGTCAACTATGCCCTCGGTGAAGTGAAAAACCCTGTCAGAACGTTGAAAATTGCTGGTCCTACCTCATTGATTCTAATCGCAATATTATACCTTTTCGTTAACATTGCATACTTCGCTGTGGTTCCAAAGGACAAATTAATTTCATCGAAATTGGTTTTAGCTGCAGACTTCTTTGACATTGTGTTTGGTGGTCACGCTAAGAGAGCTGCCGCCGCTTTTGTTGGACTAAGTGCTTTAGGTAATGTCTTATCCGTGATTTTCTCTCAAGGTAGAATTATTCAACAATTAGGCCGTGAAGGTGTCTTACCATTTTCAAATTTTTTTGCCACTTCTAAACCATTCAATTCACCTGCCGTTGGGTTGTTCCAGCATTTTATTGTTTGCATGGTCACAATCTTAGGTCCTCCACCAGGTGACGCTTATAACTTTATTTTGAATTTGATTTCTTACCCAATGAATATCGTCAATTTATGTGTCAGCGTCGGTCTTTTATGGATTTATTACCAAAGAAGACAAGGAAAGATTGTTTGGGACCCTCCTATTCGTGCAGGTTGGTTTGTCACATCATTTTTCGCATTAACTAATTTGTACTTGGTGGTAGCTCCCTATGTGCCTCCAACCAATGGAGAATCTGTTTACAAAAGTCTTCCTTACTGGATTCACTGTGTTGTGGCATGGGCCATTTTTGGAGTAGGTGCGCTATACTACTTAACATGGGCTCAAATCTTACCAAGATGGGGTCATTATAAATTGGACACTAAAGATGTGTTGGGTGAAGATGGATTCTGGAGAGTTAAAATTATCAAGATTTGTGGAACTGCAGAGAATGAGGAGAACCAAGAAGACTTGTCGCCCAAGGACTCTACCGAGGACGACTCAGCAAGTAATAATGTCTTCGCAGAACATGAAGTTGAACATGTCAAGAGCGAAAAGACTTATTAAGTTGTGTCTGATCTCTCTCTCAATTGCATTCTCTAATATTCAAATCATAGAAAAAAGGGCAGAAAGAATCGAAGTTCCATTCCCAGTCCCTTCTTGTACAGATAGATTCATTATACATTCGTCATCTTATTCATAGTAATTATTTTAATATAAAATATTAGCATATTTAATTAATAGATAAAAACAATTTTTTAGACATGTCTATTTTGTAGTGTTAAGGAAAGGAGTGGAAGAGAGAGAGAGAGAGAGAAAGGCCGTATTGCGTATCATCTTCCTTTGACAAACCGTGATCTAACACTAATTGCTCTAATGAATCTTTCTCTCATTTGGCAAGAATTTTTGTTCAGGCGTTAAGCGAAAATTTATTGAAAAATAATAAAAAAAATTAATTATTGAACATATTTTTATACACAATAAACAATAACATTGATAACCAATTTGCTAAGAAATAAAGCATTTTTTGAACAGTATAGCATCCTGTCGTGTGCCATCGTAATTTTCCACTATAAATAATGTCTGGTGGGAAGAGCGAGGGCAATTTAGAAGAACTTTTACGGAGTTATTACAAAGAGTTTTATACATTAAAAGATAAAGATGGGAATCTGATATATCCGATCTTCAATACTTTACCTTCAAGGAAGGACTATCCTGATTACTATGCAGTCATATTTTCGCCTGTTTCTTTCAATACGTTGAAAAAAAGAGTTCCGCATTACACTGATCCTCAAGAGTTCATGAACGATGTTGCTCAAATCACATGGAATGCCAGAACTTATAATTCGCGTGAATCAATAATCCATCAGTATGCAAAGATCTTGGACGACTACATTCTTAATAACATTTTGCCTAGATACAAAGCTCTCTATAAAGAAGTTCGATATCCATATTTAGGTCCTTTACCCGATGAAGCAGACGAAAAAATGAATTTGAAGATTAAAGAACAACAAGATGCAGAAGATAAGAGACTAGGTATTACAAGAGAAAAACCTTCCTTATCTAGGGACGATATTCAGCATTTTACTAACCAACTTTCATCTGCGAGAAGAAATAGAATAGATGGAGATTTTACCGATAACTTTTCAGGAATAAAGAGTAATAAGATCATATTGAAAAGACCAGACGGACTGCAGATGAGAAACCCTAAAGCTTCATCAGCTTTCAAATCGGGATCACCAGCAGAAGAAGATTTAAGGTCTAGATCAGGAACACCCACGGGAGGCAATTACTCGAGACTTCATCATCCGGTAAAAGCACACGTGAAACGTGGTAGACCGCCAATCATGGATTTACCATACTTACAAAGAATCAAGAATGTGATAAAAAGTTTTAAGAAGGATACAAATGAATCCGGTAAGCCATTAACGATACCATTTGAAAGGTTACCCGCTGACTACGAGTTCTTTAGATTACCTTCTGCATTATCGCTGGATGATATTCGTAAGAAAGCTAAATGGAGAAAGTATAAGGATTTCCAAGCATTTCGCGAAGATTTTGCTTTGTTTTTAAGTAATTATAGAGTTTACTTCAAGAATGATGCCAAGATACTTCGCAGTATAACTAAGATGGAGAAAAATTTTGAAGTTTACGCTAGAGCTGAATTGGCTAAACCTGATAGGTATTATTTACCGGATGGTGAAGTTAGATTACCATTGGAAAATGTTACAGTAAACGGTAAAACATACCAAATTGGTGATTGGTGTCTTTTGCAAAATCCCAATGATCCATCCAAACCAATCATTGGACAAATATTTAGATTATGGGGAACTCCTGATGGTAAAAAATGGTTGAATGCATGCTGGTATTTTAGGCCGGAACAAACCGTCCACAGAGTGGATAGACTTTTTTATAAAAACGAAGTTATGAAAACTGGTCAATATAGAGATCATCTAGTCGATGATATTGTCGGCCGATGCTATGTTATTCATTTTACTAGGTTCCAAAGGGGAGATCCTGAGACTAAAGTGGAAGGACCTATGTTTGTTTGTGAATTTAGATACAACGAAACTGAAAAAGTGTTCAATAAAATTAGAACTTGGAAAGCATGTTTACCAGAAGAATTAAGAGATCAGGATGAACCAACAGTTCAGGTCAATGGTAGGAAATTTTTCAAATATCCTTCTCCAATTCGTCATCTTCTACCTCCAAATGCAACTATAAATGATAAAGTTCCATACCCTAAAGAAGGTGTACCAAACGCACCGCCCATAATTGGTGCTGTATATCTTAGACCGAATGTTGAGAAAGATGATTTAGGTGAATACTCTACTTCTCCTGACTGTCCAAGGTATATCGTTAGGCCTGGGGACCCACAAGAAGAAGGTAAAATTGATTTTGAAACTGGTACAATTTTAACAAACAGTATAACTATCAGTCTGATCGGGAGACCTCCTAATTCATCAATCAAAATGACAAACCCAAAACCAAATAAATCTACTACGACACCAAATTCAAGAGAAGGTACTCCAACCGCAATGAATTTACCCAATGGGTATACCCCAGGATCAGGTTCTCTTACTGCTCAAAGGTTAAAACAAATGCAAATGAATAAGATGCAGTTACAGAAGTTTAAAATGAATCAACAAAGACGAAATCAAGTTTCTGGTTATCAGACGTCTACTGTAATAGACAACTTGGCAGCTCAGGCTTCTCAGAATTATATTTCGCCAATTTTAGTAGATGCAACTAGCTCATACCTTTTACCTATTTCAATCACGAAAAATGTGGATTCGTTACAGAGAACAAATATTGGCAGTCAATTAAGAAGGAAAAGAGAAAGAGAAATTATTGACCCAAGTCATACTATAACCAAAAGAAATAAGAAAGGTGACATTATATGGTTTACTGGAACAAGCGTACGTATAAATGAGAGATTGTTAAATTCAGGCCATTCTCGTTCATCTTTCCCATTATTAAGATTATATAACGAGGAACAGAGAAAATGGGAACTAGGATATGATGAAGTTGAAGAAATTGTAGAGAAGAGATCAAAAACAAGTGGTAGGAGACTGAGGGATCAAAGTAGCAATAAGAAAGAACCTGTGCAAGAACTGGAAGTTCAACCAGAGGAAGAAGCCGATCTAGAAGATGCTGGCAATATAATGACAGATACTTTTGAAATGGGTCTACGTCCCTCAGCTAAATTCATTGCTCATAGATTAAAGGATAAAGAAAATGTGATTAGTTGACCGTCAAGTTGTGCCAAAGGAAGTCGCCGAATATAAATATATAAATATCAGATGATATGTAAGCCTTTCAATGAAATATAGATAACAATTAGGAAGCGTCGGACTTATGTTAAGGAAGTAGAGGCAGAGATTCGATGAATAAGGAAAGAGTTCCACTGGTGCATTCTCAGAAATATGGATTTATCATCTGTTAATTCTGTTAAATTTTTAGCCATTTTAAAATTATTAGCTCTTAGATATCGTCCCGCAAAGGGAGCAAATCCATTAGAGGCTTCATTATTTGAGGCTTTATCATTATCATTTTGAATTTTTTGTAAATTCTCAGAATGTTTTTCTTTGATATAAGAGATCATCTTGTTTAATGCATCTAAAGTGAAATTCCAATTTTCTGATAGTATTTTCATCGAGGATTGTTTATCTCTAGAGTCGATAGTAAATCCAAGACAGTAACGTCTCTCATTGCCCCTTGCACTCTCATCGTATAATTTAAACCCCATGATCATATTCAACCCACGTATTTCATCAAAGAAGACAAATGGGGAACAATCGTATATCATTGTCTCTTCAGAGAAGGCTCTTTTCGTTATTGAATTCAGTAATTGATACCTGATCGTAGAATATTGAGTAGTAACGTAAGCCATATCTTCGTCTTCAGTAATCATGGACCGTATTTGCATATCACTGCTAGCGTTGGAATAATTACATGCGGGAAATTCTAACAGGCAAGACTCACAGTACGAGTCAATGGGATAATCTGGTGCTAACAAATCTTCAGAAATGTTTCTTACCTTGTAATCCTCAAGACCAGTATCGTTAAATTCTTGGTCATTTACTACAGGGTCCACTACTTTTGCCTGTGTCACTAAGATGACTCTTGGCCCATGTTTATCACAAAAATGAGTGAAAGAAATTAGTATGGGAGAATGAGCTTTATTCATAAGACTCACAGAAGTCATAGCCACCCTGGACCTCAGTAATGACGTTGTGCTAACCTATTCTTTAAAAGAGATGAGTAAAACAAAAGTTTCATGAATATTAGTCAGTTTAAATTGTAACAGTGAAAAAGTCGCTGGGCTTCCAAGTAGTGAATCTTTTGAAAGATTTCATTTCATATATTCAAGAATTAGGTAGTTTACGACATACATCCTTGAGTATCGACTGAAGAAATATTTGACAAATTGCAACTTGACCGTTGAGACTTTTGTTCGCAATACTTGAGATAATACTTAACAGCTATTTTATAATTCGTATTACCGTAACTCAATCTGTTGGTGACAATAGAATACATATAGTATCGCTCTCTATCAAGTTTCAAGAAATGATGAAGGTGTGTACGTGTATATATTCCTGTGAAGTCATTGAGATAATGACTGATTTCCTTTAAAAACGATAGAATTTTTTTGGAAGAGGAGCTCAATTCGACGATTTTGTAGCACACGATTATTTACACTATCTATTTTCATCGAAATGGCAGACTTTAAATCAATTGCAACCGCTGTATGGAATTATATTTGTTAAAGCAAAACTTGCACTAAAGTACTTTCAATAGAAATTTGTAATTTTACAGATAAAATATCTTTAACAACATCTCTTGAACAAGATTGTTAACATTTCATTTCTACTACCATTCTCAGAGAGACCAGTGGCTGCTTCTTCAACTGTAGAGATGATTGGAAACAGTACAATATGTGTAATTAGAAATACACCTAAAATCAGGTACAGCTATAACATTTTATCAAGACCTTTAACTGGTGTAAAAAGACCTTTTCAGCAAGAGCTTAGTCTTTTCAAATCGAGTAACCGTCATATGGCCACTGATCGAGCTACTTCTCAATTTTCGAAGAAGAAACCCAGTGAAAGTTGGTTGCGATTGAAGAGATTTACTACATTCACTGCCTCAGGTTTTTTAGTCATTGGGGGTGTTGCTATCTCTACTATAGTGATTTATTTGATCGGAACAGAGTTGTTTTCTCCTACTGGCGATACTATCCTGTTTAACCGTGCCGTATCTTTAGCTGAGAAGGACCCTACTGTTAGATCGTTACTCAAAGTAAATGATTCTATTATTAGGAAAGAACGATTGAAAGCGTATGGTGAATTATTCACACATGACAAATGGACACGTAACAGGCCTATTGTGACGAATAAAAAAATTGATAAAGAAGGCCATATCCATCATTTCCTAAGGTTTCATTTAGAATCTAAACAGAAAATTGGGTTAGTTCATGTGGAAGCCGTTGAATTAGACAATTTTTTGCAGAATCCTAAATTTGTTAATGTCTACATTGATATACCAGGTGAGAAACGGTTTTTTTTAATCAAACCTAAATTGAATCCACCCAAGAAACCTGCAGGATTATTATGGTGGAATTGGAACATTGGGAAGAAAAAAGATTAGTAACAGTACTCGGAATATTAATCGAGATAAAATTATATCATCATTTTAGCCTGCTTGTTGGTTTAAGACATCAATAAACTCCAGATTATATTTAACCAAGTAACGTTACTATTAATTTGTATATTTTAGCTTCAATGAATTTAATGAAAATAATAATATTATAAGTACCAATAGTTATATTATGGAAAAGAAGATATATGTAACAGTCAATGAAAAAAAAGTATATAGTTATTACTATCATTTTCTATCATACTAAAGTTTATCGTAAAGTTCATAATAGCTATACTAATAATAGCTATAATAATAACAACAACAACAACAACAACAACAACAGACCGCTATATGCTATTGTGTTAATTGAAGAGCGTTCAATGATCTTATGCTTTCGTAGACCACGTTCTTAACGATGGAGTTGATGTGTAATAATGTCCAGAGTAGGTAGCAATTCCTGTTCCTGTATCATTTTGATCTACATTTCTGGGTTGGAATAAATTATGAGCAGCTCCCGATAAATGAGAAGCAATTTGATCTGGAACATGATAAGATGCTACCGCAGGCCCTACAATACAGCCAACAAATAAACATAATACGAGAATGTATAGACAGAAATATTTTCTGATCATACGTTTACGCAAACGAGTCTGTTTCAAAGAATAGATTGGAGGACGGATTTGACGAGAAGGCTTTAACCAGAATAACATGATGGAATGTAATGTATCAATACCAGGAATAATTAACACAGGCAAATGTGTAAGTAAGATAAAATGTCCTAATACAAAATCAGCAGAAAATTCAGTTAATTCAATGACTTTTACCATATACTCTCTAACAGATTGAGCGAAAGCAGATTCAGCACCATTCCATTTACCGGACCAGAAGGCAGTGTTGGCATAGTCATTCTTATATTCACGAGAAAGTAATAAAACAGCAGCACTCTGTAAAATTAATCTTTGACATTGAATTACTGTTATAACACCAATCAACATCTTTACAAAACTGAAACCTTCTAATACCCACATGACAATGAATGACCCAACATGAGCTACCACGGCTGTACCATGGGCAAAAGCTGCTAAACCAGATACTGGATTTCTACAACATGCACCAAATAGAGAGGATGTACAGCATGACAAAGACATGCAGAATGCTAACACAACCATATCTATGGCAATTGGGCCCAATGTGCAAATAATCACACGTAAAACAGAGTTCACTCTATCATCATCTGTAGACTTAGCACCAGTTTGGGCATTAATGAAGGTGAAGGCAATAAAGCAACCAGTAGCATATATGAAACATGGGAAAATTTCAGCCAGAATCAAATTTGTTCTATGGGCTCTACTTGAATCACCAGCTCCTTTTTCAGATTCGTCACCTATCAATTTTCTTTTGAAGCCTGTGACACGCGATCTAGACATTCTCACGTAACCGACCCAAGAGTTTCTATGGTATTTACTATTGCCTCTTGATAACCATCTGACAAAATCTCTATAGTCTAAGAAAAAATCATCCCATGAGAATTGATGAGGGTTAAAGATAAAAGGCGAATAGACCAAAGATGCCAATGACGCCCAGAACCAAAGAAGAGGTGCTTGCCAATGAGCAACTGTACTAAACAAGAGCATTAGTAACGATCTGGTGCCCATATAAATAGCAGAACCGGCGAATCTAGAATATAATATGGAAAATGGGATACGGGAAGTGGCGAAACCACGACCAGTGGAAATGTAACGAGCACCACCAACAGTTAAATCACTTAATAATGAGGCAGAATAGATTTGACCAGCAAACACCTCGAACATTGGTGACAAAGAGAGGATATGGCGCCAAAATCTTAGAGTAGCCTTCCATGCACCACGTTCAATAAGTTCTTGTGCTACAATTGGAACAAAAGCAATGAAGAAAACAATAAAAATAGATAACGTGTAACGTCTAACCCAATCAATCACAGGATTCAAATTATAGCACCCAATAGGGTATAAAATATCCGTAATAGGTCTATTTCTATTGTAAAGACAGATAACCGATTCATGCGCCAAAGAGTTCAGATTCACTAAAGTTAACATGAACATTTGTAAAGATAATTGAATAAATAAATTATTCAGGTGGAAACCAGGATGTGCATAATAGAAAGATAAAAATCTATCAATAGGTAACTGTGTCCCCAAATAATAATATTCACGCGACAACATTTGTTCACCCATACCGGCACCAATTTTCGTAGTGAAATTCAAAATGGTACCAAAACCTAAATCTCTACCTTTACCACATTGATAATATTCACAATGTTTGATACGCCCACCACGTAACATAGCATTCATACCCGCGTAAATATCTTCATTCAAATGTAAACCCTTTTGAGCTTTTGATATACCACCTCTAGTGATCATAAACGTCGAATTAATAAAATCAGGATGTCCATAATGTAGTTTACCACCAATTTGAGACAGAGTTCTAGCAAAAAGAGTACCGAATGTTTGTTCTTTACCAGCAGCGACATCACCTAAGACACCAGAATTCTCAGAGAAAATATACTCTCTTGCACCTACAATGGCTACAGGATGGTTATTGTTTTGATCTTCATAGCTAATATCTGGTGAATAAGGGTTCACAAAATCATTATCTAATTCTTCAAATTCACCAAGAACTGATCTGATCTTTAGACATTCCTCCAAATAGTTATCTTGATTAGCGTCAATTAATTGAATGTATTCACCTCTATGGAAAATTAAAGCATGATTTTGATTATCAGATTTACCATCACCTAAAATTGGGTTACCAGATAACTGAATTCTAAATTTAGGACGTCTGCGACCATTATCCATCAATTCACAATGACCGTCAATCAAAGCTGAGAAAACTCTAGGTTCTTCACCCTCGTGCAACGGAGGTTCTTCATCAAGATATGCAATTTGTAAATCCGGATAAGCTCTCAACAAGAATTCAGCATTTTCCATCTCGAATGGTTTAAATTTGGCTAATCTTTGCATAGAGACCAAAAATTTGAATTTTCTTCTTGACATTTTCTCCAATTCTCGTTCCAGACCTTCGGCATTATTACCAAACATTTGAACCACCTCAGGGTTTTCCACACGATATAACAGTTTGATGGCCCTAGAATAATTCATGAACCCGGAAACAGTACGGTACAAGGTTTGGGATCTTAGCGATGCCCAAATTCTCGTTCTCAAAGTATACTCTGGAGCTGCAGATTTGAAACCAATACAATAGAATGGCAAATCATCAACATCGGAGCTGTCGGTACCATTTTTCTCTAATTCTCCGTCAGCTCCTTCAAATGCAGCTGTTTCATCTGCTAATATCTTTGTGTCCTTAACAAAACATTCCCATTCTAAAGGATGCAATTGTTTCAAGTATTCTAATAATGTCACTCGTGAAAATTGATCATCTTCACGAATAATTTCCCTCAAAGATAACAAGATTCTCTCAGAATAATGTGGAGTTAAAACGGTAAACGTTGGCATATTATCGATAGATAATGGTTCAGGCATTGGTGTAGCCAACGATTGGGCAAAAAAGGAAATACGACGTTCAGCTTCAGAATCCTTAGGGAAGAATTCTAGCTTATAATTATGGTCGTCTTGAGATGTGAAAAAATTTGGAGCTCTTAGAGTTCTCCTCCCTTCTACTTCTGCTGGAATCTGGTGATACAACAGTTGCTGAACGTGATCAATAGCTAACAGATGCTCTCTATACATAGAGATAATGATAGCGTTCCAGATTTGGGAAATTAAGACTTTAGGCTTATATTTGATTTCCATATCTTGAGTAGCTAGGATTTTCATATAAATTCTCTTTGGTAATCTAGTGAAAATATTTCTCCATGGAGTTAAAACCGACATACCTAAGTAGAATGCCTTGGAAACGGATATGAAAGTGTTAACGACAATATACCACAAATAAGTGTCCAAAAAGAATAGAATGAAATCAGTAGCAATCATTAAACCTAACGTTATCTTAGCTTGGTTCTTACAAAGATTTTTCCCTAACCAATAATCACCAGTGCATCTCATTGTCATAGTTGACAGGACTCTAATTGGATCCCTTAACGATAAGATTAAAAAGAAATAAGATTCCGCGTATTTGGCACCAAACACAACCATCCAAACCGCATACGATAAAAGTCTATCCCACCCATGTAGAGGAGCAAAAGATGCAGTAAATGTTTGAGAGGAAACGTATCTTCTTGATCTCTTATTCATATAAGAGGTAAATAGACCACCTAATGGCATTACTGAAAAGAAAACCACTGTTGCCACTGCCACAAAAAAGAAAACAGCAGCAACGATATGACTAGCTCTGCTAGACACTGTATCTTTATCATAGACAAAGACCCAAATAATTGGAGCTAAATTTATACCGAGAATACCACATAAAAATCCAAACCTTAATGTCAGGTGCTGTGCGCCTGCCCATTTCCTTGGAACGAAAAACCATTCACATACTGTGGCAACTAATTGAATAAGACACGCCACAGTACCACCTAGGGCAGCGGTAGCCCACTTATAAGCAGCTAAAGGTTGGTTATTAACTAACTGTTGATAGTTATGCGTATACAAAGTCGGAGCATTGTAAGCGATATACATCCAATAAATTGACACATGCATAATCCAGATACGATTAAAATTCGTCACCATATGTAACCATGTTCTAGTTTCATAATATGTCTTGAAAAAGACGTCCTCCCATCTAACGTTTCCTAAGTTCAAAAATCTTTCCTCTGAAGGTAAATCCATTAGTTTTGTACCGTTAGTTAGAATGATTTTGGATAGACCTTCTGGATACCAAAATAATTGATTCACATCATCGTAGCCGATAACTTTATTATGATCTCTTTCTCTCTTAACATAACGACCTTGAGAAATTTCATAAACTTGGTCTCTTAAAAAACGATACAATGGATCAATCACTCTATTCAAATAATCACCTTCGCGTACTATTTCATTTGTCTCTGATAAAGGTGACTCTAAGAAATCTAAAGCACATTTATAAATGAAACATAAACATTCAGCGGTAAATCTTACTTGATTGGCTTCACCCCAGATCAACAGATATAATGCCAAATGGCGAATTTTTTCAACCGGAGATAGTCTACTCATTTTCACTTTCCACCTATAATCAGCAGCTTCTAAAGAGTTATCATTTTGAATCGTATTTAACACTTGATCTACATCCAAATCATCGTTTCTTAAAATTTTCTTATTCTTCTTATTGGTGTTTCTTGTTTTTCTCTTCATTTTATTTAAACTCAAATTTCTGAAACCTACAGCATCATCTAAATCCAATTGCGACGCAAAATACCACTTTTTATAGTTTGATGTATCACCACCAATGTAATCAGCATGTAGTGTGATTAGTGCTTGGTGTGGTGACATCCTTGAAGCTCTAGAATCTAACAAAGTCATTAAGTGGTCAAACATATTCCTCATAGAATCTCTTTGGAAACCAAATTTGTTTGTCAAATCAATAAAGACATCTTCAATGGCCTGGATATCAACGGGAGCCTCAGGATCGGCAGTCCATGAAGGGTAAGGGTCCTGAGGAAACGCGTTATTAAGTTGTTGTGAATTATATTCCATACTGTTACTGAAACTACCTCTCGAGGGAGTATAAGAACTATATTCAGAATCCATATATTTATCAGCCTCAGCACCGATTTTTTGGGGTTTTATAAACTCATTCCGAGTGACATTATCCTGATAAAAAGCACTATCATCTATAGAGCTAGCATCGACATCATCGTCTCTTTCTACATCATAACGACGTTGTTCATCTAATGAGTCGCTTAAAGTGAACTCTGCAGGACGCTCGTACTGATTTTCTACTTCTTGAAGGTACGGATTCGAATTACGTCCATTGTTTTGTGACATTATATTTTAATCGAAAGGGACTCAACAACAAGGGATGTAGTAAAAATTGAGATTCCACTAGGTGTATTTCAGTTTTGTGTGATAAAATAAACTATCGTAAAAAAAGAATAATTCCACAATATTTATAACGAAAACCTCAAATTTAAAACGAATTACGACTAGTGGCAAGTCGTAGTTTATAATGTTCTCGACTTCTAATAGTTTAAGCCAAGTGACTTTGACTAGATCAAAATATTTAAACTCTGTTAAATTGTGGTTAATTTTAGTGTAAAAAATAATTTAAAATTTTTTTTGATTTAAAAAGAATTTTTACATAGAGGGTAATCGGATATTTTGTGATGCTATTTAAGCAGTAACCGCGTTATAAAAGACTAAGAACAAGATACTACGTGTTTGTATTACGTCTTTGCGTCCGATAGTAAGCTTTGCCAGTCATGGGTGCGAACCTTCAAGTGGCGGAGTAATCTTAAGCTGTATGTGCTGTAGATGAGTAATATTAATTTTGATTAAACACAACATATTGTTTGCTATGATCTTAAAACCAAGTAAAGGTGAAACTAGTTGGCCGCTAGAGGACTAATCGGCTGCACGCAAGGACAGCCGACTCATTTAATAGTACTAACTACGTCTAAGCCTCCACAGTTCTTCCGTTATCTGTCAGAAAGTATGTCACGTGGCATGCGACGCGAAACGCGAAACTGCCTTATGAGTACTTTAACTTGATTGCCGTGTCAATTGTCCTCATATCTTTCTATAAAATCTGTGATTAGTGAGGCACACTCCTTTGGTTTCTCTGCATTGAGAAAATGTCCTGCTTCTACATCTTTCATTTCAAATCGAGGGAAGAACTGTCCAATAATAGGCATATATTCATCAACAACGTAGTTGGACAGCGTTCCTCTAATGAATAACGACGGCTTGGTAAATGTAACATCTCGAGGGCTTAGGTCCCAGCCTGAAATTTGCCCCGTAATAACTGCTGATTTCAAAATATTCAGTGGTAACAAGGATAAGAAATTATCCTTGTGCTTATCATCGGATTTATCCCTTGTTCTCTTTATGATAGTCATCAAGAATCGCCTAACTAATATGTCTGGTTCAATTTTGGCCAAGTAAGTATCAATATCCTTCATTGTGCGAAATTTAGATTCATGATCCTCAGTAATTTTTTGTAAAGCTTCAATGTATGTAACAAATTTACTGTTTGGAGTAGTTACCACCGGAGCATTTTCCATAGAGATCATCATTGAAAACATACTTGGTTGTGTCAATGCACAATACATCGCTACTTTGGCACCCATTGAATGCCCGATTAAAACCGGTGTCTTCAATCCGTGGCTCTTTACGTATTTCACCACGTCATCCGTCATGCTTTCATAATCGACTCTTGGATTCACAGGTGATGCACCATGGTTTCTTAGATCTAATAAATAAACATCACGATCCAAAGTTTCATTCAAAATGGATCCAATGGTTCTATTATTTTTTCTATTACCGAAGAATCCATGTAAGATCACTAGCGGAGATTTCTCATTTTGATTTCGACTCCTTAGACAATCTCCTCGTAAAGTTAAACTTAACCCTGCAAATAATTGTTTATTACTATGGAATAACCTTTTATTTATTAAACTATATTTGATAGTTAGGTTGAACATTCTCGACGGCTAGTTGTAACACTGCATGCTATTGATCCACACTGCTAATTGTAATTCAATTATTTGTGTTTAATGAATGAGTTTATAAGAAAATGACTAAAATATTCGTTATATAAAATATACGCTATATTAATGTATCATTAGGCTGTTTAATCGAATAAACCGAAACCCATTCCATCTTCATCAGATTCTTCTTCTTCTTCTTCTTGGGCAGCAGCTGGAGCATCACCAGAGGAAGCACCAGCAGAGGCACTAGCAGCTGGAGCAGCAGAAGCATATTTGTCTGGGTTTTCGATTCTGTCCATCAATTCTTCAATTTCTGGGTAGACGTAACCGGAGGCAACAGCAACAGCTAACAAGTCCTTGTAGTTGTTGATCAAAGTGTGGCCAACAGATGGTAAAGTTGGGTAGCCAACAGCCAAAGAGATGGAAGCAATGGTGGAGACAGCGGACACGAAGTGAGAGACCAATTCTTCGTCAGTGATATCCAAGATGGAGACTGGGAAGACTTGACCGTTGTCGTAAACTTGTTCAACAGTTAAACCATAGGTAAATGGAGAAATGTTCAACATGTTTAACAAAGTAGCTTCGGATTGACCGACTCTGTTACCAGCGTCAACAACTTTAACATCGGAGACAATTTCAATGGTACCTCTGGCAATCTTAGTTGGAACACCTAAAGCTTGGAAGAAAGAAGTCTTACCAGGTTCCATACCAGTGTTGACGGCTCTAATCCAAATATCTTCTGGAGCAATAGCACCTGGTCTAGCAGGAGCAGCAACCTTGTTGGCGACAATAACGTCCTTGATTTCTCTTAAAGAGTCATTGGTGAAAATGAAACCAACGTTACCTCTAACGAAAGGCAACAATTTTTCAAAATCTGGTAAATCAGAAATAAAGTCTCTAATAGCTCTTCTGACCATGGTGTTCTTACCCATTAAGACAACACCTCTGCCTCTTAAAGCCTTTCTGACTTCATGCATTTGTTGGGAAGCAACATTGTCAACACCAACAACGAAAACAGACTTGTATTCTTCCAAGTATTCTCTTAATTTAGAGAAGTACTCAACTTTCTTTTCACGGATTCCTCCCATTGCAAACTTTAAATACTATTTGTAGGATGTTTAAAGGTATACCTTTCTTTGTAAGGAGGGACTATATTAAAAACACAAACTGAATATAGGTCATTTTATCAACTTCCATATATTTTATCATAAAGTAGTAGCATGTCTGTGGAATGCCTTCGCAGAGATGTGATTCCAATGCTAAACGCGCGAGCCATGTGATGTGCGTCTGTTTAATAAAGTAATTCCAAAAAGGATAGCTACGAGAAGAGGAAAGAAGCTTTTTTATTTGGAAAATTGTTTTTGAAAAAAAACCCAAAAAAAATTAGAGTAAAATGCACGGATTGTGAAGAACAAGAGAAACAGTCCTTTTCTTTACGTGACGAAAACTTCGTGTGCTTGGTAATTATCGACCCTTTGAGTACTAATTCTTGAAAGGCTTTGCAACGTTTCTTCACAAGATCAATTCTTTTGTAGTCTTCAGTAGAGTTAGAAGGGCTTAATGGTACAAGTGAACTATAAAGGCGAGGACACGCGGCTACAAGGTTTACAATCTCAGCAATCAGTTTATGAATTTATCAGAACTAAGATACTGAATAATGAGCTGTCGAAATCATCGAACGTTAAGTATTATAATATCACTAAAAATGATAATATCAAAAATTGTGTGAATCAATTAACTAATGATTCGAGTATGAGTACAGATTTCTGCCTTTGTATATCTGGTTATGGCGTTCATATACAAAAAATGTTAAGCGTAGTAGAGATATACAAAAAATCTATAATAAGCTCTTTAAATGGAACCTCACATAATTTGAAACAATGGAATAGATTGACCCATTTCGATGTGATCAGTGAGGGTAAAAATGAATTGCTAGAGAAGAAGACGAAAACACCAATTTTAGTGGTTGTTATCAGTAATTTAGATTTATCATTGAAAGAATTTAATTATCAAGAGTTTGTATCAACGGATTAGATATGAGAAAACATCTTTATTCAGATTACTCAGAATTATAAAAATACGGTTCCAATCCTTTGAGAGTGTCAATAATTCATAAATAAATCAACACATCACGTTCCTTCTAGGCCTCGCTTTGAATTCTTGAATCATTTTTGAGATAAAACTCCGATTCACGAATCTTCGAAGAGGCCAAAAGTTGTCCATCCAGGATGACACGAGACCATTGAGATAGACAAATGCAAACTACTGTTTAATCTTCAAGTTATCAACGAATGATCCCCGCGAGGAGTTTTGTTCTTGGGTGGACAACTGATTTTAGTTTTCCATACGAAGTGTTACAATATAATAAGCAGAGGAGTATATGGAAATTTTTTTTCCAAATTTACTTCGCTTTATATACATATGATAAAAATCAATGACATTGAATGATACTACGTTTAAGCGTCAAAAAATGCATAATAGTGAAGGAATGATATATAAGTATTCTCGTTTTGTTATCTATATTTTGATCTTTATAGAATTTTACATATACACAGTTATCTTATTCATCCCAACCACTAGACCATCTTTGATTCCAAAAATTACAATCAAATCTGGGTTTCCCTAATTTCTTATTCACATGATTATGTGCTTCACACATCCATAAACTCAATTCTTCATTAGATTCTACTCTTGGTGCATTAGCTTTTATATATTTTTCAAAATCTTTAGCACACCAATTACAAGGGTAAACATGAGAGAATAAAGTTAAAAATTCAGTCATATTTTCTTTATCTTTCTCACTAGGGCTTCTAGGATACTTAGCAGCCATTGTATGCAAGAAGCCCCATGAAGAAGCGCCCAGTTTTGCGACATCAGGTGGATCCTCTTTTTCATAAGATCTAGAGTTTGGGATCTTATCACTAACGTCATTTATTTGTGTTTCATTCTGCCCCGTTTCATGTACATTATTTGTGGCTAAGAGTAAAGAATTACTAGTCAATCCTTGACTCACATATTGAAATCCTTTGAAAGCAGTACATGGAAGGCAAAATTTATTATTTTTATCAAAAAACAGACTCTTTATACTAAATTCCTCCTCTTGTGACATTTCTTATTATCATGTAAGTCTTTGATTCTGGATTCTGAAGATACAAAAGTCAAACTGCGTGAAGAGTGGTTGCCTTCACGCTTGGAGCAATTTCGGCGACCATTAATGATGTGATTACTCTTCGTTATTAAGATAGTATTAATTACGTAAAAAACTAAACATATAGAGAGTACTTAGACGCTCATTTAATATCGCCATACACTAGCTACAAGAAATGCAGCCAACTAACACCTCAGTCTAAAGCTAATGTAGAAGGTTGTCCTGTTGGTGCTGATTCAATGAAATCGGATGTTTTTAATGGTCTCATAGTCAGTCCATTGTTTTTCTCAGAGCTTACATCGGTACCATTATTAATTAACTCTCTCTTAGATTTTATATACTCCTTAGCTGCTTGTAAAGCTGCTTCTCTACAAAGTTCCTTGAGATCGGACCCTGAATAACCTTGTGTTTTCAATGCAATTTTATCAATATCAAAATCATCCTTATCCACATTAGTATCCTTTAAAAACACTGTTAAAATCTTCTTGCGCTGTTCTAATTTAGGCAAGGATACCAAAAAACGTTTTGGCAGCCTCCTTAGAAAAGCATCATCTATATCATGTAATCTATTAGTAGCACCTATAATCATAACGTTCCCATTACTTAGTAATCCATCCCATAAAGTCATAAATTCAGCTTTCAATGTAGCTGTTACTTCATGATCTGTAGACGATCTCTCCCTCAAAAACGAATCAATTTCATCTATAAAAATGATACAAGGTTGAATCTTATTTCCTAAGGAAAATATGGCGTCGACTATCTTGTTTGATTCGCCATACCATTTGTCCATTATAGATGACATTCTAATTGATATGAAGTTAGCGCCGCTCTCTTTCGCAAGTGCTTTCGCTAGCATAGTCTTCCCACAACCAGGAGGCCCATAGAGTAATACACCACTAGGTGCTTGTAATAGAGAATTATTTTCATAGATTTCTGGCATGGTTAAGGGATATATGACACTTTCATGTAAATCTGAAATTAAATCATCCAACCCACCAACATCTTTAAATGATATATCAATATCTTCTGGGGTCACTACTGAGGCTAAAATACTTTTCTCGTAAGTGTTTAAATCTAACTCAGCTAACTGCGGCGATTTCTTCAATAGCCTTTTCCATTGTAATAACTGCTTAGCTTTCGATTCTTTTGACCTACTTAGAGGCCCAGTCTCCATATCTGTCAATAGCCTGCTAACCAGATAATACAGAGAGAGTCCCGTACCGATTAATACAGATATATCTGTAATAGTTTTCAAATCAAAGAATTTTCTGGACATTATAACAATTCGAAGCAACTTTACTCGGTTAGCTAACAGATTCTAAGTGTTGCAGTACAGCCGCCTAACCACTAGAATGTTAAACTCTGACCAAAACAAACAAACACACTGCTACGCTTGAACGAGAACATCATAAATTTCATTAGCTGCTGTCTAAGTATTTACAGGTGAATATATCGAATTTATTATTTTTAACTGATTGTGCTAGCCATACACACGTTTTGGAATTCGAATAACCTTACTGATAAAAGCAAGCAAATGTTGCAACCCAGTAAAAACTTGAGCTGACATTTAGATTACTGCCAAGACATAGTCTTGTTTGTGGCATTGCATTAGCATTTTCTGTCATACTAGTATGCAAATCCATTGATTGATCTACAGTAAAAAACAACAGCACTTGCAGCCCCTTAGTGCTAAATAGCTTATTGAAGCTCGAGTTGTATCATTAAATATTATGTGTAGACCGTTACAATCAAATTATGGACGTTAGTAGTGTAAATTGTGAACTATACAATAGCGTGACTGACTTTAGTAAAAGTAGCACTACACCCATACATAATTATATACATCTTTAAAATATTTTCAAATATTTATTTTTTAAAATAATATCGCAACACTTAATACCTAATTGGTATAGTGGGACAGTTCTCCTTCTGGGTTCTTTGCTACAGGGCTGACACTTAAGCTGCCCGGCTCCTTTTAAGACTAATGCTTTAGTGGTAAAACTTGTCTCTGGCTTACGGGGTATCCTGTGCAAAATCTCTCTCTCATTAACTTTCTTTGACGCACAGTATACTTGTTTCAATAAGGTGAACTATTAATTATTATTCTTTTTAATTTAAGCCTTATATATCAACTCTGTTGTGTAGGTCCTTTTTTATTCGTTGTTTAGCTAACCAAGCCAAAGCGTATGTTATCTAGCACTTACCACGTTTATATATTGAAATTAAGAGACTCGTGAATTGATTATAACCATAGTTCTACTAGCTTATTGGAGTCCAGAAAGTTTTAAAGTAATATCATAAAATGAGTGACTTTACGGTATAATGAAAGAAATATCAAAGTAAATCAGGGTATCTGAGTATTGTATTAATTCCAAACTGTATTACTGCTTAGCGATCATTTGTATAAATGTCTTTTTTCCAACTGTCAATTCATTAGAAACTTTTTAATATCAATATTATGAACCACTTCATATTATATCATATTATGAATATATTACTAACATCTTAATCAATCGTATTGATTTTATTTAGAAATTTAATTCAACATGCCTCCAAAGCAACAATTATCTAAAGCTGCTAAAGCTGCCGCCGCTATGGCTGGTGGTAAGAAGTCTAAGAAGAAGTGGTCCAAGAAGTCCCACAAGGACAAGGCCCAACACGCTGTCATCTTAGATCAAGACAAATACGACAGAATCTTGAAGGAAGTCCCAACTTTCAGATACGTCTCTGTTTCTGTTTTAGTTGATAGATTAAAGATCGGTGGTTCTTTAGCCAGAATTGCTTTGAGAGATTTAGAAGCCAAGGGTATCATTAAGCCAGTGTCTAAGCACTCTACTCAAATGATCTATGCTAGAGCCACTGCTGCTGAATAAGTATATGTAATCTAGTTACTACTACATAAATTATAACAACGAATTAAGATTTGTTTTCACAACACTACACTAGAAACTTATAAAATTGCATAGGTAGCTTAGTTTATGGTTCGCTTATGCTGTCTTCTTAGCGGTTTCTTTCCTTAATTCACGAGCTCTCATCCTACCGTACATAACCATCTTTATGGTTTCCCAACGTTTCTGTTGTGAAGGTGGAATCTGATTGTCTATTTTTCTTAACATTCTTAGTACAGTCACTTGTGCGTATGGTGAGAAAGTCAATCTTAACCAATAAATGGCTAAGTAAATTACGGCCATAAAACCAGCAGTACCATTCTTCAGAAATAGTGCATCTAGAATTAGCGTAATTCCAACTACGATTTCAGAGTATGCTACCACATGTAACAAAGTCTTATTGTCACAACTCACTTGTGCTTCAAACTCATCGTCATCTCTTTCGAATTCTGACTTCCTATTAGACAAATGCAAATAGCTTAGAATCATAAATGGTGCAATTCTATACAAAGATTTACCACCACCCAAAAACCATAACAATCCAATTAAAATCGTTTGAAAATTATGTGCTGATAATAAATCGTACCATGAAGGGTTTTCACCACCCCAATTTTGATATGTAGTAATTCCACTAGATAGAAAAACACCAATCAAAGACAAGCGATATAGTATGGCAGGAAATTTTCTAATAATTGAATGATACCATCTTGTCCCTTTAACGAAATGATAATGAGTATTTGCCTTTAAGAATAACCACTTCCATGATCTATATTTGAAAAAAAGTAGTGTTTGAAATAAATAGGTCACAGCAAATAAAATACCACAGCCAAGCACTAAGCAATGCCCCACAGTCCATAAAAGTTTTTGACGCACTAATGGGTCGGTTAATGCTGATTTCTTCTTCAATGATTTTTTTTTAATGATTTTGATAGTCTTTGGACTATCGTCAGCAACAGGTAGCATTTTGACTTACTCAACTGTCACCTACAGCTCTTTTACAAAACTAGCAAACGGCGCCGAATTTATACTCAAGTCCCTTGTTTATGTTTCGGATTAATAAGAATTGAGAGGAGGATCCTTTAAATTATTTTCCAATAATAAAAAACCTTCGAGATCACGTGAATTAGATATATATGTGAATCTAATAATGGATATATCGAAGCGATGCGATGAGTTCTGTTCTACAAAATAGGATTATGTTGTGCCATCAGAACTCTTTACGGGTATCATTGACGGGAGTTTATTATAATGGCGAAGTCTCGGTTTGAGTATGTGCGTGACTTCGAGACCAAAGACCTCTTATTACCACAGAGTTATATTGTTGTAAGAATTGATGGTAAAAAGTTTCATGAGTTCTCTTCTGTGTATGAGTTTGAAAAGCCTAATGATTCAAGAGCTTTGAATTTAATGAATGCATGTGCTAAAAACTTAGTATTAAAATATAGAACCGATATGATTCTGGCATATGGTGAAAGTGATGAATATTCATTTATATTGAAACCGGATACTCAATTGTACAATCGTAGAAGAGATAAGCTAGCATCGATTTTTGTTTCATTTTTTACTTCGAACTATGTAGCACTATGGAGTAAATTTTTTCCTCATAAAGATTTACAACTAAAACATTTACCTACATTTGATTCCAGATGTGTTGTGTACCCGAATCTAACTACCGTCAAGGATTATTTAAGCTGGAGATACGTGGATACACATATTAACAATTTATACAACACTGCATTTTGGAAATTGGTTCAAGTTTGTGGGATGTCCACTCAGGAAGCAGAATCCCGGCTAAATGGTACTTTGAGTAAAGAGAAGAATGAAATACTGTTCACGGATTGTCACGTTAACTATAATAATGAACCAGAACTTTTCAAAAAAGGTTCCTTGATCACTAGAAAAGGGGAAATCCTACATATAGATGTCATTAAGCAATTGGATATCTTATTTGCTAACATATAACTGATATAAATTTACGAAATGACAAGGTAAACCAGTTATAGCATTCAAATTATATTTATTAACGCCAACGAAATAATACCAAGCAACTAATTCTTTCAGCGGTAGAAACTGCTTTAAAAAAACACTCCGCGACGGGGAATTGAACCCCGATCTGGCACGCGACAAGCGCCCATTCTGACCATTAAACTATCACGGATCTTTGTGTTATGCAAACTGACAAAACGATATGTACTTGTGGAGTAGGAATTAAGGTACGCTTTGGAAAGGTTTCGGATCGGTATTTATAGGAGACCTGAGACTTTTTTTTGCATCTGAAGCGTTGGATAACTAAATTGTTTTCCTTTAGGTTTACTAATAAGTTTTAAAGCTAAAGCAAAAAAAAAACTATTATTCGATGAGTATATATATATATATATACATTATAATCAAACGCCTATATTCTCCTAAATTCTTTTGTCTTCTTATAAACTACAAATCTGGTCAAGATTCTTATGATAACACGTCGAAATTCCATGCTCTCACACTGACGACACCCAAATTTATGTTACACTTGTTATTAGGCGAACTGCACATTGAACACGCTTCATCTTTTGTCCGGTTCACTGAGTTTCACTCGCAGTATAATCTGCCATTGAGCGTCTTGTAGAATGCCGTTCTCATTATGCATCACCATGGACAGAACTGCCTAGTAATCTAGCAAAAACAATTTAAACGGTTCTCTGTTACCTTCTTAGTTCTCAGCGCCTATGGAAATTCGTATATCTAACCTCTAAAGCAACCCTAATTGCTAATATCAGGGTTTTTTGTAGATATGGCAAGCTAAGAATCACCGTACCCAGCATACTCTTGAGATTCGCAGCCAATTTTAATAAGTATTTCTTATTAGATAAGCAGCAAGTAGAGAAACGGGGAGCAGCCGCTCATATAGCAATACAACACTAATAACAGAAGCACAAATCAGGATACCATTGATTTCACTTCGCCAACAGTAGAGTGTGAACCCTAAGACAGGGTCTGGTAAAGACTACATTTTACTACACTACACAAGCTTGACTGGTTACTTTAACCTATAAAACCATCTGGACTGATAACTGTTATAAAAGCTTATCAATCTGAGGTGTCACACGTTATGGATGCAGTTTGATTGATCTTATATTCATACAAAAGCTGCGCAATAAGAGTAAGCAGTTTCAACTCAACGTAATGAATTTCTCCATCATGTGCCAAAAATACTATTATGGAAATTTGTACTCTTTCTACAACACAATCATCATAGAAGACTATTATTTCAAAAAGAGATTATGGACCTTTTCATCCAACGATGATCTCTTAATACACTTGTGTGATGAAAATTCAATAAGAAAATCCATAAATATGGCAAGTTTCGCAGCGTATATCGTGATACGTTTTGTTTCAGTATAATTTCACTAATGAACTATATAGCCAACGGTCGATTTAACCTCAATTGCTCTTTGAGAAAAAGGTCTAAAGTTCTGTGCGATTTTTCATTGAGGCTAAAAGTCTGTGGAGGCTAAACGATGTTGCGAAATGGGATTCTTACAAACAGTTTTACTAGACAGGTTTCTATTAGTTCTATTTTGACCCATAAAGCCAATTTCCCAATTCAATTGACTAGATCTAGGAAATTTGGTAGTGAAAGGCGAGCTGGTATAAAAACACTTTCTGATAATGAATTAAAAAATTATACAGAATACTATCTAGACTTAGTCAAAGCTACTTCCAGCTTACCATCCGATATAACAGATAAATGTGCATCTTTAGTAGCATTGAGAGAAAGATTACAATTACCAGAACAGTTTTCTACCTCTTTATTATCCCGTTGTTTATCCTGCCGTGCTGGGGAATTGCCTGAGAAATTACCTACGGGTGTGAATGCTGATTATACGCACTTGGTTTACAATAAACATTCTCTTAATAATAGTGGATTAGCGAAATTTGGTAAAAAATTATTAACGTACCATATTATGAGATATTTGATAACGAAGTATCCTAGATTACCCACTGTTGTATTACTATCAGCTGTCTCTTCATATATGGCTGATCCTGTTTTACATAATATTATCAAATCCTGGGGGGTAGAGCCCGAGGTTTCACCTGTTTTACATCGTTTTTTGAAAGAAGAACCTGTCAGCGAAACTCTAGGAAGACTAAGATATTTGAATAACCTATTGGATACACAGGATGGGATTAAAGTGCTATCAGCTCCCGGACCCACAGAAGCTCGTGCTAGCTCATTAGCTGTGAGAAGTATTATTGCGGGTCTCTGGACCATTGATCCCAAGCTAGCAGAGAATTTTATAAAAGACCACATCTTGTCAAGAAAATTAGATGTCACAAAACTGTTTATGTTTGAATCTCCTACGAGAGAGTTGGCTAGTCTTTGTAGAAGAGAAAAAATAGAAAGACCGATTTCCAAATTGATTGCAGAATCTGGTAGACTCTCAAAAGCACCTGTATTTATTGTAGCTGTATTTTCTGGATCTGAAAAACTAGGGGAAGGGTACGGTTCGTCATTGAGAGAAGCCAAAGTTAGAGCTGCCACAGATGCATTAGTGAAATGGTATTGTTATGAACCCACAGAAAAGCAATCTTTAGTGATTGATCCCGGTGCTGTCATTTATTAGTGAACCTAAACGATAGTATTTATTATAAACAGTTCAATGCTAAAGTCATCATGTCCTTTTAGGTTTGTTGTATTCTGCATTAGTCACAAATCATTACTCATAAGGTTCTTTATTCAACTTGTATATACAAAAATAAAAGAGGATTTTAGTTAATTCTGAACGAGTTTCTAATCTATCTTAAAAAGATTAAAGGAATTGATCATTTAATCAAGAACCATGTATTACGAAATTAGTATAAATTATTATCGATGAGCATATATAAATCTAATCAATTAATCCCATACTCATAAAGTTATTAAAATCACATTATTGAATATATATAGTAAACATATTATAGCCACTAGTTCCCAAGTGAAAGCAGAAGTGCCATAAAGATGAACCTTTACACAGCTAAGATAAGTAAACTAGTAATCTCAGAAGTCAATTATTGTCAAGAATTACAAAGAGCGTCTAGCCAGTCCTTAATCACTGCATCGCAATGCCATTTGCTAATAGGGTCGATCGATGGACTTAGTATTACTATTGATGCTCAAATCGAGATACCGTTTCAAACTTCGTTAATACAGATTGATAAAGAAAGGTTATATAAAAGACTAGAATTATTTAAATACACCAACCCTACTGGTGAAGTCCTGGGACTTCTATATGTTAATTTTGACCAATTTAACTATGAGTTAATAGCTAAAAATTACAAAGAATGTTTTAGTCAGGATGCGCCCTTGAGAGTTACTTATTTTATCCCCACTACAATATCTGCTGAAACAATAAAATTGAATTGCTACCAATTGAGTACCGTGAGTGGAAAATATGAAAGAATGTATCATGATATAGTAGATCCAGTTGAAAATATTAGACTAACCAGTCAAATACAATTGGATTTTATAACGAAGGAGAGAAATGATATGATTGATAACTCCAGCTCCAGTAATCATATCGATACCGTCATATTACAACAAAATTCAGAAGAAGAAGAAATTGTCAATAAACTCATTATAAGGATTGATAAAATTATGAACTATATGAAGAATGATAATTGTAGTGATGATATTCTGAGGCGAGTGTCGATGTTAGTTGCTTTATTAAAGAAAAAACCCACTGTAGATATAGAACAAGAGCTTTTAAATAAAGAGAATGAGATTAAATTACTAGAGATAGCATGTAATCAATGGGAAATGACAAGGTCTCTTAATGAAAATAATATAACGAAAACGTTATCCATGGTATCGCTTTTGAACTCAGAGCCCCAAGAGTAGTGAATCATGAGAAGCCTAATTTTATTAAATTAATAACTTCCTTAGTGCGTTAGTGACATCCCATTTCTCTGAACTCGAGTCATAATGGCAACCCAACAATTTTTTATTGGTGACGGGACATCTCCCTTCATTTGTTGTTAAATATTCTATTGCACAAAGGTAACAAGTGACATATCCAGACTCTAAAAGACAAGGGTTTGTGATTGTACTATGACAAACGGCACATCCATCTTTCTCCGGCTTCGACATTGACATCGAGGTTGGCGGCCTTGGAATTTCCTTATCGATACTATTCAATTTTTTTTCTAATTTCACAGATAAATTCTCTGCATTCCACCATTGATACACTTTTAACGCAAATATAAACGTGGGGAACAGTTGTGAACTGGTAAATAACAAAGTTTCTGAAATTTTGTTCAAGCTTTCATTCAGTAGTGAGAACAATTGGAATTTATTCAAATATCGGATTCTATTAACTGGTAATACCCTGTCAGGAGATAGGTTTTCTTCCTTCGTCTCTAAAGGCAAACTCATTCTAGTATATTCAATGTTAAACCAATAGTCTAAAAACGTGATTGATCCTGTTTTCTCACTCAAATAATACAATTTAATCGTAAACGATAACAGCAAAGCTATTTTTTTGAACCATGGATATACTAGTAGGACCCATCTCTTGATTCTGTTACCTTCATCATCAGTATTACCTAAATGAAGTCTGTTCTGCCACACATCCATACATTCATCTAATTTATTAGTCAAATAAGGTATCAATATTTTTTGTAAAAGAATGACTCTTTTCTGTGAAGAAGTTAATTGTAGCACTATAGGCCACTTGTCAATTTTACCCTGTGACATCAGTTTGGTTTGAGCATCGCTCATGGTCTTATTTCGACCATTAAACCTTTGCAATCCATAAAACGTATCCACAAACGTGGAATTATATTTCTTGCAATGATACCATTCTACAAGAAATTTCAGCACAAGGTAGAACCACTCATCAAACCACCGGTGCAAAGCCAGGCTCGTTCTTGTTGGTCTTCGCTTGACCCAATAGTTGGTCAACACATACTTTATAGACGCTGGAAGTAACGATTCAATCTCTTGAGCACTGAAAAGTTCCAACACAGTTGGATACAACGTCGAAACTGAGGTACCAACACTGGGCAAATTAGAGTAAAAACTCATTCCTGAGTTTAATGGCTAAAGAACGTTACCCAAGCAGCTCGAGCCCTTTCTGACAACCGAAATTACCAAATAAACCAAAACCCACACCTTCTCACGTACTTCTACGAAGATGATCCACTGGTGAAGATACTCGTGAGTCAGTGTAGACTTGAAAAGCAAAGTAGTGGACAAGGCGGTATAAACAAGACAACGGAGATACGAATGCGCGAACAAAAGAGTCAACAATTAAGAAGCAAGGACCGAGAACAGGATGCCCCCTTCGATATCAATTGTGAAAAAACAAACATATTTAAATCGATGAAACTTGCTATGATGAAAGCTTTGAATGTTTTAAACTAAAGAAGAAAAAAACTATTTCGAAATTAGGAACTAGTACGAAACCAGTCAGAGGCTCATTAAATTGATAACATGTCTTTTGATTCTTTACCTGAAGTTTTTCAAACTGACGATGCTGGTACCTTTGGGCAATATACTGCTGAAGTACGTTGGCCAATTATTTTACAGAATTGTTATGATGATTTAGATAAAACGTTTGCTGGGTGCCATGACACTGCATTACTGAAAGAAATGGCATTGATTAAAGAAGGATTATCTGAATTACGCCAAGAGTTATTGGATAAAAGACCATTGAGAAATTTCACAACAGATGAGATGCGGTTGACTAATCTCCCTAAAAGCTTCAATGAAACTCTAATGAGGCACAGTACGAGACCTACTTGGGGTCATGTTGGATGGTTATTTGCGGAAGTGTATTTATATAGAAGAATAGATTGCATTGTAAAGAGCCAAAAAAGCCCATTTTGGTCAACGTTTGATATCTTCAATAATTTGAAACAATCTACATTTGAAGCCTCATTCCATGGTGTTGTGGAATTAGCCATCAGATTTAAAAACATTGTACTTCAATTGAGACAATTAAATATGGGTCAAGCGAAGGACCAAGAATTGTTGAAATTATTGTTTAAAGAGTTTATTGAAGTTTGCCTATGGGGGAACGCTACCGATTTATCGTTATTAACAAATGCCACATTAGAAGATATCAAATCGATTCAAGGTGCTAAAGCTAGAGAAGCATCTGAATCGAAAATCTTGATCAACGACACGGATAAAGCTTGGTCTGTCCTATTAAATGCTTACAACAATAAGGAGAAATCGACACGCCGTGTTGATTTTGTCTTAGATAATTCTGGATTCGAATTATACGCTGATTTAATGTTTTCTGCTTTTCTACTTGAATCTAATATCGTTGATGAAATTGTTTTCCACGGTAAAGATATGCCATACATGGTGAGTGATGTCATGATAAAAGATTTGAGAGTTTTATTAGATGATTTGAAGGATAGGAAATTCTTTCCTACCGGTGAAGATGCCACTGAAGAATCTCAGGCATTAGATTTATTTGCTGAAACGATTGAAACCTATCTGGAAAAAGGACAGTTGTCTATTCAGGCAGATCCTTTCTGGACCAGAAACGGGGATTATTGGGAGATTGACCCTTCAGAGACTCAATATGGCGGCGCCAAGATTCATTCCGAATTATCTAAAGCATCTCTAGTCTTCTTCAAAGGTGATTTGAATTATAGAAAATTGACTGGTGATAGAAAATGGAAACATGACTGCTCGTGGGATAAAGCCATTGGCCCCTTAGCTACAAATGGTATCACTTTATTAAGTTTAAGAACATGTAAAGCTGACGTTATAGTCGGCATTGACGAGAAGAAAGATCAAGAACTTTATCAGTTATGGGAAAAAGAAAATCCCGGGAAAGGATCATGGTGGGCAAGTAGTGGTAAATGGGCTGTGATTTGTTTCTCATCATCTTAATCATGTGTTTTCCGTCCCTATGCTACGGACTAAATATGCATATTATAGAATGACTTTGCCTTTAATATAGCCAATGCTATTGCTAAAAAAAAGAATTTTTTCTAATGGGAATAGATTTTATACGCCCAACTGGAGCTTCAGGTCTAAGATACAGAACTACATAGAAAGACAGGGAGTTGCCAACCCAAATTACGGTATTGATCGAAGAATGTTAAATTAAATATCACTATGTACTGAACTTTGGCTTTCTAGCCTCTTTAGAAGTTAGAAACGAATTTTTACCTTTAAACGGTATATCCTTCCATGCAATATTACCGATTTCACTATAATAATACTAAATGCGACCTTTTTAGTGTCTTGTTCCTTCTATATAATTTTATCAACAAGAAATTCCTATTAGGGTTAATTAAGTTCGTTAACTGCTAGTATTGCAACTTTAGTTGCGTATTAGCCACGTCAAATCTTATATAACGGCATACAGTGGCTATACAGTGTCTATACATATCGTTGCCATTGTCTCGTGCAATAGTTAAGTGGCAACTATTCCTAAACCGATCATATCCTTTATGGCTTTCATAAAGTACCATATCTGATCACGTGAATACATGGTGAACTTCTTGTAACTATGAAAGAGTTAACATGCGATGAGGTAGTTATAACCTCTGCAAGCCAAAATGACAACAGCAAACTCCCTTCATTCTATCATATTACATTAAATGTCTGGTACTGAATCAATCTCACAGAGGTATGATAAAATAGTCTCAAATTTTGACTCAAAATTGGAAGCGAGTACTTTAAGAGCTGATACTAAAGAATACCAAGACTTGTTAACAAATAATATCCAAGCTCTTTTAACGTTGAAGAATGATATTTACAATAAACTAGCATTGTATAGTAAGAATGAATCAGTTGATGATATTGCTACAAAATCTGTCAAGTATCTGGGGATTGATTTTTACATGGCTTCAATGTGCGCTAAGAAGCAAGTCATTAAACAAGATTCTACCAAAACGAATAAGGATCAAATGAAAATATTATTTTTGGAAAAATCGATTCAACTTTATGTTCAATTTTTATGCTCTTTACAAGATTTTGAAATTTTAGATAAGTTCTTGGGGGTAAAATTAAACAATTTCAAAGATACCTTTAATCCATCTTTAGATGAAATGTACTCTCAACCAAACTCCTCTACTGATTTAAGTAATGCACATTTGAAAAGAAGTCAAAAGATTGAAATGTTTAGAAATACTAAAACCATTTCAGATAATTTAGAATTTCTCGAAAAGAAATTGAGTTTGAAAGAAGACGAGGATCTTGACTCAGATTTTGAAGACACTTATAGACAATATTGTATTGCCAAATTAAAACAGTTAAGTTATACCTCCTTTAACCAAATTGAACAAAATCTATACGAAGTGGAATTGCTAAAAAATTTAATAAAGTTTGTGACGACTGAAGAAGCTTTGATAAAGAGCGACACTAGGGAGGTTAAACAGCCAAATTCTGACCCTACAGGATATACCGAAAGATTAGAGACTTTAAATAAGCCGCTATTGTCAAAAGAAGGCAAAGTATTAAGAAATTTTACTTTAGTAGACAAAAGAAGCGAGTTACAGAAAAAAGTTAAAGGCTATGGGCAATATGGACCTACAATGACAGTTGAAGAATTCTTAGAAAAAGAATGGGAGGATGGTAGAGTCTTACAAGGTGGAGTACAAGAAGAGCCAGAACACGATGAAGACGATAATGATTGGAATGATAAAGAAACATATAAGGCAAGAGAATGGGATGAATTTAAAGAATTAAATCCTAGAGGTAGCGGTAATACAATGAATCGTGGATAGACCCGGCGAAAACTTCCTATTCTTATAAGTACACCATTTTAAATACATACATATATATATATATGGAATAAATAGACAAAATGCAAGTTGATTAGATTTGTGAAAAATCATTTTTCAAATCATCTATAGTAATCACTCTATTCTCATCCAATAGCCATTGGTCATGCAACTTTTCAAATGTTGATAAAACATTAATCATTATCAGATAATAGTTCTTTCTGTGGTTTTTATCTTCTTTGCAACCATATTTGCTATAATAGTTGTAAATAACTGTAGCTGCTTCTCTTTCAAAGTAATTGATATAACGGAAACTGAAAAGCTTTTGAAAACTTTCCCAATTTCCATCCTGGAGGTTTTGAAAAAGTATAGAATCGATGATTTCATAGTCTTCTATTTTCAAAAATCTCATTTGTTTCTTTTCGCCGCTAAAATCATGATTTGTTTTACAGACTTTCAATAGAGTAGAAAAGAACTTTTCATTTTGATGAGGATACTTTAATAATTCCGCAAAAATCCGAGCTCTAACCTCTGTGGGTAAATACTCATGACCTAATCGGAGCACATCGATTACTTCCTCATATAGATCAAATTTCAAAAGTAATTGGATCAGTTGTTCATGTTGTTTCACTGAAATATCAATTATTTTGGAAGGAGTTGATCCATCACTCAGTAATGATAGTTCCAAAGACTTCCTAATTGCCTTTAAGGCGATTTCAGGAGAATTTCCTATCTTATCAAAAAGACATGATAATGCAAAGTAATATCTGGAAATTTTTTCATCTTTAGCAGCAAAGACGGATACTAATTCTGACCATATATTACTCTCCAACATTTGATTATTATCTAGAAGTTCAGTTAAGAAGTATGGTAAGTTGTCTACACTCTGGTTTACAAAGTTTTCCGTTTTTTCAAATAAATGAAAGGATTCTCTAAATTCACCACATTCAAATAGTAACATTGCTAATAAAAACTCTTGCAACTCGCTACCTCTAATTGTATAAGGAACACCAACATTCAACCCAAAGACATCTAATTCTAATTTATTAACATCAACAGATTTTTCCGTAATATATTTTTGACAGAATCTCAAATAATACGGATTTTCTTGGAGGTCTGTATTGTATAGCTTTTGAGTGGCTAATTCCACATAACCGTTCCATTCTGAGTAAGTAAACATTTTAATTCCAAATCCTAGCTTAGTTGTTTCATTGAAAAGTTGACTTGTTAGCAAGAATTTATCCTGCTGATATAATCTAATGAAAAGCATCTGCCTATAATGCACTTGTAATAATTGTTCAATGTAGCTCGCAAAAGGACTTAAATCAGCTTCCAACACGACGAACAATAGCAAAATTTGTAAAACAAAATAATGCTGAATATTAACTAATTGGTGAATCCCTTCCATGGATAGAACGTTCATTAAAGTATTGCCTCCCGTAATGGATTCAATAAAATTGGAGCAATTAACCAGCGTCTTATCACTTATACGTTCATTAATAAATGTATTAATAGCTGAGACCACGTCGATTGAATTTAGTTCTTGTACCAGCAGTTGTAAGTCAGAAGGTTCAAATTCCGATTGCAAAACAGAAACAAATATTGCTTTGAAAGTTTCGCTTATAGGTTGCTTCCGAGCGTTATGTCCAGCCACTATATCAACAAATTTTCTACAGGAATTAACGACGCCTTCTTTGGACAATCTTGAGGCAAATTTATTTAGTATTTTCAAAAACTTGTCTACATCTGAATTCTGCGCATCATATGTCAAGTTATAGAAACAATTCTCTAATGGTAGATTTACTTTGTAAACACTATGGTTATAAACCTTCAAACAATTGACGACAAGAAGTTCATCTCTATAAATAGATAACGAAGATACCTCATCGCATTGGCTTTTCAGATCCTTCAAAATGGTTTCGAAATTAGCCAAATATTCGGAAGTAGCCTCGACATCACTCGTGGATTTAATGACAATGTTATTCTCTCTTAACAACCCTTGAGCCGCATCGAAGATATCGGGAGCATATCTTGCCTTCAGACTAAACAAGACCTGTTCGTAGCTGTTCATGTCTGTCAAATGAGGTACCAAATCGAATTCCGACTTCACATCATTAATTGACCGGTTTACCGTTTCAATCCACTCGTATTCCTCTAAAGTATCATATAATATGTTCAGAATTTGAAGTTTACTAATATTCCCAGTTTTCCAAAGAAGTACTAAATTCATAAAACTAGGCTTTGAATCAAGACTGATAGGTTGTTGTAATTTCATATCAGCTAAGAACCAGATAGAAGATGACGAGAGATTTGCAGGTACCACATCTTTGACTTCATATTTCAGTAAACCAGTAGGTAACTTAATCAACTGGCCCATTTGAAATATGCCAGCCTCAAACGGACAATATATCGCAACGAAATTGTCAAATAATGATAAATAATGTCCTAAATCTCCAAATCTTCTTATCCTAGGGTCTGCATTTTTAAAATGTTCAGTTAAATCATACTCATCAACTAAACTATAAGTTGATAAATGCCAGATATTCAAATGAAAATCTTCTGTTAAAACTAATAAGAAATCGTTTTCATACACTTCACAACTGATTGCTTTATGAGATGTCTTGCTCCTAGAATGATTCCTTGTGAAAAAACTAGTCAAATTTTGGAAATAAGATTTATCATTGAATAGTATAGGTTCTAAATCGTTTTCATTATTAATTCTTTGCAAACCTAAAAGACCACCATCTTCCAGAAAGGACATGTGTAAATAGTCAGAAATAGAGTACAAATAATGTGGTTTTCTTACAGAAAAATCAAAAACTTCTTGTCTTCGATACCAATTGGAATTCAATTTTGTGGATGTATTCATAACAAAACTTAAAGGTAAGCGGATCATTAAAAAGGAGCTATCCTCTAATATAATGTTAAAGGATAGAATATCTGAAGTTGTAGAAACAGTTAATGTGTGTTGCTTATTCATAGTAGCAGCTGGTAAATGAATGTTAATAGTTTGGCTGGTATTTGAGATATCATTTAAATTATACAATGTTATCATCTTGAAATCAATCGATAAATGGTAAGAAATGAGTTCTCCATCAAAGGAATCTGATGAAAGCTCCACAGAATTTGCATATGCACTTTCTGTTACTTTTAAATTACCTAGCAGGTCCTCCATCGGTAATGATTTGGGGTTACAATCTGCAGAAGATAGAGATTCATTAATATGCAAATTTATCACATTTCTTTCTTTATTACTATTCCTGAATTGCGATAAATTTGCATCAACCTTGGACAATGTAGTAGCCATTGTTACCGGGTATGCAAATAAACAAGTCTCGAAAGTCACAGACCAAGTTGAGCGACAAAAATGCTGCCAATTGAAATATAGTGTTACAGACTATATAAAACAATACAAAATATTTGGTTTCAAGATAAATCATTCACTAATGGCAAATACGTATTAAGTGACATGTCCTATTCGTTTGTAATGTTTATGCTCTGTCAGCAGTTAGTCTCTTACAATAAACAAAACTACCTGTAAAATTATGCAATTTCTGAATCTAATAAACCGTTAACAGTAGATCCTAGGGAGAGAAAAAATAATTATATGTCTTTCGAAAAGTGACGATATATTAACAGCGAGTATTGGAAAGATTTTATGTGAGATTATTCGAGGTTTCTAATTTGAGAATGTTATTCCCTAACGATATGAGGATGGGTTTGCCATTAATGCTTGTACTATCAATGATAGGTGGGTCATTATGAGCTGTTCCAGATGTTTCTCCAGCGTTATGAATATATTGGAATAAAACTTTTTTAAAGTTTGACAAATTTCTTAGTTCAATGACTCCACTTTTATAAGCGATTCCAATAATATCGTTACTGTATTTGAAATATAATGAGCTGGGAGGAGACGGTACATTTACTTTCAATACAATTTTTTTCTGTTCAAAAGAATATATGAGCAAATCTTTGTTTATTTGAATCATGATTTTGGAGCTTTCTTTATTCAGGCTTAATTTAACTACTTGAGAGCTCTTATTCTTAGTCAGCCTTGCACTCAAGTTTACTGTTTGTAGCACGTTGCCAATAAAATTATAAATATTCAATTCTAAAGTCTTCTTTGTCAATATCATAAATGATTTTTCTGTAATACCTAATATGGCACCTGAATTTTCTGGCACGTCAATAATATATTTATTTTCGATCTTAATTAAATCGTCTGCCTCTACGTTTGCATGGTCTCCTGATGACTGCATTTGTAACTCCCATATATAAACTTTGGTTTGTACTGTTATGATTAACCATTTGTTTTTAAAATCTATCCCAATGATTCGATTTTCATCATTATGGAAATCTATCCCTTCCTCTTGGAAAATGTCAAGAGTTTTTATAATTTCTTGAGTCTTTATACTAAAAATTTTGACACCAACAGAATCAATAGCAAAGAGTCGATCTTTATCTAACCAAAATATGTCCTTTAATCCATTTTCCATAATGGAGCTGAAATTCACATGTGTATCAATACAACTTAAATTATGGTCAATGACAAATAGTTGTAACATGTTATCTAACGTCACAAGAATGTTGTTCTGATAAATTTTTAATATTTGTACTATTTTATTCGAATCACTGGCCTCAGTAAGCTTATCAAATTTTTCATCTTCATTCAAAGTAAGATCTCCTTCTGAGTCACTGTCTAAATTTTTTTTAGTGAGGGAATGAGTGCGAAATAAAGATTCCGGCTCGCTCTTCATGACTTCTTCCTGTGTGAAGTCATTAGAAATCCTATCCTCGTTTTGAATGTTCGAAACTTCAACATTATTTTTCTTAGCGTCGTTGATCGGCTTAGAGTTTAAACGCATATTTTCCATACTATGCATAACAGAATCACGCTCATGCAAAGAATTCAATTGGTGGTTCATATCTGGCTCACTCAATAAATAAATAATTTCTTTAACGTTATCTTGAACATTCATCTTAGATTTTAATAATGGATCAGAAAGATCTTTATTGGAAACAGAATTCATTGTTTCCTTTGAATTGTTATCAACGTTGGATAATGACAATCTAGCCACTTCTACCCGCAAGTCGCGGTTCTCACCTTCTAATTTAGCAATATACGACTTCATCTCTGCTCTTTCCAATTCCCAAGTGATTCTATCTCTTTCATTTTTAGTAAATTCTGTTTGTAGATAATGCATAACTCCAGGAAGAGTATAATGAGGGTGCGTCCCATGTTGATTAACCATATCTGCTCCACTTTTCTAATTATATTTGGCAAGACTGGTACAAATTTAGTATTTGTAAATTGATAGCCAGTTCAGTAAAAGCAATCACAAATAAGGAAAAGAGCAAGTATTGGCAATAACGGCAATCTTTCAATTAACGCACTAATGAGATAGTTCTAAAGAAAGTAATATCTACTCAGCAACACAACAGCAACGAGAAGACCGCAATAGCAATGTACATAAAGATAACTCGCACATTTGAAAATTGTTAACCACCCATTACAATTATTCAAGTGTTTAGTTTGTTATAAACACGACCAATTTCATGAAACGTGTTACCCTGAACTAACATTTCAAGACAGTTTTGCACGGTGAGAAGCTCTGTACAGAGAAGAGAGGACAGTGGTCCAAGATAAGGCGTGACTATATACACAGAGTCGTCTCTGGTTATTGTAGCAAAACCTGTGACGTACTCACAAGCTTGTTCGTTGCTATAGCTTTTAAAACGTGCAATTGTGTGCATCTTCCAAATGAAACCAGCGACCTTTATGGGCGGTCAACTCTCACGCAAGACCTAAACCAGTAGCGTGCTTTTTCGCCATCAGAGACGTCCAAGCCCTGATTTCGCTGACGCGTTTCTGGGGAAAATTCTTCTCCAGACGCGAAAGGCGACTGATACTACTTTCTTTGTGCGGTTAAGTTGGTCATGCAGTAACGCACACGCTGTGGGTAGTTGTTTTTCCTTGCAGTGATCGGCGCTGAGATCAGCACGTTATGACTAGCGCGTGTTTCTATGATTCACAATTGCGTGAAAGTTTTTGGAAAGATTTCAGCATATGTCTAAGTTTACCCTGTAGCAACTCACTATCTGATATTTACAGCGACAAATCTGATTGATGACTAAAGCATGACATTGACACGTAGAACAGCTAATTAGCTGCAGTTCACCGATTTATCTTGATTAAAAGTGGAGCCAAGGAGGTGACTGAAGATGAGCGGTATCCTTTTAAAAATAAACGAAGAGCTCAGTCTTAGAGTAGATGGTAATTGTCGGATAATACTGTGTAACACTAAAAATCGGGAAAAGAACAAGATATATTTACACTATATGTAACACCTTCTGAACGTAGTGAGATACGTAAATCTAGCACGTTCAAAACAGTTCAATTGGAAACAATGAACTGTTAGTACCAATAATGTAAGTGATATACGTAAATTCGGCGAAGTTAGGAAAACTTTAGTACTTCAATCGATCGGCGTATCACTTAGAACACTTATTTAAATAATCAGCTTGCATAGCTTCAAACACGAAGCGGTTATCTTGTATTATTGCAAAAACAAAAAAAACTCATCTTTCAATAGCACTTTTGGTTTAATTGAGCATATCACCCAGGCATGCAAGACATGCAGGATTTGTAATTGACTCATTCATCATCAAGTATAAGACCCGCTGTAATCTTATCATAAATCTCTAATTATTTTCTCATCAGTTCTTAAATCGTAACCGCATGTGTCGTGAAAGACCAGCTTTAACGACTCTTGTTGCAATGCAAAAGCTGTTGTATGGTTAAATTCATGATGTTCGGATGTTCATTTGGACAAACGCTTGCATTTGTTAAACTATGAGATCTAAATAATGCTATTACATAAAGACCGCCTTGTTCTTTTGCAACGATTTTACAAAAGCATATCTCTCCATATAGAAAGACAGAAGATTATTGGCTAATATCGAAACTTGATAGTTTCGCCTTCTAATAATAACCACCAGAAGTTTGGGAAGAGTAATCGTAACTTTGGTAGCCATATTGAGAGTTGGCTTGCAGTTGTGGCTGAGATTGAGAGACAGCTTGTTGGCCAGCTTGTTGCTGTTGCTGTTGCTGTTGCTGTTGCTGTTGCTGTTGTTGTTGCAACTGCTGCAATTGATAATATTGTTGATATTGCAATTGCTGAGGAGTTAAATTGGCTTGTTGTTGACGGGAAGCAGAAGTTTGCCCTTGAGGTTCTTGTTGTTCTCTCGTATCAGTTTGGGAATTTTGACGCTCTTTGTCAGAAACACCTTGTTGATACTGTTGCTGCTTCGAGGTTTGAGGTTGTTGGTAATAATTTCCGTAACCACTTTGAGGTACTTGGTATGGGTACTGGCCACCAGCCATTCCATATTGGGGTTGCCCGTAAGGGAAGGATTGTTGATAAAAATGACCGTAATATGGCATAAATGATTGACCATATACCTGTTGACCCTGAGGAACTTGAGAAGTTGGGACTGCTGCAGTTGTTGGAGAAACATTCTTAGCCACAGCACCATTTAAGTCAGGATTCACTGATCCAGTAGATACATTTGGATTAGTGTAGTTTTGCTGTGAGTTAGGTCCATATTGATTTGCGTTGGAAGAGGTAGTAGAAGTCTGGCCAGGTTGTTGGTACTGTTGATATTGTTGGTACTGTTGGTATTGTTGGTATTGCTGGTACTGTTGGTATTGTTGGTATTGTTGTTGCTGTTGTTGCTGTTGTTGCTGTTGCCCTAAAGCAGGATAGTTTTGGGAGTCATAAGCGCCAGGGTAATTATAACCAGGAAATTGGGTTTGGTCAGCATAGTATTGTTGCTGGGAAGCCGTCGTTTGTTGTGAAGGTGCCAATTGGGCTTGGGATGCGGAAGTTTGTTGTGCGGTAGCCTCTAAACCAGTTTTAGTGGCAGCTTGTTTAGCCACTTCAGGTTGGCCCATCGTTAAATCATTTTTCTCCGTTACAACTGGAATATCAGTCACTGTAGATGCTAAAGATTCTTCCTTAGATTTAGCAAAATGTGTAGCATCAGCAATCTCTACTGGCACAGATTCTTGTTTAGTGATCTCTTCTTTTGGTTCTTCGATGTCAGTCTTTTCATTAGGAATGACGGTCTCTGCTGCATCCTTTTTATTCATTGTTTCTTGAGAGATTTGTTCCGCTTCTTTTTTCAAATCATCAACATTCTCCAGTGGAGTATCAAGTTTCTTAGCTGTTGTTTCTTTCTTAACCGGCTTTGGTGGTTTCTTTGGTGTGGCAATGGCTGCCCATGACATTTTCTTCTTAGGTTTAGCGACATCTGATTCTTCCGTTTCGCCTACCTGTTGTTCAGCCTCTTTATTAGCATGTTGCTCGTTATCTTCCTCTTTCACTTCCGATTCCTTCTCAGAAGGTTTAGCAGTAGTATTTTTCTTGGAACTCTCTGGATTAGCAACAGCCTTCGCCCAAGAGGTGCCATGAGATACGGCTTTCGATGGTCCCCTTGCTGGTTTAGTATTAGTAGCTGACTTATTAGATTTGAAGTTCTTGTTTTTACCATTAACATTACCTGCTTTATTATTACGATGCTTTGGGTTTGTAGAGATGGATGCATTTGTATTTATATCAGTATTAGAATCATGAGAATAATCATTAAATGAGGTTGGCATATCATGTTTCTTCTCTTTCTTCGCCGGTTTCTTCACTTCATCCCATCGGGTCACTGCACCAGAAGTAATCTTGTCAATTATAGTCTCCAAATCGTCATATTCCGAGACTAAGTCGATGAGGTCATCCTGGGTCCAATCAGGGAATAGTTCCGTCAACGTATTTATCTTTGATTTCTTTTCGGGACTCAATTTTTTCGCTTGTGAAGACATTATTAAGTCAAGAGTTATATATTTACTGGTTTCTCAGTGGTACAACTCAAACGTTGCAAAATAGATTAGTATCAGAAAATATTTTAAAAATGTGGTAGACTTCTTTACTGATTAAATTGTAACGACAACGAACTAGGAAAAATTGTTATTTTCTTACTGTAAACAGACAAGGCCCAAACAACCGTTACCCGGGTTAGCAAGCTAAGTCACATGACCAAACTTACATTTGGAGCGTACATGTAAGCCCTACAATTGTGCCGTAGCATTTTTCTCGTTTTTATTTTTTGTCCGTAGGGAAGCGAGCCCGGCGGTTCAAACCAGCAGATGGTCAATACAGAGACGCAAAGAAATCTATTCCCAATGTTTATATCCGTTCCGTGGTTATAAAAGTTTTTCCTTGAGATCGAAGCTCGGCTGATAAATTTTAAAAAAAAAGTATTGAGTAATTCTATGGCTGTCTGGGCGTTTTCATTCCGCGGAATGGGGTGTTTTTTTCCCACTGTTTATGTTTGTTTTTTTCAGCTCCGGTATTCATTGCACTGGAGTAACGTTAGCCCCCGATGAGATTTGAGCCCCATCGAGGAACTAAAACTTGTGAACGAATATAGTCATAGTAAATCAATGTTTTCGTTGTTAAAAATTTTATCACTATAATCAAATGTACTCCTTTGATAACCTTTAACGATATCTCTTTTTTGTAGCTCTTGCTGTCGATGATATAAACATTTTCATTATATAAGCACCTCTCTAACAAGGTTATTTACACTTGGTAATTCGATTCATCGACTAATAGTAAGCAACTCATTCACTAGCTCACTGGAATTATGTTCAAATTGAAAAAACCAGTGAATTACTTCTTTGTAATACCGTGGGTAGCCTTTATTCCCTGGTATGGGATGTTAATTACTATGTTAGTCTGTTGGGCAGCACAAGGACATCCTATCTATTGGTTTATGCATTCCGAGCAATTCCCAGTGTATATTTCAGATATTGGTGCCACGAATCTAAATCCATTATTCATTTCATGTGCTGCTTGGCAAGGTTTGGGTTATGTGGTTAGTGTCTTTTGTGAATTTTATCAAAGAGGTGGTAAATTGCCATTCATACAGAAAAGTTCTCATTTTATAATGCCGCCTTGGTTCACTAAATTCGATAGAAATTTAATTATATGTGCTTGTGGCTTTGGACTTTTCAGTCAATTAGCACTGTTAATGTGTACAATTTTTACCACTGCAAAGCATCATTCTGTGCATATTAGTATGGTTGGTGTCTTTGTTGGGTTGATCGCGGTGTCGATATGTTGTCTTAGCGCAGAATATTTTGTCATGGGGAAACATTACGCCTTGAGACATCCCCTGGCTAGTGAACATGCTAGGAGTTTAAAATACACAGACTTGAAATGGTATCAATGGGATGGTTATGTTTGGAATAAATATACAATTAGCGCCACTTGCAAAATCGTATGGCTAACTTTAGCTGTCATTTGGGCTATCTGTTTTGGTGGCATCTCTGATAACTCCAAGAGCGCTTGTTTTGAATGGTTATTGGCCTTTTGGTTCGGTGTGTTTTATATGATCATTTCAGTAGATTTTTACATTGGTGCCATGTATAAAGAATCTCGTTATTTCCATCAAATTGATTCTTTCGAAGGTTATTACAAATATGAAGAACTAGTACAAAGAAATAATGATATTTTAATAGAACACTCCAATTCTGATATTGAAAAATCACATAGTTCAGATTCAACTACTTATTGATCATGGAATAGACTCCATTATTTTCATGTTTGCATTAATTAATATAAGCATTATACCCATCGGCATCTTAATCAACAGATTGTTATTCAATCCAGTTCGTTTCTAATAAACATATAATATTAACATTACATATAGCGTATAAAATAGCTTGTCTACTGACAACTATAATATTTAAAATACTTCTTTAAAATAGCCTTTGCTATCCACTTCACCGGCTAACTCCGATTCACCATTTTCAGCAATTGATCCTTGTGAAAATCCGCTGAATGAAGGTGTTAATTCATTCTCTTTATCAGCGTCTTTCGTGGATGGGTTCAAATTAGAGATTTTCTCTGATTTTTCCTCTGCCATAGCAGGTTTTGTCTTAGAAACTTCCGTAGCAGTTGGACTTGCTACTTCCGTCTTAGCAATTGGCTCCTTACTTTTTAAATGTTTACTCTCATCTTCTTTTGCGACTGGCTTCTTTAATTTCTCGCTACTTGATTTAGAAGCAGCCTGCATCTTAGAAAGCTCCTTATGTCTACTAGAAGGACCTATAAAAATGTTAGAAAAAAAGCCGTTATTTTTCTTTTCCTTTTCCTTGTGCTGTTTAGGTGCGGTACGTTCAGCAGTTTGAGTTTTCGTTTTTTGAACTTTTTCAGCTTCTTTAGGTTTCTTATTAGTCTCCAATTTAGAAACTTCCTTTGCTGGTTCGTCCACAGAATCCACTTTTACAGATTTTTTAGTTGCCACCGCTTCATTGGAGACTTCAGGCCCTGGTTTGTTGCGAGCAACAAATTCTTTAGAAGACATACCCACTAAATTCTTGATTCTTTCTTCATCCAATTCGTCATCACCGCGTGCTTGTGCAACTAATCTCATAGCATCTAACAGATTCAACCTTTCTTGCTGTAAGTCTAGATTGACTTTGTTCAAGTCGCTCTTACGAGCATTCAAGGCAGCCTCGACTTCTAACTGCTTTAAGCGAGCCTCCTTCGAAGCCAATTCAGCTTCTTCTCTAGCTTTTTTCGCTTTCACAACAACACTGTCATTGATATCAACTTCTAAGTGGTCTTTGTTTTTATTTAAATTCTCAAGAACACCATCTTCTCTCTTTTCTCTTTCATCTTGTCCCTTCAAATGAGATTCATATTCAGATATCTTACCTTTGTGGCGATCGATCGAAGATCTCAATCTTTCAATCTCTTCTTGAATAGTATCATACTCTTTAATCAAAGTGTCATGTTCCTCTTGAGCCTTTGCGATATCATCATGATATGGTTTTAAGTGATCATTCTTCTCCTCCTGGGCAGCAACAATAAATGCTTCACGATCTTTGGTCCAAGCTTCAACTTCTTTATCAGCCAATTCCCTTTCTAACTCTAACTTCATCTCAATTTCTTCTCTCAAGTCCTCGCAAGCCTGTCTCGTAGCATCCAAATCTTTGTTTCTTCTGGCTAATCTGGCTTCCATCTTTTCTACCATTTTGTTGAATCTTTGCTCAGCTTCATCCTTAGCAGCTTGCATCTCTTGTTCATGTCTCTTCACATTGTCTGCAACAATCTTGGAGTTATTGATATCCTTTTGAGAATGAATGGATAAAAATTTCGTAACTCCTTGATTGTAAGCGCCAACTCTCTTCTTAATATCAGCATCGATAGCGCGTTGTTCTTCAGCTTTGGCAGAGATTTCTTGCAAGACAGGGTTCATCAAATTTTCTGAGATTTTCTGGATATCTTCTGGATTCAAAAACAGTCCACCTCCAAGGTTAATCTTACCAGTGTATTCCTCAGCACTCTTCTGTCTGAAACGAGATTGAGCGATTGCAATAGCTGCTCTATTGTAACTATCGTTATCATATAATCTAGCTTCATAGTTATTATCATCGATTTTCTTCAATTTCTTATCTGCAGTGTCTCTTGCCAAAGACATTACAGCAGGAGAGGTTAGTTGTTTCAAATATGTATCTTTCCGTTTTTGTTTAGCTTCGAACTCGGCAGCATCATTTGCAGAAACATCCATGTCCTTAACAGCAACGGCAGCGTTTAAAGCATTTTTATTTCTTAAAGCCTCTCTTTCTTTAGCTGTCTCTAATTCTATAGCTTCCTTCTGTCTTCTATCGTTGGTGCTTGTTTGTTGCATGATTCCACTCATGACGTTTTTGTCCATCTTGAATTGATTTTTCTCAGCAGCATTGGTCTTAATCCCATAGCTGTACTCGGCAACTTCAGGATCCCAACGGCCTTTCATTCTAGTACCAGCTTTATCTGTAGCACCTTTGAACACTTTAGCCATATTAGGTTTAACAGGTTCAACGGAACCACCAACGTATGACACAGTAGATCCAACACTAGATTGCTGGCTCATCATGGAATAGCTTCTGTCATTTTGTAGAGAGTAAGCCTTGGAGGCAGCTGCATTGGCTTTCTTCTCAGAATTCATCATAGAATTAGATTTGGATCTAAACTCTCTTTCCTTAATCTGTTGCTGATTCATCAAAGCACCCACACGAGAAGCAGCTTTAGCAGCATTTGGGTCCAATTGCCTCTTATAGGCTTCGACCGTAGTCCTATTATCAGCAGCTAACACGGCAGCAGAGTCCGAAGCAGATTTAGCATCAGCAACACCGACCGTGTACTGATTAGCAGGAGATTGATAAAATCCATACTTCAGTTTAGCTCTGTAAAGAGCCTCTTTACTCAAAGGTTCACCAGTGTTATTATAAATCGCAGTATTAATGACTTTCTTCTTCTCAGATGTCATAGTACTGGTCCTACTAGACTCGGTGCTAGTCTTGGATTTCCCATTCTTAGTGTCGTTACTCCTATCTGGAAGAGCACTGACGAGTGACATGATTAACACTACAAGTTATTTACCTTTACTTAACTTCTACAAGGTAAGAACTTCTAATTGCGAAGAGAAAGAGCCAGTTACTTTTCATGCTAACTTTATGTACTTATATATTTGATTGCCTTCCCAGGGGCATTATTTCCTCGAGAAAAGTGGGACTTGGAAGAAAACTTAGGTTTCCGGTAAAGGGCTGCATTGATTACGCTAAAAAATTAATACTGAGCTAAGGATATGTTTGCTGCGTTAGGCAGAACAGCGAGCTCAGGAAAAGACACCAGCGCTATTTAAGGCCTCCGTCTCCTCACTCGTGGCTCTCAAGGTTCTCCTGAGATAGGTGTGTTGTAGGAGGGTATAAACTAGTCGGAGGGCTAGTAAGCTCTTTTGGGGGAAGAATAACCCTCCTTCCTAGAGAAGATCGAGGATAGGGTTAGCTCCCAAAACAGGCAACGCCTAAGATCCGAAACGTCCTACAAAAAAACGTGCTGCCCCGCTTTGAATTGCTTTTTGCACGTGATAAAAAATTAAGTATATTTTGGTGCTTTGTGAGGGTAACCCCATTACTTCCAGATTGGACAAATTTCCCAATCGAGTGATGTAAACGCATTTGAGCCGTATTCGGTAATAAGTAAACAGTTTTAGATGAGGCTCTAAGAACTTGTCATTAAAAGTCAATATTTTTTAACTTGCCTGAATGATACTTAACGACGTTCCTTTCGTATTGAGATGTGAATAGTTGTGTTTTCAAATGATTTAATCCTGAAACAGTGAGTTTTAAGATAATTTTTGAACAAAATACCTGGATAAAGATTTTAAGTATTCTAAGATCAAGATGAGTTTCGATTATAGATCCTGCTTTTGGGATCCAAACGATGATGGAGTAAACGTATTATTAACGCATATCTCGGAGGGTATTTCGAGTTTGAACTCTATGGAACATTTTTTCAAAATGAAATTTGAGTCAGAAAGAGATTATTCTCGTAGGTTGGGAGCCATTAATGAAAAATTAACTTCTGGTCTAGGGAAAACCCCAGATTATGGGAAATTAAAGGAAACATATAAGGTTTTACTCGCTGGTGAAAAGGCTAAAGCTCAGGCTCATGCCAAGCAAGGTGAATTGATAAGCTCTAAGCTATACAACGAAACAAGGTTGTTTTCAGCAGAGTTACAAGCTCGTTACACTACGCTAAGCGGTAAGATCGAGAAACTTCGACTAGACAAGTTCAACAAGAAGAAAGGTTGTGAAGACCTTTCCAAGAGACTTGATGATGCAAAGGCCAAAGCAAGAGATTATCAACTGAATCAACACAATAACATTGGTTCAAGAAGAAACGAGGAGAACGAGAAAAATTTGGCTAAATGGGAAACTAATGTACATGAATTAGATTCAAGCTTAAATATTCTAAAGAGAGAATATAAAGCATCCCAAAAATTTTGGTTAGCTGAATGGGCTATAATTAGTGGTCAATTACAAGAAATGGAGGAAACACGTATCTCCTTCATGCAAAGTAAATTGCAGCATTTTGCAGAACTAACCATTGAAACTGCTATCCTGGAGCAAGCTAAAATGGATTCATTAACAAATAAATTGGTAGCTTTTACTGCAACAGATGATATCTCCAATTTCTCTAGTGATCATGGTACAGGTAGATTGAGAGAGAAAACTAAAAAGAATTCCTCAGTAATGAAGCAACATAGCAATATGCAAAATCAACAATGGGAAGTTCGCAGTGATTCTTTAACCTCAAATAAAAGTCAATCTTCTAGGGACACTTATATGGATAATATTAGAAGACTTTCCAGCCAATTACAACAAACTTCCCTACAGGCATCTAAATTAAACACAAATCACTATTCCAAGAGCTCACAACTGTTAAACCATATATCTCATTCCCCCAAACAAAACAAAGACTCTCAAACTACTCTAACAAATATCCCGATTTTTGACTCTCAAGCTGACATAAGAAGAGGCTCTGCGATGTTAGAGGATAAGACATCATTTCAATATAAACCATCTATTGATAACGATGAGCTAATAAATGCGACTAAAGACTACATTAACTATCAACAAAACGATGCTGGTGAGCAACTTGTCTCTAGCAAGTCTCCGGCTATATCTCAATCTGGATCGACATCATCAAATCCTACTGATTTTACATCCCACGTGAGAAGGAGACAAAGTATGGAATCAATGGCCACATCTGTAAGTTCAATGGCGTCAAGTATAGATGAAACGCAAAGGTTTGCCAAGTCATGGAACTCTAACAATAGAAAGAGAAAATCTATTGGTAACATCAACACTTTGATAAGTTCCAATAAATATGGTTTATCATCCTCAGAGATGAGAGACGCAAGTCACTTGTCCGAAGATGTTAGACAAACTAGCTCAAATACCATATTAATGAACTCGAATATGTCGGTTCCTCTAGAACAGACGTCAGAAGTCATTTCTCCATCAAAGGATACCTTAAATATTAAGCATGATCATATTCATCAGCCCGGTAGAAGAAAGTCGATGGTTTTACAAAGTTCGACACAACCCATACAAGATGCTTTATACGAAATGGATAGATTACAGGGTGGAGTATCACAGAATTCAAAATTTGGCAGAGTTAGAGATCATGGTATTATAGTGACCTTACCACTAGTGACAAGAGGTGGTGAGGCGATCATTAAATATGCAAAGGCAATATATCCTTTATTAGACAATAATGCTGCAGAAGTAGCTCATTTTGATAAAAACGACTATTTACTTATCACAGAAGTCATTGACAAAGATTGGTTCTTTGGTGAAGTGTATGATAATGAAAGAATACCCGAAGAACATAGAACTGGGTTGATACCTTACAATTTCATAGAGATTTTAAATTAAATATTTTGTAAAGTTCAACACATTTTCATAGTCATCTACATCTTACTATTTTTTAAAAATACATATTTGTTAACCAAAGGCTAATAGTAACACAGTGAGTATATCATGAATAGACTAGTCAGATTACATCATGGGATCTATTTAAGTGGAATATATTGTGGAAGTAGTCTCGACAAAAAAGGAATCTGAATTTTGATTTATCGTTTGATCTATCGTTTGATTTCCATCGGTATCATCGGAGTCTTTCGTATCAGATTCATCTGTCTCTGTTTTGCTAGCTTCTTGGTTCAATTCAGCTTCTTCTATTTCATCACTAGCCCATTTTTTTAAAAAATTCACTAAAAAACTAGCTGTAAGAACTTGTATTCCCTGATAAAGAACCAATGGTAATAAAAGTTTACCTAAGTTCGGTGTATCAATCCCGTATTGGGATGTGATTAACGAGACACCTAAAGCAGCAGTCTTAGCTGGCGCACAAAATAAAATACATATAGTATCTCTCTTGTTATAATAGAATGGTCTAAAAAATTTGTAGGAGTAATAATACAACGTTGATGATTGTCCTTGAATGGGTTCTTCATTGAAAATTTTCTTAATAAACCATGGTCTTGAGACTAAGAAGGTCAATATTGTAAACAGTAAGTAAATTCCAAAATTGAAGAAACAAACAAATATAATAGCCAAATGAGACACTTCAGTGAAAGAATGTTGATAAAATGCTGTAGAGAAAGAACTGAACATGATTAACAATAGCATGTAGCTTCCTATCTTCAAATGAAACCTTTTCAAAAAATTAAGGTACATGGCTGTTAATCGAGGTAAGAAGTTCTGACACATTTGACCTACAAAAAAAGGTAAAAACACTGAAAGTCCAATCTGTTTCATCACACGGCCATATAGTGCATTGAGAGAGCTACCGTGAACAGGATTGGCAAATTCGAAAATTCTTGTCCTTGTATACATCTGCACCACGGCTGGTGTAATGAATCCGCCTAGAAAATTACCAATAATAACTTCACAAACACATAGTAAAGTGTTACCGCCTGCATTGGTAGTCATTACCACGTTAGAAGCCACTGTAGTAGGGCATGAGGCAGTCAAAATCAATCCTGCTAAGATCCACTGATCAATGGCTGGATCATTAGCGATTTTCACAGCACAACAAAATCCAAAGACAATCGAAGAAGTAACTAGAAAGGACATCACCATAATAATGAGATGAACACGCCAATTCATAAAATTGGCAATGATATCTCTTGTAGCCATACTTAATCCACTACCTAAAAAAATCCATGCTACACACCCGTAACCAATCGAGTACTGAGCTTTTATCAGACCACCATCTCTAGCAAAATTAGGAGCAAACCTTGCAATTACAATAAAAATAGCCAACCAAAAGAAAAACCATTGTGAATACAGATATTGAGTAACTGGATGATTCCAAACTTGTAAAACCCAAGGATATTTTGTCTTCAAACTCATTTAATTTACGCCATTCGACACTCAAATATTGACTTTCCAGTATCACCTAGTACAGATTCAAGATACTGATGTGTCTTCAGAGGCTATGCCGTTAATATCTATGCCTTTATATCTAAGTTTCAATGATCAAGTACCGGCTTTTATTAAATCGAGACTACTCTCTGGACTTCGGTTCGGATATTCGATTCGGCCCGTTATGAGTCCGAAGATATTTTTTCCGTACCGGAACTCCGAAGGAACTAGTAATTGTTTTTACCAAAGCAGGTTCTTATGAAGACACCGCACATTTGAGCGTTTAACAAGAAACCAATTCAAAAGCCAGTTGCTTGATAGGCACCGTCTGTCTTTTCCAGCTTTATAAACCCAATGTTGTTCTATTATAATCAACTGCCTAGTATATAAAGTTTATATATTTATGAAGAGTGACAATTAATATGTAACAGAGTCATGGCGATTTGATTGAGTCGGAAAATCTTAACTCATGTCATCAAATTCTCTATGACAAGGATTTAAAAAGCTTTGTTACAAGTTGGGTTCTCCAAGACAATGGCCTTTCTTTGGACCTTCCCATCCTTACCATCGACATTGATGGTTTCGAATCTGATTGGAGCAGATCCAGCGTCAAAACATGTGTTAGCCACTGAGAAAGAGTAGCTGTGAGAGCCAGTGGAAACATTGATGTCAGTCACACCGATCTTACCTTCAAACTCTTCAGGATAAGAAGAGTTGTAGCTAGTAACAGTAAAGTCATCAGCATCAAAGGCAATGTGTGCTTGTGTATTGTAGAAAGCAATGCCTGGTAGTTCAGCACCTTCATCAGTGACAACTAGTGCGCTTCCTGTCTGCTCACCTAAGTTGACAAAGGCGTCAGTGTATGGTTTACCTTCATAGCCGTACCAAACAGCACCATCTTCATAAACGTTAACTTGAAGTGGGAAATCACCTTCTGGGATAAAGGCAGCATTAGTGACACGAACTGTTGGTCTAATACTGTCACCAGCATAGACAACAGAGTCAAAATTAGCAACAGTGACTTCAATAGGGCTGAGTTCATTAAAGTTCAATGAAGCTTTACCCTTATCAGTGGCTGAACCGACAAGGTTAAGCTCTGCAGCCAATGAGGTACCAGACAAGGCAGCATTGACTGGCCCAGTAGCAGCACTTCCGTTCAAAGTTAAAACTTTGTATACGTTGAAATTACCGCCAACATAGTTGAAGTCGAAACCAGAAGATTCACCTGGAACTTGAACAGTGAATGATTTTGCGTAAATATCACCCTCATAATTGATTTCCTTCACGTCAGCTCCAACGTTCATTTCCCAATTTTGGATATTCAAGTCACTTGGAATACTACCATAAGAGTAGGTAGCATCAGTGGCAGTGAAGGTAACATCAGAATTGGAAGTAACCTGTTGTGCTAGCGCCCCAGTAGCGGAGGCGACTAACAAAGGTAGAGATTGAGCGGCAATGTTGAATTTCATTTTAAAAACGTATAATAAGATAAAAGTTAATGAGTAACTTGAAAGATCTATCAAAGACGTTCGATTGATTAATCCTGTTTTTTTTTCCCTATAAAAATGAGATTGATGTAAGATATAAGGATTAAAAAGATTGGAAAGTTCATAAAATGACAAGATCCCAAGGTATTTTATATCTTTTAAATTGATCCGTCGAAAATGGATCAATTTAATTGCTCTTAGTTTAAACGATGATTTCAGAATTAGAAATAAAATTGTAATAGGAGAAATTAACACCCAGGAAACTAACTAAACCCGTATGGTTCCAATTGTGAAAATCGACTTGCAACTTTGAAGAGCTGGATTAGAATTACCTTCTTTTGAACCTCAACGTTTTTTACACAGTTTCCTGTTACCATGCACCCGAGCCAAATTTTGGTTACAACGAAGCGATATTATGCAAGCGCGTTCCCGATATGGCAATATGTCAGATACGTCTAGGAGTCCTTCACGGGAGTTTAACGCTCGAGACTGCCAGGAACTCCCTATGACGACGCACGATTTAGACAGTGCGCCGTTTGTGGGCATGTTTTATCCCAAAGAGGAAATTTCCAAGAAAAGACAGACACTATGCCAAGTGACTGACGTTGTGAATGTGCGTTGTCTAGTCTACGAATTGAGAAGGGGTTACAGTAAGTAGTCAAGGTTGAGTAGCCACTTGGGTTGGGCGTTGGTATTGAGAGACTCTTGGACTACACGTTGTTTGCTAATTTCGATTTGTTTCGATTGGATGATAGCTTTCATCGGTTAGTACCCATGAAATCAGGAATCTACTGTTTACGATTTGAGAAGTAGTGTAGAAGTCTAAATGGTGTTGAAGAAAAGGACAAGGAGCCGGCTATCTAAACTAGAAACTTGCATATGTTTTTTCCAGTTTTAAGAGAATATCTGCTACAGTAAGTACCAACCGAAAAATTGCGAATGAATAAATTACTCTGTCTAAACTGCGCAGAAACGGCCCGGACGTTATGGTAAGGCTAGAGTCTCTTAGTAAGCTCGAGACTTACGTGAGAGGTATAAGGGGCTATTGAGTTTCTTTTCATATTGTTTTAGATTAATTAATCATATTACAAATCACTTCAATGGGTTTCGTTGAACCGTTTTCAGCACTCAATATATTTTTTTTTGTGTGACTGAAAGCCTTATCGGATCATAAAATTTAAGGTTTTAAGGAGCCCATGAATCCCGTAGTAGAAGTATACCAAGAAACTGTTTTTATTTTTGAGACAGCACGGTTCATAGAGCCTTAGGAATTGATACGCAAACCTGCCGTAAGGTTTTGGTGCTCTCATGTACAGCGCTTGTCTTAACATGGTTACTTGATAAAGCACGTGATTTGGCTATTTTCTGGAAAAAATACGAATGTGCTTCAAAACTCAGCGATACCTTTACCACTAGTGCAGTTTACTCATTAAGGGAAAAAAAGCCATTGTATCCGAGTTTGTGACCTTCTGGGTTCAGCTAATGCTCTCATTTTCGAGTTTGAAATATGCCTTTATTATCTTATCCTGGGTTCCTGCTAGTATTGTACTGACCGATCTATGCCATGTTTCTAAAATACAAGGTTCTTCTATGAGGCCTACTTTTAATGAGTTCGATTCAGATAGTGATTGGGTATTGGTGAATAGATTTTCCAAGCGGTTCTGTCAACGAAATGATGTTGTCTTAGTCAAATCTCCATACGATCCTACCAAGATTTTTTGTAAGAGGGTTAAGGGCCTAGCACACGATGAGATTCGCTTGGACTCAAATAATCCTTGGAATAGAGATACTTTGCTGATACCTAGAGGTCATATATGGGTGGAAGGTGATAATTACCGCTCTGTAGATTCACGGCAATTTGGCCCAATTGCGAATGGATTAATTATTGGGAAAGTTGTCTGTGTCATATGGCCACCAAACAAATGGGGCAATCAACTGTATAGATGGATAGGTAGGGATATATTAGTTAGGGATAATAAAGAATAGAATATTCATATACATACATACATACATATATATTGTCATCAATCACTTTATGTCCATGAGCCAGTCAATGACACAAGTAAAGATTAGTACAATAAAAGAAAAAAAAACGATTGATGAGTGTATAGTCTTCGGCAATTTTGACAGTTTAAACTAGCAAAAGGATTTTATCCTTTTCTAAAGCGCAATTTGATTTTCTTAGAGGTCGTTGAAAAGTAATCTCTTGATAGGTGAATTATCACCAGACATTTGAGATGATAAATCATCAATATCGTCTACAAGTTTTATATGGTCACTGGAATAATCTGATAAAAGCCCTTCTGATTCTTCAAGTAGCAACATTCTGCTTACACTCATACTACTCGTATGCGAATCCATAGTATATAGACTGTTTGCTATTGAGTTGTTGCGAGCCTGTAGGCTATTAAAGGATAATCTTGGTGGCGCTTCAGACATCCCTATCCTACTTATATCATCTCGGTCGTCATCACTGCCCGTGTTGATGTGTTTTTGGAAAGTTAGCTGACTGTTACTACCTAATAAAGTTCCAAATTTCCTTAACGAATTACTTCTTGTGCTCAATTGTTTGTTATCAGATCTAAATTTATCCATTTGTCTTTCACAATCGACTAAATTTTCTTTGGAATCCATGGTCACATAATTAATTGGATGACATAGGCTGGGATATCTTTTATAAAAATCACGATATCCCCCTTCTAGGATGAGGATATCTGGATAGCAGAGTTTCGGGTAGGTTTCATGATTTAACATTCTGTCACAGTTTCTTAAATGAGCGGCCAATTTGGGACCTCTATGACTACTAAATTCACAGTAGAAAATTATTAATTTAGGCTTTTCTTTATTTGAATCGGGTGTAATCTGATTATTAATGAGATATTTCTCTAAGAAATCATGGTTTGGCACGTTTGTAGCATCAATTATATGACCTCCATGGTATTCATACTCAAACCTACAATCTATGATTTCTAAAGATTCATAGACAGGTCTATAAGCTTCATTTATAATAAGGTCGTGTAACGTCTCTACGGAAATTCGTGGGAAAAGTTCAAAAGTACAATTGCTTTTATTCGAGCCACTCTTTGATGCTTCAAATGTTTCAATTTCTAGACAGTCTAATAATGATGAAAAATTTGGCAAACGCTTTTTCGGATCAGATATGGTTGGAATAGGCTTCACAGTAATCTTAGATGATTGACTATTAGACCTCTTCATAGAACAATTTTTTCTGCTTCTCGTGGTATTACTCCCCCTTCTAGATGTTGATAGTGAAGTCATCTTTGAACGAATAAATGTCGAACCGAAATCCACATTACTTGATCTTTTGCTTAATGTAGGAGAACTAAGAGCAGCAGTCGGTGATCCATACACATCATGAAGTCCATTCTCTCGCCGTTTTGACATTGGGGATAACTTCAACGGCTTTATATCTTCATCATCGTGGTTGCGTTGTCCATCAGTAAAATGTAATATTTTATCACTGCCAGTTTCAGCTGCAAAACTACATAGATTCAATGAAGCTCCATTTGTGTTAAAGGATTCATGAAATTGTATAGCTGGTCCCATAATTGTTGCAACCAAATGAAATTCTTTGATTATCAAGAAATTGATGGCTAAAGAAAAAGGATATACAATAACAAGCCCCAGGCTTCTAAATACACATTAGTAGCGACCACTTAATCGAACGTTGACTTCTGGTCCAGTAACTGGGAGGTTTATGATTGATCCAGTCTATTATATCTATTAAATACATTTTTTTTAAAAAATAACAACAAACCTGAAACAAGCCATTACCAGAAAAAGCAAAACCTTTATGACTTGCTTTATAAGACTTTAATTGATACAAAATTATTCATCTTAGTTGTTTATCATTGGAAGAGGAGCAAGTAGTTTATAAACCTCTTGCTACACCTTTATATTTAGTTTTATCTAATACATCTATAAACTTTTATAATTAAAAAGTAATCGAAAGCTGTGGAGGTTGTACCTACAACTCTCCATGTTTCTTGTGTGTCTTCAAATGTTGGGACAGGTTGTCTGTCCTGCTGAATTTTTTGTCACATATAGTACATGCAAATGGTCTTTCTTGTGAATGTACAGATCTAATATGACGTTTTAAATGTTCACTTCTTCTGAACGCTTTTGTACATGTAGAGCAAACGAATGGTTTATCCTTAGGATCCACGATACTAGGAGTGGATGAGATGCTGTGTGATGGAGTAGTATTGGTTTTTGTTTTATTGGGTTGTGAAGTGTCTGGAGTTAACATATTAGATTCTGGATTGTGCATCTTTGTCATTAATCCATTATTCGATGGGGTCACGAACGATATATTCGCTGGGGTCATAGAGTTGATTGTAATCGGCATAGACACCTTTCTTGGTCTCCCCTGTTTATGATAAATCTGTTTATCATTACTATGATATTGTTGGGAATCTTTAGAATCCATTCCGATCGTTGCAAGTTTGGCAATTGTGGAAGCGTTATCGGATAAAATCATAGAAGGCTCAATGAACTGTTGATTATTACTCGTTAAGGTATTTGCTTGAGCATTTCCTGATAACGTTCGTTTCAATAATGTGCTTTCGACTTCATTAGTCGTTTGGGAGATGTTTGACAGTAATTCATTGTTTAATGAATAAAAAATACTAGGAACTGACGACCTTTCATGCCTTTTCCGAATACTATATTTTCTAGCATGCTGATTCGGACCATGAATAAAATCTTGTGACAAATCGTGATATTCTTGCTTATCGATCTTGGAAGATTCGGCGAATGGATCATTGAAATTCATGTTATAGTCATCAAATATTTGATTCAATTCTGTATCCATTTTCATTAAACTATCATCGTTATTGGAAGAAGTGAAAATCGGTTTTACCTCTCTTATCGTTTCCTTCTTAATATGATCACTGGATTTAGTATGAACTTTTGTAAAATCCCATATGTCAACTTCATGAGAAATCGAATCACGAGAGTTTGGTGCAATGATTGGAATTTTACCATGAGAATGAACCACTTCACTATGTCTTCGTGAAAAATTTGCATCTACAATACTGTCATGAGAAACATTTTGTGAATTAGTTTGACTCATTGGTATGGAAAAATTAGCAAAATCATTAAGGTGATTTGATAATCCATTGCTAGGATGAGGAATAAAATCATCTAATAAAGTATCTAAGTTTGTTTGAATGTAAGTCAGTGGACTAGTAGTCTCATTATTTGGTAGTTGAGACCCATTTGATAGGTTGCTCTCCACTGTAGAGCCTCTTTGGTCCAAAGTTTGAGAATTAGTAGTGGATTCAAAATCATTTTTCACAAGTGGCTCTCTTGAAAGTTTGGAAACACTATCATTACTAAACCTTGAATTCATCTCATTAGGAGAGTTCTCTAATCCAAGTAAGAAATCGTTTAAAGTGGCTGGTGTTTCATAGCTTTGCCCATTGGAACCGATGTTACTAGCATTATTGTTTAATTGTAATTTATTAGGACTCTGGCCTGGAATTGATGGGTCGGTAACTTTCGACATGAGGTTATTCACGCCCGACCCTCCCATCAGAGGCAATTCATCAATAGAGCTCTTTTCAAAGGAATAAATATTGGAAGAGACTCCCACATGTTCCGGTACAGTCATTTGCACAGTAACTTTTTTTATTCCAAATAAATCTTTATCTTACAAATGAGATTCAGTGCTACAGCAACTTATAGCCATTAACCAATTTGGCAAAACTCAATTAGTATCAGACCTTAGTATCACCAATTGGTTAACCTACAGGTCTAATTACAAAGATTCTGTAAGCTTGTTAACAAGCAACAAAATTGTTCATAATGTTAGTGTTTCGATAATAAAACGTCATTTATTAATCATACAAAAAATATTCAATTCGCTCTATGTAGTTGATGGGTTTTACCCACTGTTCCTGACAAGATGACAGCTTATCATCGCTATATGGACAGCTGTACATTTACCTATAGGTCAGTACGTATGCCTCGGGTCTCAATTGATGTTCAACTCTCTTGCGTCCTTACGTTCTTCCCAGACAGTCTTCCCAGTACAAGCACAAACAGTCTTATCGTTTTCCCAGAACCCTGCGCTTCTGGCAACCACTCCACCGATTTCATGTTGACCATCTTCACGAGACAACACTATAGAACGGCCAATGACTTCCCAAGCTTGTAAAGGGGCACTAATGAATGCGGAACCACCGAAACTCTTGGCACCGCAGTTTTTGTTCTTAGATTCCGAAACATCGTTACAACAGTCCTTCATATCAGTCGTATGCTTGCTTGTCACGTAAACCTTGCTCAGATTGATGCTTTCAGGGAATGGATAAAAGGATTTCCCAGTAGATTTGAGACCTTGAGAAATATCACCACATTCCTTAACACTTACTTTATAGACACCAGCTTCACTGAGACCATTCACAGAAATGTCAAAGTAGGTACGTTGGCTGTTAACTTGAACCATTCTCACTAAACCAACTACCTTATTTAGCTTGAAATCTTCTAAGATAGTCACTGCTGAGGAATTAGGCTTCCCAGAGCCTCGTAAAATAACGTCCCAGCCACATTTTTGGAAAGATGACACAATGGTAGATGGCGGAATCACACTCTTCAAACCAAAGGATTGAGTCTCATCGTTAAATGTCAAATCTTTAACAGAAAATCCAGAGGGCAACGCAGCCTTAATATCCGCGAGTTTTAAAGGATTGGAAGATTGAACAGCGTAATTCGCTTCAAAAAGATCCGAGTCAGTAGTCATTGTTAGTATAGCAGTCTCAGCTTGATAAAACCTCTTCTTTCAAAGATTCAGTTTAATGGAAGGTTAAACGATTGCATTACGTACGTTATCCCGTCGTTGCGTTATTATCCTCATATTTAAGGCGTTTTATACGTATATATAGTGGTAATGACAATTGGTGTGCTTGTATGACTCTGTGCTCAGCGAGGCATCACTCCTCTTCACTCTCATCATCGAACATTTTGTCCATTAAGCTCTTGGCAAATTCCTCATCACTAGAGCTTTCTTCCTGAGTTGCTGGAAGCTTTGGAGCAGATTCTACTACTTTCGACTTAGTTTTCGCCTTAGGTTTCGGGTTCGACGCCGTAGTTTGATCTACGTTAGGCTTTACTTCTTCAGGCTCTATCGAGTTTAGTTCTTTCTTGACTTCCTCCACTGTAGCAGGGGCCTTCATCGTGGGGAGCATCAATGTAGCATTGGCTTCTCTCTTATCGTTTTCGATTTTCTCCTCGTGTGGCAACAGAGTCGGTGGAGCAGGCTGCTTCTTCTGTTTCTTCTTCTTTCTGGAGTCCTCCTTTTGTTCATCGGTGTCTTTTTGTTCGGAACTCTTCGTGGTATCATTGTCAACCTCATCTTCGTCATCAGAGAAAAGTTTCACCATCTTAGTTCTTGCCCGCTTAGAACCAAACTTCCGAAGAGCATCATCTATGTTCAATCTATGCTTTAGTAGCTCATCATACAAATCTTCAGTTAGAGATATCCCTTTCTTACCTGGCTTCATCTCTCCAGTGGTTTGATCCAGATAATATTCTCGAATGTCTATCAAATTGATATTACGAAACTGTCTCACAGTGACTCTCTTATTCTTCCCAAGGTCAAATATAGCATCATTTGGCTGTATTCCTCCAGTTAGACTCAGATTATTTCCATCATTATACGAAGAGTTATTCTCCCCTTGCTTTCTATTCTTATATCTGTTATAGTACGACATCTGTTAAATTTCAATCCACCCTATAGAAAAAAATTATCTCAAGTTTCTTTACCTATAGCAATCAATGTTCGTAGCAATGTCAACTGGGTGCTGACTTCAAATTGCAAAATGATTAATGTTTTACATTCGTGTTTTACAAAGTTAGGTAAATTTTTCACTATTATTATATTCATCAATTAATTTACTTAATAAATACATAACTAGCAACTATCCAAACATCTCTGTGGTCAATCGCAAACCTTTGAACCTGGAACATTCCCTGAGGACCATGTCTCATTAATATGCCCTTTGAAAATTGTAGTTTGGATATGTTCTACAGCTTCAAGCTCTTGCAATGTCCATTGTCCATTTTCTTGATATGTATTCCAAAATTCCTTTAACTCATCCACTGAACTTACACCAATCACTGTGGGACCTTTATGGTCCCACTCTCCCAACGCATATTTGATAGCCAGAGCAGCAAAATCAATCCCCATCTTTTCACAATACTGGCCTGCCTCTTCAGCACATTTCTTCAACTTCTGAGAAGCTGGATGGAAAGGTCTTGTCTCTTGGTTCCTTAGTAAAGACATTGACAAGATTGAGGCATTCGAAACAGTCTTAATATCTCCTATGGAGAGAAACTTGGGATAGAATTTCAAGAGTTTCTGGTTTTGCAAATTCAACTGGCAATAAGATAGTATACACTCAACGTCAACACCTTTAGCTTCTTGAACCACATCTAGTAGACGCTCTAAAGGGTAGCCTGAAATCCCAATATGCTTCAATGTTCCGTCATTTTTCAGCACTTGCATGGCCTTTAACGCTTCCAGACAATTGGCAAGACTTTGAAACTCAACGTCATGAAGGTACACCACATCCAGGTACTGGTCCTCTGGAGGATAGCTATGTAGTAATCTCTTGATCGATCTTTTGATACTAGTCTCTACCCATTCAGCTGAGTAATTGAATTTATCTATCGAAATCCTTCCAACTTTCGTACATATACGGATGGTAGACCTTTCAGGGTGCACTTGTTCTAAAGCAGTGCCCAACAACTCCTCACTAGGACCATAGTATGGTGATGTATCAATAGTACGAATTCCTAAAGCAAACGCCTCCTTAAGAATATCAGCAACAGGTAGTTTCGAAGGGTCGTCGTTGTACTGCTTATTGAAAGTGCCGCACCCAAGTATAATATCGTCAAGCATTCTGATCCTATAGATATTTAGAAACAGAGGTCAATACGATACAGTCAAGAAAAGTCAGTGTTAAAAAAGTTATGAACCAATTTAAAACCATTAGAGCCTTGTGCTAGTCCCTCAAAATTCGCTTATAATTTGTAGAATTGATGATGAAAATTAAGGTAGCGCAATGAAACAATTAGCTGTGAGTGTAGAGCAAGATTATTAAATCCCCTAACATTTGTATGCGGATTTAGCTCAGTTGGGAGAGCGCCAGACTGAAGAGTTAAACTTCGGTCAACACGATATCTGGAGGTCCTGTGTTCGATCCACAGAATTCGCATTCTTTTTTTGGTTTCTACCGTGTTACATAAATAAACTAATCCATATATTAATAATAATAATCACTACCATATGCGTGTGTAATGGTGAGTTGATAAAAAGGTGAAGAAGTGAAGCTTCCATTACGTGCTTATTAGAACTCTATTGGATGTTCGTTTCAACAATTCCTCTACCTGCCTACTTCCTCATGCTAGAAGTACACAGTCACGTGTAAACTTCTTACCGGTTCATAATACAAACCAAATATGTTTCTTTTTATTTGTTTCATAACTCGTAGAACATATTGTAAAAATATTAATAATTAATTATAATCAGCTATAATCAGCTGGAAAATACAAATATAAATACATTTGTGAAAGGCTTAAATAGTGAAAGCTAAATCCTTCAACCTGCTTTCTGTCATTATGGTCTCTCGTTCGGCGTCTGAATTGAACTTGCGCTTCTGATTTTCAAAATTTGCTAAACAATTGTTGGATATGGTGGGGCTTAGATATCCAAACTCGAACATCAGACTACTAATAGAATAGTAACTGAGGACTGTGTAGGTAAACCAACAGTACAATGTGATGTCCAAAGATAGAATTTAATAATCATTATACTTGATAACAAGACCACTGTTTTTTATAGCGCCGTGGCGCAGTGGAAGCGCGCAGGGCTCATAACCCTGATGTCCTCGGATCGAAACCGAGCGGCGCTATAGTTTTTTTTTCAATTTGCGAAAAAAATCATGCTTCTTTTTGGATCCAATTTCAATCATATATGACACTTTTGTTAGGCAATAGCTGCTGTTAGGATATGTAATATTTTCGAGTCACCAATAGAACGATCATAAAAACCAGAAGAGTATCTCGATGATTTTTGACGAAGCTCCTGAAGTTAATGGGTTTGCCATCCCAACGTTTGCAAACGACCAAATAGAAACCAGTAATGACACAGTAACACGGCAGACGTTGCATGTACCACATATTTCACACCAGACTCATAAAACGGTGGATTCTAAAGGGACCCAAGGAGAACAGACAGTGAGCCAAATAGATATTTTCTTTGCAATCTTGCAATCATTACAAGGAAAAGATAAAATTGCTAAAATATTGAAATATACTTTAGATTTATTGCAAAGATTTTTAATCAAGGATGAGCAATTATTTAAGAGTAGACCAGCGTATCAATCGTCATTGAAGCTAATGTTAAATAAAATTTTCGTTCCTCTCAAATTAGTATTTATTCATTTATTAAGACAAATGAATGAGAAAATTACTTTTATCTCGACTCAATTGAGCACATATAGGTTTATCCTAAGGTTTGGGAGTAGCCCATTTTTAGTACTGAAATTCATGAAGTTGATGCAAAAAAATTGGCCTAAGGAAAATGATAATGGGTCTTTAATGGCTAAGGTGGGTCAGTTTTTAGACAATTGGTCTAGCGAATCGTGTATGAGAGATGCTTTAGCTCTATCGTTTGCTATACTAGATGAAGCAGTTTTATTGCATCGGTTTAAACTTTGGGATAATAATAAGCTTTACAACAGGATATTATACTGTGAGAATTGGGCATGGCAGCTGGATATTCTATTTGAATTAAAAGATATTTGGTTACAAAAGACTAAACTTGATGAGGAAGAAAGAGCTTTAGAGATAGAGTTACAAGTAAGGGAGAAAGCCATGGCCATTTCGTCACAATTTTCCACAGATCATGAGATGAAGAGACAAATGGTTTCTCAATTTAAAGATTCTTTTCAAAACCCATCTCTAAAATCACAGTTGCACAAATTGAAGGAAGAGAAAAGATTATGCCACTTGAGCCTTTACAGATATATATTCGACTGGCTAGCATGCTCTGTGGATTTGTTCAACATCAAGACCCCTGCCGCAACTTATGACATTTTATCCTTAGGTTCTGGTTTAACAGCTTTCATCAGAATATATATTGCAACCAAGAAGCAATTAAAAGCAGCCTCTTGAAAACAAGGAATCGCGTGTCGGAATTAACCAAATGCTTTTAATGGCTTGACGCAAGCGCACATATGACCATAGTCCCTCAAGTATTAACATTCATGTAATTATATCTTTGATCTCAGTCGATGAGATGAGTTTCGAGAAATTCATAAGAAACGCGTTATCATAATTTATTAAAAACACACTACTTTAGTATACGCGTTTACACCACAAACGCTCATGAGTACACTGAACTTGTCAACATATTAACAACTATATTCTCAGTGGTATACCCCCCAGTGATACATCTTAGTGCTGAGCTTATAATAATAATTCATATTGTGAAGTGGTTAGCTCTTATGAATATGGCAGATCAGCTTTCCACACCATCTACTCCGATACGTGATTTACACGATTCGGTAATACAGACAAATAGCTCTTTACGCGGAAGTCAGTCGACCGAATCTCACGAGTGGAACTCTTTGCATCAGAAACGAAAATTACCATTTGATAAGAGGATGGAATCCCCTCCGATAAGGTCACCATTCAATCATTTTGATATCTCTGTAGACTTGGGAAGAAACACTGTCTCTGAAGGCAATAACAACGATACTAGCGGGTCAAGAACAAATTTAGAAGAATTGGACATCAACAAGATGTTCGCTAATGAACAAGATTCGAATTTTGACGAACAAGCCGTTATCAAACATTCCCCAATGAAAATAGAAGCAAGTTCACCTATGAAGTTAGAAGAGATCAATTCTATGAACCATGCTTCTAAAAAATTAAAACTCGCTCTAATACCCAATTTGCAGCAAACCGATACAATCACGAATGAACCACATTCGCCTGTTGCCATTGAAATGATGGACACCGAGAGTAATGACAACCCTAATGAAGTCTCTGAGAATGAAAATGAACCAGATGGAGAGGTTGGAGATATATCGTTATCCAGTCCTCACCAGTTAACACCAATCCGTGATGCCACTTCTGACAGGATTGAATCATCGTCAATGCCATTGCCGCCCACTATGAGCTACAGTTTCAATAAAGATACCATCTCTGAAAATGAAATTGATTCAGTAGCTAAAAGAAACCAATTATTGAGTAAAGAATTATTCGAATTGAATAAGAAATTGAATAATATAATCTTAAGAAATAACAAGTTAACAATTAAGATTTCTAAAAACCTAAATGAAATCGAAACATTAAAGAAGCAAAATGAACATGACAATAATGAGCTCACCACAATTAAAGAAACTAACGCAACTCTAAGAGATAAAAACAATAAATTAAAATATGAATTTGAAAGTGAAATCTCTATGTTGAACTCTAACCAAAAATTATTACAAGAGAAGTACGATAAGCTTTGCGAAGAAAATTTGAATTTAATCAATGAGAAAGAAACATTGGCAAAGGAAATTAACCATCTGAAAGAATTTGCATCAAATCACCGAATTGTGGAAGAAGAGTACAAAACCACAATCACAAAGTTAGAGGGACAAGTAACGTGTCTTAATGAGGAGAAAAAACATATCCAAACATCTAAAGAGGAACTAAATAATGAAATTGGCCTACTAACCTCCCAAGTAAAAAATAAAGAGAACGAAATCAAGACGCTAGATTTTAAATTAAAAGATTTAGTTAATAGTGAGAGGAATATGTCAAAATCGTTAATCGATCAAGTGGCTGACCTAACTAACGAGAAAAATTCTTTGGAAGAACAAATAAATAGCATCACAAATGATAAGGATGAGAAAATAAGAGCACTAGAAAAATCAGTTTCAAACTTAGAAATAAAATTGGAAAATGTAGAAAACGAGCTGAAAGACAAATCCGAAGCGTTAGACTTCAAAACAGATGCAATGCTGAAGTTGACCAAACATTATGATGAAACACACGATGATGCTACAGTTAAAACAGCAGAAGTAGTAGAATTGAACGATAAATTGGAGACACTTCAAGAGTCTAAACTTCTCCTTGAACAGAATATTACCAATCTAGAGGACTCTATAGAGAATTGGAAAAATAAAGTCAATGTATATGAAGAAGAGAACAGAAAATTAACGTTGGAATTGGAGACTCTCCAAACTTCAAATGAAACTTTGAAGAGTGAGTATTTGACTGATTTAGAAAAAGTTCATAATGAATTGACCAACTTACAAATGTCTTTGAAAGAAGTTTCTGAACAAAATCAACAATTGAAGGATGAAAATGAAATATTGAAAAAAGATAATCTGAAATTAAAGGAAGAAGCTAAGACGGATTCAGTTTCCGACGATCAAAAGATTGATACATCGACTGAACTTGTGAAAGAAATTGAACACTTGAAACAAAAACTGAGTGACAAAGATACAGAACAAAATAAGAGGTTAAAACTATTAGCCGAAGATCTGTACATGAAATATGCATCGAAACACGAACAGAAAGTAAGATTACTAAAGAAAAATTATGAAGATAAATATAAGAACGAGTTGACTAGGATAACTCGAGAGAATGCAAGCTTAACTCAGGACGTCGATAGATTAAATGAAACCCTTACCAGAGAAAGGAATGAGAAGAGAGAACTTTTGCAATTATTAGAGAAAGAGAAATAATCAATATTCATAACTCTTCAAGCTATATTTTAAAATAATAAATAGATATATGTATGAAATATAATAGCGTTATCAAAAGACACGCCTGAAATAACTTTGAAGAGTCTTCCATACCTGGTAATTATCATCATGGTCTCTTTGGGTTTCTTTTCTTTAAGACATTTTCTATGAAAGCCTCACCAGCTTTATAAGAAGACCTTACAAGTGGACCGGATGCACAATAAAGAAACCCTAACTCTAAAGCTTTCTGTTTCCAATAATCGAATTTATCTGGATGTACATATTCAACGACTTTCATGTGTCTCTTAGTGGGTCTCATATATTGTCCAAAAGTGACAATATCGCAATCAACAGATCTTAAGTCCTTTAAAGTTTGTAACACTTGATCATCAGATTCGCCGAACCCTAACATCAGCGAAGTCTTAGTTAATAGAGTAGGAACAGTCTGTTTAGCTCTTTGTAAAACTGCTAACGATTGTCTATACGTGGCTCTTCTATCTCTAACGTGCGGAGTCAACTTCTCTACAGTTTCTAAATTATGAGCAAAGACATCAAGTCCGCTTTGAGCCAAGACATCAACCATCTCTAAATCGCCTCTAAAATCACCAGACAACGTTTCTACATAGATTTTTGAGTCTGTCTTTACTTTAATCTTTTCTACTGTCGATGCCAAATGATGGGCACCACCGTCAGGTAAATCATCTCTATCAACCGTAGTTAAAACCACGTAGCCTAAACCCCATCTTTTAATTGCTTCAGCGGTATTCTCAGGTTCCATCGGGTCGGGTTTAGCAGGCGATCTGTTCGTCTTCACTGAACAAAATCTGCAACCTCTCGTACATGTGTCACCTAATAACATGATCGTTGCAGTGGCTTTACTCTTATCCTTCCCACCCCAACACTCACTGATATTCGGACATTTGGCTTCTTGACACACCGTACTTAATTTCAAGTCCTTGACGTCCTCGTATAATTTATGGTAATTCAATCCTTTGGGAATTGGAACTTTCAACCAGCGAGGTAACTTCTCTGCCGGCTCGTGCACCTTCCTAGCCTCATCTAAAGGATCCAAAACAACCCGAGAAGCACTACCATCAAGAAAATCCTGGAAACTCGGACCAACGTTCAAATGGTCTCGAAATTGTGTCATCCGTCTCTTCGATGACTTCATCTTGGGTATGTCATATTGGACACCAAGCGCGCTGAAACCACGCAATTGACACAGTCTCTTCAAACAATTAGAGTCTATCACTTTACGACACATTAAAACACTCATCACAGCAACCTTTGCTACTCCACAAAGGCGCCGTGTCTGCTTATAACTCGGTTTAGTGCTAATGACTAACGTAAACGCCTACTGATTTATCACCCAGAAAGACTCCTTCCAGCAAGTCACGTGGTCAAGACTAACCACAGAAAGTGTCCAATAGACTCCAGCTCCCAGCGAGTCACATGGCTCCAAGCAGTTATGGTATGTTATAGAGCACTGTGGCTTGGTGGCTTGAACTCCCGGCGCGGCGTGGGCAGCAGGTCTTCTAACTGGCGTGACATCGTTTTATTTCAATTATTTACCATAAGCCATCGATTATACCAATTAGTTGCACCAGACCAAAATCCATTCCTCGTTGCTACGTCTTGGCAGAAAGCACCAATTGTGATATAAGAGTTTGAATGTTTCCTGGTAACGGTAATTATTCGTATGGTAACAACGGTCAGCAGTACCTGAGGCCTAATGCGCCTCCCAACGGTCCACCGCCCAATAGTAGTTATGGAGCAGCTGCCAATGGCTCGATGAACTCAAGGTTTACTATGGCTCCAGCTAACACACAGAACTTCGATGTGGCCCAAACCAACCAACAGTTCAGTTACTCTATGTGCACTGGGCGGCGTAAAGCTTTAATTATTGGTATCAATTACATTGGCTCATCCAATGCTTTACGTGGATGCATTAACGATGCTCATAATATTTTTGACTTCTTGACTCAGAGGTACGGGTACAGTCCTGATGATATTGTGATGCTAACTGACGATCAACAAGAGCTGATTAGAGTTCCTACTAGGGCCAATATGATCCGGGCCATGCAATGGCTAGTGAAGGATGCTCAACCTAATGATTCGTTATTTTTCCATTACTCGGGCCACGGTGGGCGTGTGAAGGATTTGGATGGTGATGAGGAGAGTGGATACGATTCATGTATTTATCCTGTGGATTTCCAAGCGAGTGGTGAATTAATTGATGATGTGATGCACGATATTATGATTAAACCTTTGCCGCAAGGTGCCAGGCTAACTGCTCTATTCGACTCATGCCATTCTGGCAGTGTCCTAGATTTACCTTATATGTATTCTACGAAAGGTGTTATCAAAGAGCCTAATATGTGGAAAGATGTAGGATCAGACGGGTTACAAGCGGCCATGGCGTATGCTAGTGGGAACACGAGCGTGCTTTTAAGTAGTTTGGGAGCTCTAGCCTCCACAGTGACCCGTGGTGGCGGTAGAAACGTTGATAAGGAGAGGATTAAACAAATAAAATTTTCTGCTGCTGATGTTATCATGTTCTCCGGTTCAAAGGATGATCAAACTTCTGCAGACGCCGTGGAAGATAGGAAAAATATTGGTGCCATGTCATGGGCATTTTTAAGAGTCATGTCTAGTCAACCAGAGCAATCATACCTGTCCTTATTACAAAATATGAGACACGAATTATCGGCGAAGTATTCACAAAAACCTCAATTATCAGCATCACACCCCACTGATGTTAATTTGAAATTTGTCTTCTAACGTTATCAATTGATAGTTTTCATTTATATAAAGTCTTATATTCAAAATTTGATAAATTTTCTTGAAACGAGAGTAGATTTGACAAAACAAGTGTAATAAGTAATAATTACGATAAGGAAAAAACCTAGAGAAACAGGCATCAAATATTAACTTAGCTCCTGGTTTAAGCAGCAGTAGCTACGGCGGCAGGTCTAGTCTCATCTTCATTAGCTTGGTTCTCTTTAGCTCTTTTTTCTTCCAATTCTTTCTTGGCCTTTTCCTCCTTAGCTTCATAGACTCTCTTAACTACATCCAATTCTTTCTCGACCATAGCAATGTTTTTCTCAGTTTGTGCATCTTGCTTAGACACGAAATCCTCATGTTTAGATTTCAATTGTTCAACGGCTTTAGCAACATCATCATGAGTAATAGGAACAATGACATCCAATTCAGCTAAAGAGGCAATCAAAGTTGGCTCTAAAGAGAATTTTCCATCAGTCTTCAATTCATTACCGTTGGATTTATTTTGTTGTTTTTTCTTGAATTTCTTAGACTTGGATGGCGCAACGTTGTTAAACGATTGAGAGTTAGTGTCCTTAGCAACTAAGACTAGACCATCGTCTTCGACCTTTCTAATGATTGTTGGCTCTAAATCACTCTTGTTTTCATCCAATTCACTTAAAACGTTTCTAGTTGGTTTTACGTAAGTTGGATCCAAGACAACTAAACAGTTTTCAATTGCTTGAATCTCATGAGTGAAAGCTGGCGTCTTAGCATGAGTTAATTTCTCATTCAATTTTTCCAATTTAGCCTCCTTCTCTTCTACCAACTTCGATAAGATTTCATCTTGTTCACGTTTTAATTTTTCCTTCTCAAGTTTATTCTTGAAGGCCTTAAATTCATTATCAAAATCATTTCTCACTTGTCTGATTTGAGCCCAGACTTCATCACGCTTCTTGTACAAAGCTGATCTCTTATCGAACAGAAGTTTACGCTTATCGTAGAAAGTTTGAGATTGCGATTGCATTTCATCTAATTTTTTTTGATTATCTTCGAATTTTTTAGAAATGTCCCTAGATTTCATCGAGGTCAATTCTTCTTTCAAAGAGACAATCTTGGCTCTATCCTTATCTATAGATTGTTTAATTGGATCTACAACTTTCAAATCTTTAATTAATTTGTTCAACGATTGCATTTCCTTCACTAGTCTTTTCTCTTCAACGATAGATAAATCACCAGAACCGATTTGATCTTCAATGATGGAGATTCTTTGCTTAGCTTCTGGGATAGAGTTGAACCCATGCTTCTTACCAATGGTATCCTCGATTTGGTTAGTCTTACGTTTGATCTGGGCCTCCAATTGTTTAATGGAGTCATGGGCGGCGTCTCTACGAGCTTTCAAATCAGCTTGAGTTTTAATGATCTCTTTGTTTTCTTCAAGCAATTTCTTACGCTCAACGGACGCTTTGTCACCGTTTTGAAATTGATCAATCTGCTTCCTCAACAAGTTAACATCTTCGTCAATTCTTTTCAACTGAACGTTCAAAGTGTCCAATTTCTTGTCCCTGATTGTTGCGTCGGGACGCTTAATCCGTTGATAACCGTTGTTTTGAGACATGACAAAATGACCAACCTTCCAAACACTATAATAAGACTCGAATATCCAATATCAATGGCTCGAGGATCAGCTTATACAACAAAACCCAACCACAACAAACTGTCAACTATGAAGTAAACAACGAAGCAATAACTTCGACGATTTCAAATTTCAAAATAATGAAATCCTACAGAGCGTTACCCGACTCCATACCAAATTACTCAACGTAAATAGTGATAAATGGTTTCCATGCCAGTAGAGAGCTAGTCATATTCCATCCTAGTCAGTGGATCCGGCATTGTGTGCGGGCTACGACAGGGGCACCAGGTTGCTTAGCAGCATGGCTGTTGCCACACTCACGTTCAAAGAGTCTACCGTTTTTGGCTGGCTGTCTGACGGTTCAGAAGGCTGTAATGAGGCCAATGTTGGGATTTCCACTAACCACTCACTCTCTTGTTTAACTCTATCTCTGACACCGTGGCCCTCGCTACCTATGACGAGGATGACGGGCCCATTTGAAAGCATAGTGCCAAGGTCGTTCAAGTGTACTGGTGCGGCAGGACCTGTGTTGGAAGCATTCCCTACATTTAAAGAACTTGTTAGCACTGACCACCCTTGAGTTTTTGAATCCCTCAGCATTTGTACCGCATCTCTCGTATGGTAGATGGGGATGGACTCCAGGGCCCCACTGCTCGCTTTGGCTACCACTGGATTTAGTGGCGATGAGTTGGAACTTGACATTGTGACAATATCTGCTCCCAAGAGGTGTGCACTTCTCAAGATCGCTCCCATGTTATGTGGATCTGAGATCTCATCTAGCAGCAGCGCCAATGGGTAGTCTTTACCTTTCGAAGTCTTGATGAAAGGGAGCACACGGGTGACTAAATCTTCAAAATCTGTTTCCATAATTTGGAATTCAGGGTTGTGGTCACTTGCTTCCTCGACACGACCTAAACTAGAGATTTCAGGACACTGAACAGGCTTGGTCTCCAGTATAACTCCGTTGTGGACTCCAAACTTGCTCAAATGGTTCAAGAACTGGCGGTCTGCCATTTCCTTCACAATTTTCAGTTCTTTAACTTTCGACTCGATCTGTGGATCCAATCGTTTCAAATAGTAGACTTTGGAAAAATACTCTCTTTTCTTCGAATGCAATGCTGCCAGCACTGCATTGGTGCCGTAGATATGTTCCATCAACGGGTTAGATTTCAATTTACTGGCAAATGGCTGGGCTGGAACTTGGAAAGCCGACCTCGTATTCACAGGGCTAGTGCCCTTGGAGCGCTCATTTCCACGTAGGGCTCGTTGCTCTAACTGTCTGGCATGAACGTGAGCGTACTTTTTTTTGAACCAGTCGTCTTTATTCATACCATCTCGCTCCCAGGCTTTCACAGGCCTAGAGACCACGAATTTCTTGTCAAAAGAGCTCTGTTTACAGAGTGGAGGCCCTCTATGAATCCATCGTCTCCACATTCTTGCCCGTACCGCTCAAAATGCTAGGCGGAAAGCGCTGGAGCTTAGTATGTCAAACCGTGGTATTATATATATATAGGAAGATTTAATTGTAAAATCCACATTGTTCTCCACCACCACCCACCAAACTACCAACAGAACAACGTACTAGAAACTTGGCAATGAGTGTACGTGAGACTGTGATTATTAAGAGGGTCACCAATGAGACCACGATTCAAATTGGGCTGAACTTGTCCGGTGGGCCCATCAGTTGGACCGATTCTCTGTTTGAATCTCAAGGTCCACAGGTTGCTAGCCAGATGACTGGCGGCCAATGTATCGATATCCACAGTGGCGTTGGGTTCCTGGACCACATGGTCCATGCGCTAGCCAAGCATTCAGGCTGGTCCTTGATCCTGGAGTGCATTGGAGACTTGCACATAGACGACCACCACACCGTGGAAGACTGCGGTCTAGCACTAGGTGAAGCATTCTTGAAGGCATTGGGGCCCGTCCGCGGCGTGAAACGGTTTGGGTCAGGGTTTGCTCCCTTAGACGAAGCTCTGTCGCGCGCAGTGGTGGATCTGTCCAATCGACCATTCGCAGTGGTCGAATTAGGACTGAAAAGAGAGAAGATCGGAGACTTGTCCTGCGAAATGGTCCCACACTTCTTGGAGAGTTTTGCTCAAGAGGCAAGAATCACGATCCATGTGGATTGTCTGCGAGGATTCAACGATCATCATCGCAGCGAGAGCGCGTTTAAGGCATTGGCCATTGCGTTGAAGGAGGCCACCTCGTTCACAGGAAAGGACGATGTGCCATCCACGAAGGGGGTTCTCATGTGAACGGACCCTCCACACTCTGGCAACACGCCGGTAACACGCCCGCAACAGTGTGCCGCAGGGCAACGGGGCCCATCGCAGCCCTGGATCAGGCCTGAGTCACGTGGGCAGGAGTCACGTGCGGAACTAGGGCTCAGTATTGCAACCCTAGATGCGTCGCGCACGACGGGAGTGAAAAATTTTCTTTTTGATTGAAACCTATTTAAAAGGCCATCGTTAGTAATGGCCACTGGATGGAGTGTTATGGAGTTGTAAATGGAGAGTTTGTTTGGAGTGTAGATCGATACGAGTAAGAATGGTCGAACAAGTAGTGAATCAGATGGACAAGATGAAGCTTGATAGCAACGGAGGGTATGTTCCTCCACACATGCGGAACGGGGGTCCTAGAGCTGGAAGAGAGAACAGTGGCGGGCCTAACGCTGGCAGAAGTGGCGGCAACGGTAGCGGCAGTGGCTTCTTTGGGTTTAATAACAGACGTGGTGGTAGCAGCGGAGGGTTCGGTGGCCGTGGCGGCGGCAGTGGTAGTGGTGGATTTGGGTTTGGTAGCAGAAACGGCAGTAGTCGCAACAACAAAGGTGGTTATTGGAAAGATGGAAAGCATGTTCCTGGTCCCAAGATCCCTTCCGTAGAGACTCAGCTGTTCGGTACTGTAGACGATCCAAATTTCCAATCGTCCGGTATTAATTTCGATAACTACGATGATATTCCGGTGGATGCATCTGGTAATGACGTCCCAGGACCTATCTCTGAATTTACTTCTCCTCCATTGGATCCGTTATTGTTGGAGAACATCGAGCTAGCCAGGTTCACCAAGCCTACTCCTGTGCAGAAGTACTCGGTGCCTATCATTGCTAATGGTAGAGATTTAATGGCTTGTGCTCAAACTGGTTCAGGTAAGACTGGTGGGTTTTTGTTCCCAGTTCTGTCTGAGTCCTTTAAATCTGGACCTGTCACTAATCCAGACAGCAACAGTGGCCATTATCAAAGGAAAGCTTATCCAACTGCTGTGATTATGGCCCCAACAAGAGAATTGGCTACCCAAATTTTCGAGGAAGCTAAGAAATTTACTTATAGAGCTTGGGTGAAACCTTGTGTCGTTTACGGTGGTGCTCCAATTGGTAACCAGATGAGAGAGATGGATAACGGTGCTGATCTTTTGGTTGCTACTCCAGGTCGTTTAAGTGATTTGTTGGATCGTGGTAAAATCTCTTTAGCCCATGTGAAGTATTTAGTTTTAGATGAAGCTGACAGAATGTTAGATATGGGGTTCGAACCTCAAATTAGACAAATTGTGGAAGGCTGTGATATGCCACCTCCAGGTGAAAGACAAACCTTAATGTTTTCCGCTACGTTCCCAGCCGATATTCAACATTTGGCTCGTGATTTCTTGAATGATTATATTTTCTTATCGGTTGGTAGAGTCGGTTCTACTTCCGAGAACATTACTCAAAGAGTGCTATACGTTGAAGATATGGATAAGAAATCTGCTCTTTTGGATTTAATATCTTCTGAGACCGACGGATTAACTCTAATCTTTGTAGAGACGAAGAGATTGGCTGATCAGTTAACTGATTTCTTAATCATGCAGAATTTTAGAGCCACTGCAATTCATGGTGATCGTACTCAAGGTGAACGTGAGCGTGCTTTGGCTGCTTTCAGATCCGGTGCTGCTAACTTACTAGTTGCCACTGCAGTCGCTGCCAGAGGTTTAGATATCCCTAACGTCACACACGTTATCAATTATGATTTACCAAGTGATATCGATGATTATGTTCATAGAATCGGTAGAACTGGTCGTGCTGGTAACACCGGTGTGGCTACAGCTTTCTTCAACTCAGATAACTCCAACGTTGTTAAAGGGTTAGTAGAAATTCTAACTGAGGCTAATCAAGAAGTTCCAGCTTTCTTAAAGGATGCCGCTAGAGACGCTGGTAGAAGTGGAAGAGGTGGCAGAGGTGGCGGCTTCAGCCGTAACTCCAGTAACAGAGATTACCGTAAACAAGGCGCTCCTTCCGGTGGATGGGGTAACTCCAGAGGTGGATCTTCGGGAGGCTGGGGTAACTCAGGTAACTCAGGATCTTCCTGGGGTAATTCTTCTAGAGGTGGCGCTTCTGGTGGCTGGGGATCATCCAACGGTGGCAGTGGTTCTTGGTGGTAAACAAAGTGCTTTAATCTACTGTTTTAGGAATCTATTATCGTTATACAGTAAGCTTTTCCTTGCATGATACCCGTCTTCCGTTTTTTTTTTTACACCATGCTGTGATGCTTGGATTCTGGTAGTCATATGGGACAACTACAACTTATGAGAAATGCATGACAATATTTGATGCTTTGAATCAAGGAAAAAAGTTAATTGTTATGAATAACCAATACCAATACTTTGATTTAGAATAAGCAGATTGAACCAATAACCCAAAAAAAAAATTGTACATTAGAAAATCAATTCATTATAATAATTTCACTGATAAATTTCTTTTAGTTGTGGTCTTATTTGAACTGTAATATTCATTGATGATAGAATAATTTTATATATCAAAGGTTTTTATCGTATTAGACTTACCTAATACTTTCTATATCTATATCTATATATATTACTTACTAATTTATTACATTAGTTGCAATATTTATACCAAAATGTCATTCTCCGATTTATATACAAGTTTTAATGACATATCAATGACTACCATTTGTAGTACCAAAATGGGTTTTTGATTTCCTTTGGTAATGACATCTTTTCTATAATATCTAGTGTAGAACGGTCATTATATTTGAGTGTATCTGAAACACTAGCTGAGTTGAGAAAGAGTTCCCTCATTTTTTCCAATACATTTGTTTCATCATGATCCATCGGATAAAGATGGCTAAAAATATTTCTGTCCTTTGGGCAAATACTTAGATTTTTGACATTTTTCAATGTGGGGTCCATTTGCATATCTATTAATTTAGCTAATGGCTCACGGATACAAACTTTCAATCCTCTTGGTAACCAGATTTCATATAAACCGTTAAACTCATATTTTCCAGTAGCTTTAATGATAAAGTTTCCGATATCTTTAATAACTATTTCAACGGAACCATAAAATGGTGGAATAATATGTCTTACTAAATTAGCTTTAGTGTGAACAGTGTGCAAAGTCCCACAATATCTGGCAACTGCTGGGTTTTTCCCTTGATCAAATTCTTGAAATACGTGTAAACATTTCTCGATATTTTGAAATTCTCTAGCTTCGCCTGGAATATATTGGATAATCTGCGTTAGTGTATTAGGTGGAGGTATTAGATAAAAAATCCCACCTAAAGTGTAACAATGTCCATTTTCACTTCCCTTCACCGTCACATATCTTTTTTTAAACAGTTTTTTAACATCAAACTTATCTGTTTTCCTGATCTCCTTCAACCAATTTGTCATGATTATATTCTCTAAAAATGGCTCCGCAAGGTCTTCAGTATACCCAGGCAAATCATAAATTATTTTATTATTAACTTTATAGCTCTGCAATTCTCTTGTTGTGTTTGGGACATGGGATACCCCAGCCTCTTGAAGTTTCAAATCGTTTTTGGTAGTAGTTTTATCGTTCTGATGTTCAACAAGATCTTCACAATTTTTTATATCTTGTGTGAACTTCGATTTATGTTTCAATAAAGTATTAATCAGACTTGATTTCCCGGCATTGGCTGCGCCAAGAAAATAAGTCTTATTACTCAACGATGCTAACACAGATCCAACATTCCATTTTTTCACGGAAGACACACAAGTTAATTTTTTGACATTGACTCCGAGTTGATATCTTAAACATTCCATCAAAAACTGGGATATTTTAGTATTTAAAAGTTCTGGTCTTTTAAACACTCTATCAACCTTCGTGAAAATAATCATATCGTTGTTCACTGTTTTATCTTGGAAAAGTTGCCTGTTCAAATAAAATGGGAATTCAGTTATTGCGATTAAATGAGCTACATTACTTTGTCTCGGTATCCTGTCAGTAACTTCATTCACTGATAATCGAGGAAATTCTTTTAGATCATACTTGTACTTATGCAACAAATCACAACATCTTCTACACATCAAAGGTTTTTTAGGTAGTTCATTTTTGATCTGGTTCTTATTTATAGCATTCGATTCCTGTAATTTTATCGCCTGTAAATCTGCTCCATACAATAAATATTTCAATTCCTCAAGTTTCTTACGTCCAGTAAGCGGCTTACTTTCATTATGTGGCTGGATATAGAAACCAGACTTACTAGGATCATTTTTTTGTAAGCCAATTCCACAGCTTAGACAATTAATCCATCGTACGGATGATGTCGACAGTTTGGCTAATTGTCGACAGTTAGACCGCACAGAGCTTCTACCAAAGAGCAGCAGCATCCTTGAATAAGATTCCAGACTGATCACTAGAATGACTAATAGTGATAGGGACAATTCCCTGATGAAGAGTGGTTGGATTCCATTTTGTTAGTTTCTTGGATTGAAATGTTTTATGTCAACATTTTGAACTGCTCCGACCGGGTTCGAACACGAGGCTTTTTTATTTTTATTTTTTTCATTTTTTTTGGAAAATTTTGGAAAATTTGCGATGAGCATCGCTTGCTGAAAAATTTATTCAGTAAGCTTTATGTTACTGTAACATTGATGAACTTCACAAAAAACACCCCAAAGCGGTATAATTGCGATGGGAAAAGCATCTAAAGCTACAAAGAAGTTTCAGTCGAAACATTTGAAACGAACTCTGGATGAAAGAAAGGAGCAGAAAGCTCACCAGAGTAGGATCAAAGGCCGTCGTGGGAACAAATCTGCAGAAGAAAAACAGGCCCGTCTTATGAGTAAAGATGAACAAAAATTGAAGAAATCTTCTAAAGAAGAAGTATTTAAAGATATCTCTGTAGAACAACTTTTCAGTAAAGGAATCGAACTTCCAAAGGAGAATCCTAAATTAAAGAAGCAAACGGAGACTCCAGACTCTTCAGATGAAAATTCCTCTGATGAGGAAGAAACTGGGCCTGATATGAACAAGTTAGCTGAAGAGGATCCCGAGTTCTTCCAATATTTGAAAGAAAACGATAAGAATCTATTAGATTTTGAAAGTTCAAAACCGTTAGATGATATCGATGACATCGATAACGATAATGATAAAGAAGAAGCTGATGAGAATGTTGAACGAGTGGAATCAGATGACGAAGGGAGTAAGATTGACATTACATTAAAATTAGTTAAGAAATGGAAAACTAGTATCTCGAAAGAGCCCACTATGAAATTGCTAAGGAACATTGTCAGTGCCTTCAAAGTTGCTGTCAATTTAAACCAAGAGAATGGCGGAGAAGATTTCAAATACATGATTACTGATGAGAGAGCTTTCCAAGAATTGATGATTCTTGCCTTAAAAGACTTACCGAAAGCTGCTGAGAAGTTAGTTCCATATAAAATGTCAAAGGGCACAAGAGTGTTACCTTCTGGTACTAATGTATCAAAACTAGCCTCTATTCTGAAATCACACTCCGGTTCGTTATTGATTTTATTAAATGATATCATGAATACAGAGACAGCCGCATTGGTTTTACACTCCGTGAATTCATTGATGCCTTACTTCATTTCTTATAGAAGAATCTTGAGAGAGATCATTAAAGCTGTTGTAGAAGTTTGGTCTACAGCAAGAGAAGTTGAAACACAAGTTGCTGCATTTGCCTTTTTGCATAATGCGTCCACTGAGTTTAAGAAATCACTATTAGATTTGGTCTTGAAGACTACTTATTCGACATTTATTAGGAATTGTAAGAAGACTAATATTCGTTCAATGAGTTTAATTAATTTCCAGAAGAACTCTGCTGCTGAATTATTTGCCATCGATGAAGTCCAAGGATATCAAATTGGATTTGAATACATCAGGCAACTTGCTATCCATTTGAGGAATACAATGAACTCTACCACGAAGAAAACATCGAAAAATAGTAACCCTGCTGAGGCTTATAAGGTTGTTTACAATTGGCAATTTTGTCATTCTTTAGATTTTTGGTCAAGAGTTTTATCATTCTCATGTAATGCTGAGAAGGAACAAGGGAAAGAATCCCCATTAAGACAATTGATTTATCCATTGGTCCAGGTTACCATTGGTACAGCAAGATTAATCCCAACACCCCAATTTTTTCCGTTAAGATTTTATTTAGTAAGATCATTAATAAGATTATCTCAAAACACTGGTGTCTTCATTCCAATTTATCCAATTATTTCTGAAATTTTGGTATCTACTGCTTTCAAAAAAGTTATAAAGAGAAGAGAGAATTTGGAATCATTTGATTTCGCACACAATATTAAATGTACACAAGCATATTTGGGCACAAGAGTTTATCAAGATGGATTATCCGAAGAATTCATTGATTTAATTAGCGAATATTTTGTGTTGTACTGTAAACATATCTCATTCCCAGAATTAGTAACCCCAGTCATTATTTCATTACGTCGTTATATTAAGACTTCTCAGAATGTCAAATTTAATAAGCAATTAAGCAACATCGTGGAAAAACTCAATGCTACGAGCACGTTCATTCAAGAAAAAAGAGGTAATGTTGATTTTAGTCCAAGTAATAACACTCAGGTGAACAGATTCTTGAATGATTATAATTGGGAGAAGACACCTTTAGGTTCATACGTCGTTGTTCAACGTGAAATCAAAGCAGAAAAAGAGAAAATGATAAGAGAAACTTTAGAAGAAGCTGATAAAGAAGCTGAGAGAGCTAAAAATCAAACAGTATTTGGTGAGGATGAAGACAGTGTTGACGAGGAAGTGGACGAAGATATGTCTGATTGAAGGATGATTGTTAGATGAAATGCTTCTTGTCGACACAGTAAAAGCATGTTTATCTTGTACATTTATATTATAGCAACACATTTATAACTTCTTGAAAACCCCATATTTAAAGATGTTTTAATCTGAACTCTTTTATAGTAATTATACACTTAAAGAACTGAAGTAATTTAATGAAATGCAATATACGAATGTCTGTTGCTGTATATAAACTTTCATCTGTAACATGAATTGTATAAGTGCCTAGTTTAATTGAATTTTAATTTTGTTGTTGAAAGATATTATCAAGTTTTAATCTTGGAGCAATATTCATAGACAATAACTCCTGAAATAATAATTTTGCGGCATATGGAATTGTCATCTTTACCACGTTTTCGCTGCTCTTGCAAGTTGTACACCATCCGTTGTAACCAAGAAGACCACATTTGTCACATATATCTACATCAAAAGCATCTGAACTAATCATCAGCCTTTCTAATAGAAGTTGTGAAGCACCATAAGCAATAACACAGTCTCTTTCCATTTCACCTAATCTTAAACCACCATCTCTAGATCTACCTTCAGTAGGTTGTCTAGTTAACACAGCTCTAGGTCCTCTTGCTCTCGCATGCATTTTGTCTAACACCATATGTTTCAATTTCTGATAGTAGATAGGCCCAAAAAAGATATAAGCTTGTAAACATTCTCCAGTAATACCGGAATAAAGCATATCTTTACCAGAATAATTAAACCCTTTCTCAACTAATATCTTCGACATATCCTCCAAATCAGAACCACCAAAACAGGTACCGTACTCCAAACTCCCATTCAAAACACCGGCTTTACCAGATATCAATTCGATCATTTTCCCCACTGTCATACGAGATGGGAACCCATGTGGATTCATAATAATATCTGGTACAATACCATCGTCATTGAAAGGCATATCCTCTTGGTTAACAATAATACCACAAACACCTTTCTGACCATGACGTGAAGAGAATTTATCACCAAGTTCTGGTCTTCTCATTTGTCTTAAAAGAACTTTCAACAAGACTTGGTCATTATCTGAAACAGACATCATCACTTGGTCGATATGAGACGCTTCAGGAGCTCTGTATAGTACCGGAGTATCTCGGTACTGAACTGAACTCGATGACGCAAATGTATCAGTTGAGTTCATTGGGACAGATTTGTTAATGTATGTCTGTCCACTCTCAATCTTCATCCCAACTTCACCTAACCCATCTGGACCTAGAGCCTTGTGTTGCCATATCGCATTACCATCTTCATCAACACGCATCCCTGTTAGGATATCCTGTGTATGATTGGGGTATCTTTTTAAAACACTAGTTGTCTTCCTACGTGTTTCACATCTTCCAAATCCTCGATCGATGGATGCTTTATTTAAAACTAATGCATCTTCGATATCGTAACCCGAGTATGACATGACAGCAACGGTAGCATTCTGCCCCGCGGGTAATTGATCATAATTGATTAGTTCAATGGTTTTTGTCTTCACCATTGGCTGTTGAGGATATGTCATCAAGTACAATAAAGTGTCAATCCTTTTGAATTGATTATAAGCAATCGCACCGATGGCTTGCTTACCCATGGCACATTGATAAGTATTACGTGGAGATTGATTATGGTGTGGGTATGGAATTAACCCAGCAACAGCACCTAAAACAGTGAACGGTTCTATTTCTAAATGAGTGATAGCAGGTGCTAAATCACTTTCATATAGCGCAATGTATGAATCATTTTCCTCATTAACATCTAAATACTCAACGAGCCCGAGTTTTAAGAAATCATCAAAGACAAGTTTCCCTTCCATTAATTTCTCCAAATGCTCTTTCTTGACGTGTGATTTTCCATTAGTCACTATAATCAACGGTCTACAAATCCGCCCCCCATCAGTAGCAATATGAACTGCTCTTTGATGATCGTTCTTATAGATTGAAATGAATTCAGAAACTTTTCCACCTCTTCTTAAATTCCTAAATGCAGTTAAAAATTTATTTGGGTATCTGGTAGCACCAATTAAAGTACCATTCAGATAAACGCCAAAATTCGAATGCAAAATTGCACTATCTATGACAGAAATATCTTCTACACCAAGGATGAAGCAGAGTTTCTTTATTGGCTCTTCTTCATCGTCTGTGGTAATATGTGTCATTAATGCTAAATTTTTCACCAAACCACAAGCTTCACCTTCGGGAGTATCTGCAATACATAACATACCGAATTGAGATGGTTGTAAAGCTCTTGGTCCTGAAACTTTTCTTGATTTTTCAAATTGAGATGAAATTCTCGTCATCATACCTAATGCTGAAATATATGATAACCTTGATAAAACATGGGTAACACCCGCTCTTTCCATCTTAAATCTCTTTAAAGACCAATTACCTGTGGAAATGGCTCTATTTAAACCACTTGTGATATTGTTTGAATGTACATTGATAGACAACAATGCGTCATATTCCATGGCTCTGTTCGGTTTTCTTAACACTTTATCTATACTTGCTTTGAAATCACTGTTAAACTTTTTAAACAAGTCCTCAAACAATAATGAAATCAATTGTCCAGCTAATTCTAACCGTTTGTTACCCACATAATCTCTGTCATCTACCATTTTAGGGTTGTGAATAGCCATCACTACTCTTCGAGTCATCATCGCCATATATAGTGCTTTCTCTCTGAAATTTAACGCTTCTACTGTAAGATGTGCTACAACAGTAGTGGCTACTGCCTCAATACCTTCTTGTAAAGTGGAGAGTTTTTGTCTTCTCATCGTCTTCACTCTAGCACCAATGTATTCAAGAGCCTGCAATTGAGTGAAAATGTTCAATTTCGAAGACTCTTCAAAGTTAATGGCAAATATATCTTGATAACTACTATCATTCCCACATACTAAGTTCATTATTTCTAAATCAGATAGAATACCACAAGCTTTTAGAATAACCACAATCGGGATTTCTTCAGAGATGGAATTATGTTTCAAATATATTTTATCATTTTTAGTGATCACGTATGTTTTGGATTTTCTTTCGTGGGTCGACGAAGTAACACTTGCCTGTACGATATTTTTTTTCTCATCCGCTTCAACAATGATACGGTTCTTAGATAATTGCTCTTGCACCAAGATTACTTTTTCAGTACCGTTGACAATGAAATATCCACCTGGATCCAATGGACACTCGTTCAACTTCGCCATAGTCTTTTCATTTGCACCATGTAAGATACATTTATTTGATCTTAACATAATCGGCATCCGCCCTATCTCTACATCCTTATGCATAATGATATTTCTACCCCTGGTGTATTCAATATCAACGTAGATAGGGGCAGAATAAGTCATATCTCTTAATCTACATTCATGAGGTGGGATCATATAATCATTTAATGTAGAAGATTCACTCTTACCAACACGAATATCAACATATTTTAAATAAAACTCAGGGTCCACATCTGATAAGATCATTTCATTAGCTTTGATAATTTTCTTCAAATCTACATCAACAAAATAATTGAAAGAATCTAAATGCTGTTTTACTAAACCTTTGACTTTCAAAAACGCAGGCAATAAATTCCATTTGTCATCAGCTGTCTTAATCTCATCTGTCAATTTTTTACCTTTATAAACAGGCTTTAATAAATCTTCAAACGTCTCATCTTTCTCATGAGAGTGGGGTTTACTTTGTCTCTTTCTCTTTTTCGGTACACTCATCTTTCTGAATTTTCAAAGATGGATTCTAAGTGTGTCAGGCCTTCAACTGCGTGTAGTTGATTTAGAGTTCTATATACTCGAAGGTTCAGCAATAAACCACCACAAAGCAATGATCTATAATTACACACCGTTGCTACGCTCAATATAGGGCTCAATGACTTTGAAAATTGGGTCAATTCTTCGGATTTCGAAAATATTCACACTAATAACATATTTGTAAGCATGATCTATCTCATCGCATTTTTTTCAGATTTGTAAATTTTTCATCAAATTATCATTCGGAGGGTAACATTTGATTTTTGAAAAATTTTGTGAAAAATAAAAAAAATCGATGCTCTAGTTGCTTACTAAAGACCTTTGAATGACTGCTTATTGGGTAAGTATAATCGTGGATAGTGTGTTGTGCTAACTTATTTCTTACTCAATAGAAGAATACAACTATGATTGTACCTGTTAGATGTTTTTCTTGCGGTAAAATTGTTGGTGACAAATGGGAGAGTTACCTAAACATGTTACAAGAAGATGAGTTAGATGAAGGAACTGCTCTTTCAAAATTGGGTTTAACGAGGTACTGTTGCAGAAGAATGATTTTGACACACGTGGATTTAATTGAGAAGTTTTTGAGATACAATCCATTGGAGAAGAAAGATTGATTAGTTAGCTCAATAGATCATGATATTTCAAATTTTGAAAATAAACCTCATTTCAACCTCATCTTTAACATGCATTTTAACATAAAAGATTTATTATTCTTCAACTTAGACAGATACAGAATTTTTACTTTCGATAAGGACAGCTTCAAATTTTTGATTTATGATTTTGTAAGTACGATTATTTATAAATATATACACGAAATTTCAAGAATACGAATTTGTACCAACATATGAAGGATGGTATTACTTCATCCAAATTTTCATCAAGAATCTGTTTCATTTGCCAATGTTCTTATAGCTCTTTTTAAAGACCAAAATAGAATCGATTCGTTCTAATGCCAGTTCCAATAATTCTTTCCTCTTCTGTAACTCTATGTGACGTGAAATCTTTGGATCTTCTTTAGCGAAAAGTTCAATTTCCTCATTATTTAATAAACCTAACCTTTTATCTAATTCAATGGGGAAATTATAAAAAAAATCACTGAGTAATTCCACGTTTAAAAATAATACAGCCGTGGAGGTTAATTTCTCGCTAACAGCATTCAAATATACTTCCGGGCACCGATCTTTATCTGTAGTACTATAGCATTTAGTTCTTAGCATTTTCAGCCTAAACTTTAAAACTTGACTCCGTTTATCTAAGAAAACGGCTTCTGAACCTCTTTCCAATAATAGTTTGGACATTCCTAATGTTTCCTTCTTTGAATCGTCTTTTTCTAAATAGGACATGACTTTTTGTAATTTTTTAGACCCTACTGAGTTTTTGATAGATTCATACCTATTTTGACATTGCTTCAATTCTTCTTTCAATAGTTTTAAAGAATGTTCTCTGGCTAAGTCCCAATCTCTATTATCTAAGTCAATTTCGTATTTGAATGGTTTGATACAATTCTCAACTTGATCCGCTGTAGAGTAATATTTTGTATTTAAAACGTTCACAGCAGTATTATTGATTAAATCCTTGATTAAATCATGATTCTTCAATTGAGTAGATGCCAATATATTTTCCAATTCTTTTAGAATAGAGTTAGTCACTAACATCGTGGATAGTCTACCAATTCCAATCTTGGTCAAACTCGACGACGTTAACTCTAACTTACGATGCCAATACAACATATCATCATTGGCTAGTTTGGAAGACATCTCATATAAATTCTCATCTTTCCAATATCTACTAGCTAGGAAATCTAATACTTTTTGATCTAAATCTGCTTTCAAAATGGATTTTAATTCTGTTCTATTGAAATGTTCTTGAAAATCTTTGATAGCCAATTTTAAAATATCAATATTGTTCAATAAATAAGATTTTGGAGTTAACTGTCTATCATTAAATTCGACTTTGAATAAGTATGACGTATCGTCCAACTCTTGTTGAATCACCTGTGATGTGGGTTCTAAAGCATTTGACATCGAAATTTCCAAGATTTTAATCAGTTTTTCTCTTAATTTTTTTGTCGATACTTGGCAATTAGCGAATGACTTCTTGTTATTTTTGAAATAAACTTTCTCAAACTGGCGTGATCTTAATTGCTGTAAGCCCAGTTCATTTACAGTTTCTAAATCTTCCTCGTTAGGATGTTTTTTACCAAACAATCCACCTAAAGAATTAGATGAAGTATGTGCACTCTGAGTCAACCCATGTGGTCCATTACCAAACAGTGACAGATGTTGAGCTTTAGTTGGTGATTTGGTAATAACACCAACATATCCCATTTTCAAAGGATATTTTCTATTATTTAAAATGCCCCTAGCCTCATCTGGTGATACCAGATCTAGTTTTGTAATAACACCAATGGTACGTAATCCTTGAGGATCAGCGTTTTTCGAAGCTCTTAATGCAGCACTGTTAGCTAGATCAACGTCAGCAGCAGAGATGGCAAGAATAATATTTGGCTCTGCCAAATACTTGTCACATAACTGGCGAATCTTTGATTTCAACTCGAATGGTTGGTCTGCGGCTTCTACTTGGATATAACCAGGCAGATCGACTAAGGATAAATCAGGTACCCTTGATGATTTAATGGTTAGTTCTATGGGTTCTTCGGAGACTGCCTCCGTGGTTGGAACTGCCATGTTTAGGTCCAAAAGGATTCTTTTCACTTCATCGAAATTCTTTAAATTATAAATTCGTTGTGCCGGGAAATCGGCAGTTATCTCAGAAGCATTTGGTGTATTGACTAGAGTTAACTCAATTGGTCTTCTAGTGACCATGTTGGAGCCTTTTGGTAGAAATTCTTTACCTACGATCGATTCGAGTACAGAGGATTTACCCGAAGATTGAGATCCAATTACAACAATGGATGGTAAAGTTAGATGTGTGGATGTTGAATCCACTTTACTCATTATCGTTCTTATTTCTATCATTTGTTTCGTCAAATTTAACATTTCATCCTGTGTGTTGTCTATACTTTCATCTGCATTGTCATCATCATCATCATCATCATCATCATCTTGTTCATTATCATTGTCATTAAACTTTTCCTTTTCTTCATTATCATCAGTTAAACTCCCTAACAATGTGGCGGCAGGGATAGCACCGTTGTCTGAATTATTAGACCCATTACCACCCTCTTGCCCCCCAGTACCAGATATAGATGAGTTTAATTTATCTTTTAAGTTACTAGAAAAATCCCTCAATTGATTGAATTTATCTTTAGTGAAAGATCCTGCTTCTTCGACTTTATATGCAATGTAACTACCAGCAGCAGCTAGCCCTCCACCAAGGTATACGGGTGTCTTTATGACTTTCCCGATCAGCTTAGGAAATAAAGAAGAAGCGAATCGTTTGGAAGTAATGACATTGAGTTGGTTCAAATTATTAGTAGAACTGAGATGAAATAAATGAACAAACCTCAAGGGATAGAATGGCAAGGTGACGGTGTTGTAATATAACCGTCTATCACACCTTATTAAACCTCGACTAGCACCAAAAAACGAGGAGTTCAAAGCCGTTCGAACGTTTATTCCATACATTTTCTTACAATTAGCCAACTTCATGTTTTTCGATCAAGAGGTGTCTCCTAAAGATGGATTATATAATTCTGACAAACCCCAATAAAACGCCTACTGAAAGATTCTCAATGAAAAAAAGGTCTTAAATGTGAAAATGCACTTATTACTATACCAAAAATAGCTACTTGGGTAGCAATCAGCTTAGAAACACTACTGTAAGAACAATTTCCTCAAAGACCTATGTCATCACTTCTAGTGATAACTTACTACTATTATTAAACAAAATTGTAAAAAACTGAAAACACACAAGAAAGTTCCAAGCCCTAGTTTGAGTAATTAGGGCGAGTATCTTAAAAAATAGCAGATCCAAGAGCTCAAACCCTCTAAGAGACATTTCATCTACTCGGAAAATTACATTCTAGTTCAATTTTATTCCGTAGGACTCGTGTTGATTGTGAACGTTTTCGAAGATGCTTGCTCGATTTTGAACCTATTGGTTTATTCCTTGCGTGGAATGGTTTACTTTTCACTAATTAGGATACTGATGTAATTTTTCACATGATTTTAATTTTCAAGTTGCGCCAATTAGGGCATTGCGCAGAGTGAGCGATGAGGTACACTTTTTGAGGTTATATATTTGTATACTGGAACTGAGTGCGCAAAAGTTACATTTTGAAACATTGACCATTATGGTAATTTGTGGATTCAAAAGGTCGATGTATTTTCATCGATTGGTGGTCCTTACAGAAGAGCATTATCAATGAATTTCAATTGCAAAAGCAGACAAGGAGCTGTCAGAGTTCACTCGACAATTCTGGTCCATTGTTTCTACAATCGTTAAGAGTCTTTGATATATATCGAGGACTGAGATACTTATTAGTACTATCATTGAATAGTGATTTGACAATTGAGCTTTAGTTCCCAATATATTCACCTTATAGACTTACTCTAAACTAACCCTTCTAAGCCAAGTTTCTGCTTTCTATAATATTATAGATTTGACTTTTTTACATTTGATAAGTTTTCATTTCCCTCCATTGTGAATTACAATGTCACAACGTGATATTAAAGGTACTGCTGAACAATTTGGAATTGGTAGCCAGAATGAATTTCCAAGTTATATTACAGATATGACCCAATTGGAGAACGATTTGCAGGAGAAAATTGCTTCTGCCAGATTAGAGACTAAAAATCTTTATAAACAAATAGAGAAGGTAAAATCAAAAGTTCAAGATACAAATTTATTTGAAATGGCTAGAAATGTATCCTCTTTAGACAAAACTAAAATTAACATCAACCCATTACTAACATTGAAAGGTCATAATAATAAGATTGTAGATTTTAAATGGAGTAAAAATTCAAAGCATATACTGAGTGCTAGTCAGGATGGGTTTATGCTTTTGTGGAGTAGTGAGTCTGGATTAAAAGAAAATGCTATTCCTTTAGATTCTCAATGGGTGCTCTCATGTGCAATATCTCCATCAGCAAATCTTGTTGCTAGTGCAGGATTGAATAATCATTGTACTGTATACAAAGTTTCAAAAGAAAATAGAGTACATCAAAACGTCGTTTCTATCTTCAAAGGTCATACTGGTTATATTTCTAGTATAGATTTCTTAGATGAATCACATATACTGACAGCGAGTGGAGATTTAACTTGTGCATTGTGGGATATACCAAAAGCTAAGAAAGTAACGGAATTTGCAAGTCATCTTGGTGATGTTCTGTCTTTAGCGTTACCAAATAATACAACAAATGATAATAACATTTTTGCTAGTTGTGGATCTGATGGATACGTTTATGTATGGGATATTAGGACTGCGGGGAGTGTCCAAAAGTTTTTTGTTAGCAATAGTGATGTTAACATTGTTAAGTTCTTTAAAGACGATTTTGATATTGTTACAGGAAGTGATGATGGTGTTATAAATATTTTCGATATCAGGGCAGATTGCCATATTGCTAATTATAATATAGCTCATACGACTAAATCCAACAAATTAAAAGCTCCAACCTATACCTCCATGGGTATGGATTATCAACGATCAAACAGTACACCTATAAGTTCACCTTCAATATCAAATAATAGCTACCTAGATAATCAAGGTGTTATCTCTTTAGATTTTAGTACATCTGGTAGGTTAATGTTTGCAGGTTATACAGACCTTGGGTGTGTTGTATGGGATGTACTGAAGGCAGAAGTTGTTGGAAAATTAGAAGGCCATGAAAATAGGATATCAGGAGTGAGAACAAGCCCTGATGGATACGCCATTTGCACAGGATCATGGGACCATACATTAAGAACATGGTCACCTTCATATCTTTGAGTTAGGAATATTTTACGATACACAAATTCCATTTCGATCCTCCCTACCTAAAATACGTTTCTTGTTGAAACTGAAACTTCATTCTAATATATGCACTAAGATATAATATTACTGTATTATTTTTTTTGTTCCACTAAATGGTCTTTGTTGAACTCTTTAATGTAGTCAAAGATTTTTTCTAACAAATCCATAGGAAATTGCCCCAAATACATATATATTTTCTCTCTTCTGTCATGGGTATTGATCTCATTGACTATTGCTGGATGTTCTAAAATTGTTTGTACTATTGTACCCAGCTCATCAACATCTAAAGTGCGGAAATCTTGAATCAACCTACTATTCGTTTGTAGAAATTTGAAAGTGTCCTGTCGGCTATCATTCTCTGTGGGAATATTGTGATAATACTTTAAAAGCCTAGATTGCAATTCAGGAATATTTGTAGGAACTTGAAAGGTATAGTTTGAACCATAAGAATTTTCATCAAACACCAAATCGTGCTTGATAAGAATTTTACCAACTTTGTCATAGAGCTTCAAGTAAATCTTTACTGTAAATTCTCCCCATCCATCTTCCGTCAAAGTGTATGGAGGATTCATTAGTTTTCTAATTGGGTTGGAAAACGATGGATGCAAATGATAAGTACATGATTCAAAAAGATTTGGAAGCTGTTCTTGATTATTTTCATCCAATAACATCAATTCAAGTTGCCATCGTCTAATCGGTAACTCATCAGCGGACTGCGGCTCTTCTATAATAATCTGTTGTGTCTTGACTCGTATTCTCAATTCATACTGGCTAGTCATCGATTGATAGTTTTAATCACTAATATAACGTAAATGTTTCTATTGTTAGTACTATGTTTTCAACCAAGTTATCATGGCTTCAGCAGTATGTAACATACATATCGAACGGCAACCGTAAGCTTAGTTGTGATGGTTCTGTGTATCTTTCCGAGCACGAGAAGTTAATATATAAAATAATTATGATAGATAGTACTATACTTTACATGGCAGATATTTAAACAAATTTACAGTTTCCAACAGGAAGCTATGTATTTGTATTTAAATATTAGTCTCTACGTACTGCCATAACTGTTTCAATAAAGTTTCAGGCAGACTAAATAAATCCATGGTAAATTCGCCTTCTTCCACATTATTCGTTACATTCATCTCTGGAGTAGTATTTTCCATCACCATTTGTACTATAGCTACTAAATCGTCATCTTTCAATTTAGTCAAGGCAAAGGCCAGTTTTTCTATATCTACATCCCCCTTCACCAATGGGGTGAGTCCATTACTGGTATTTTTAGGTTTCTTCAATTTTGGCTCACTGGTGGATGTTTGTGCATTGTTAGGTGCCACGTTAACGGTCTTTCTCTTGTTGGAATTAAGTATACTCTCATCGACAGGCCCACTTTTCTCTAATTCAGCTAATAACAAAGGTCTGGTTGCAGTGACAGGTACTTGAACCAATTGATCGATATGGTAACTATCTTGCAAAAAATTCAAATCATGGGTAATCTTACCTTCGCCTCCTTTCTCCAGATAAAAAAGACTGATATGTAATGGAAATCCACCCCACCCTTGCTCTGTTATGGTATATGGAACCTCAGTGAAGGTGCGGTTCGGGTTTGGGAACGTTGGGTGAAGATGGTAAACAACTTTATCAAAAATTGTAGCAGGAATTTCTTTCCCATCTTGATCTAGCAAAGCAATCTCTATACTCCATTCTCTCATAGGAAACCCATCCACAGGTTCAAGATCGCTTAGAATATGTTGAGAAGTCTTTATCCTCACAGTCCTTTGAATAGTCTGCATTAAAATAATTATATTGGAATTACTGTTAGTATGCGCTTAAGTATAGGATTAACGCTAGCTAAGAGCTTGAAAAAAAAAACATACGGCCACCATAGTAGAAAGATACTTCTGATAACAGTATCACGCCACTTATAAAGGCAATTGATAGTGTATATCACGATTACGGAACACACTCGCTAGTAATAGTGTGAGCATTACAGTTCTTAAATCTTGATAAATTTCAGTAAATGACAGTTCACGTGACCATAACCCATTCTGTCCTGACAGTAATTCCTGACACATTGATTGACAGTGACGATGTCGTGTTTGTTGCTTTATTGTCATCTTTTATTTAAATTGTTATATAGTCCATAACAGAGAGAGAGCTACAAAGGAGATAATCCATTTAGAATATTTTTTCAGCATTACAGCGCCGTTCGATAGTTCCGGAATCGTAACATTCTTATTGCCATGTAACCATGTACTTGGTGCACTTATAGATACCGAGTGGTTCAATTTTGCGTTTGACGTCGAGGTAGTCGTTCTAGTTATAGTCAAATTCGTTAAAGGTGTTGTTACTAGCTGAGAAGAGCACGATGTTGTGGTTATAGTCATAGTAGAACTATGCTCAATAATACTAGGCGTTAGCTTCTTCGTAGCAGAAGCGGTTGCTACTTTGGAGCTGTGATGATAATCATCATCCATGTTTCCTGCCATGAATATATCAAAATATTCTTCATCATTACCATCGTTTTCATAGTAGCCGTCATCGTCTTCGTCCTCGTCTTCGAATTCGTCATCTTCTAATTCGTCAAACCCGTCGTCTTCTTCCTCAATGTCAGGAATATCATTTTTGTTTATTGATTTGAGTAAATCTTGTACTTCAGAGAATTTCTCTAATTTTGTTATCGACTTAGTTGTGCCATCAATGTTTCCGTTCGGTTCAGAAAATATTCCTTCGATGATTCTAGTGAGCATTTGGTCATAGTCGTTGCTGTTAATAAATTTTGGCGACCCTGGTAAGTTCTCAAACACAATATTTGGTGACTGAGATAATTTTTCGATAGATTTCTTTGGTGTATGTTCGTAATCAACGCTTAAGATCATAGAATCTTTATTGGGACGCATTTTTGGGTGTCCTCCATAGTTATTTTCTTCTGAGACAAATTTTAACGTGTATTTGCTGGCTAATGCAGTGACTACACAATAGCCAACAATTACAGTGAATATTATTTGATGCAACATGATGGTCTTTTTAAGCAAACAAAAATTGATTACTTAATGAATATTTTGATTATATGAAAGTAATTTCTTAGATTTGATAAGATTATATTTGGATGAGAGTTAATTATATACAAGTAGAATCAATTATTGATTAAAATCTTTGGTTCAAAAATTTTTCTAGTTTTTATGTCGACATCTTCTATGAATTGTCTGCCAAAATCAATTAAGTCAGTCAGTCGCGACGCCATGACGCAAATGTTTGAAGAATTATGTTAGAATATATCTTTAGCATTGTGGGCTATTCTCCTTCGAATAAAGTTGCCTTGGGCTTTCCACTCTTGAGATAATTTATCAACATCAATTTTTCTCCATATTTCATTCATAGTTAAAGTTGGTTCTTTCAATTTCCAATCATGAAGGAATTCTTTCACTTTTACTTCGATGTCTTCTTTTGATGTAACATCTATCTTAGCACAAAACTCCTCAATGACTGAAAGTTCTTGCTCTTCTCTTGTGGCTAAATCTTCCCTGTTGTTTAACCTATAGTTGTCACTTGAATACTGTCTTTGTTTTATCATCTTTGTAAACAAACTATGGAGCACAAACTCGTCAACTGGTTTATCAATCATCTCTATTTCTTTATTTTTTATCCCTGCTATCATTGATTTGATGGCACTTTTTCTAATTTCGTTCTTAGCAAGCATACTCTCCTTCAACGCATTTTTCAAATCTTTGGCAATTACTTGGCAGGCAGCAGTTTGTTGAAATCTAATAAATTGTCTACTGAACAACGCTGTGTGACAACAACGTAGAGCAAACATCTCGATGATTTGGATGGGATATTTGTGCGTTTCTCACTGGCAATGGACTCAATTTGTCGATAGAATATATATAAGTAAAACAGCGCGTAATATGAAATTATAGCCATACACTGTCGAATGCTCATTCGGAAATATATATGTACACATATTAGATTATCGATATTACCATATACTTAATGGTTTCTATAAGAGAACGATTTATTTATCTTAAGTTATTTCTCACTTTCTTTTTCCAAGAAATCTGTCCACATTGATACAAAACTTTGAGTCCTACTCATCCCATCTTTCTTAGTTCCCGGGCTTTTGATATTAGGACTGCTATTACTTCTTGTGTTTGTAATGACTAGGCCTGCATGTTGTTTCTTATCCTCATCCCAATTTAGGATTTTCGCTAATAATTGTAGGACTTCAAATTTTCTTGGGTCAGCTCTTGGTATTGATACAAATGATACTAAAAGGTTGGATATTAATTCCTTATCCACACTTTCGGATTCACTGCTTTGTTTCAGCATTCCTAAGGCATTTCGTAGATGTTCGTTGGCTACAATGTTTTCTTGTTTCAATTTACCTAGTTCTAACGTTTGGTTTTTTATTTTATCTTCCAAATCTTGTTTCTCTAATAATTGCTTCTCTAAGTCGGAACATTTTTCGGAAAGTTTACCCATTTGTTCTTCCAAAGTCGTTTGGAATTCGTCTTTTTTCTCTAGTTGTACCATTAAGGACTTGATCTCCAAATTTTTCTGCATAAGATCTTGCTTATACGTGTCATCCAAAGAATTCGATTTAATTTCCAATTCTTCTAATTTATTCATTAAATTGATATTTTCCTTCGTTTTTGCATTTAGTGTTTTAGTTAAATCATTCTTATCATCGTTTATGTCTGTTAACTCTTGCTTCGTAACCTTTAAAAGTAATGTTAACTCGTCTATCTCTAATTTCAATTTTTCATTTTCGGCAATGGTTTTTTGCGATTCCATTTCTTGATCAGTAGAATACTTACTTAATTTTGACTTGTATTCATGTAACTCATTTTCATAATTAGAGCATTTTTCAGTTAATTCATCGTTCTCTGTCTCTAAGTTCGATATCTCGTCTGTCAATAGTTGATTTGAATTCGATAACTCGTCATGATCCTTAGTTAATGATTTAATTCTATCCTTCAGTTTAGTATTTTGAGACTCATATTCCTTTAATTGATCTTGAGCAAATAGTAGCTCTCTTTGCGACGTTTCTAACTCTTGTTGAGATTCTTTTATCTTGTTGAAAACAGTCTTCATCGATGAAATCCTGTCTAACAATGCATTATATTTAGATTCAAATTCATCACGTTCCTCTTTCAATCTTTTCACTTGGTCATCATCATGCAAACCATCTGCTAAAACGATATCGTTCCCTTCTGTAGAGGTCTCGTCTTGCCTGGCGTTCGTTGTATCAGTTGAAGAGGTTGTTTCTTTGTCTTCTGCTTCTACCGCTGTCTCTGCCTGTGCAATCTGAATATCTGAAGCTTCTAGAATACCATTTGTATCTGCATTTTCATCACCAGGGATGGGCGCAGTCACTTCAAGGGCAACGCTCTCAACGTCATTGTTAGATAAGTTCGCTGGTTTTTTATTCACCGCATGCTTCTTCTTATTCTTACCCATAGTGTCTGATAAACAAACTCGTAATAGCTCTCACTCCAGTAGCTCAACCAACGAATTGAGGAGCAATAGGCTGACCGTCCTGAGAAATCTATGGCTTACAGAAATCGAACTGCTTGTTGGTGGTTCTAACTATAGGAATAGCTTGAAAATTCACGTGTTTTTTTAATCAGTGAAATTGAACCGAAGAGTGTTCTTAGTATAAAGATCAGGTTAGCCACTACAAACAATGTTTCAGCATTGGATTTGTTATTTCGGTATTTAATTGGAAGCTCGTTTGATACAGTAGTAAGTCGTTGAAGAATGGTTAATATAACCGATTTTTTTGGTAAGAAATCCGGTACTAACAAACCTAACTTCAATAAGAAAAGACCTGCAACTTCAGATGCTGTTTCTTCTGATGAAATAAAAAAGAAAACTAGGTCTGTCACCGAGGTGATTGATTTAGATGATGACGATGATTTATCGTTGATTGAACTTGGCAGCCAAGTTGAACCAGTGGTTCATGAGCCAGCAAAGAAAATGAATAAGATTGATTCAGAGAGAAAGCAAGTTTCAATACCGATAATCAGCCATAATATGAAGAAAAAAGTAGAGAAAGTAGAATCAATTGAAACCCCTGTGCCAGTGAAACATGCGGTGACAAAATCTGCATTGGCAAATTTAACTGCCCAAGATATTTTGAATGATATTCCCTCAATTGATTTAGATAATGTTCAAGTGAAAGAAAACGCCAAATTTGAGTTTAAAGGAAATTCTAATGATGCGGACAGTTCGTCTGCTGACTTACCTCCCGATTTCCCTGAAGGTGCTCCCAATTGTTTGTTGGGATTAACAATTGTATTTACAGGTATACTACCCAATATTGAAAGAAGCATAGCTGAAAACTTAGCCAAAAAATATGGTGCTAGAGTCACTAAATCTATTTCAGGAAAAACTTCCGTAGTAGTCCTGGGAGAAGATGCAGGACCTAAGAAAGTGGAAAAGATCAAAGCTTTAAAGATTAAAGCCATTGATGAAGAAGGCTTTAAACAATTGATCTCTGGTATGCCAGCTGATGGAGGTGATGGCGAAGCTGCTGAGAAGGCAAGAGCTAAGAGAGAGAAAGAAGAGGCGGATGTTTTAAGACAAGCAGAACAGATGGCTAAAGAGGAAGAGCAAAAGTCTACGATTGTTCAGAAAAAGATAGAAGCTGGGGAGCAAGTTAAAAATGAAGAACGTTTCTCTGGATTGCATAACCTGTGGACTGTTAAATATGCACCAACATCATTAACACAGGTGTGTGGTAATAAATCGAGTGTGACGAAATTAAAGAACTGGTTAACGAATTGGGAGACAAACAAAAGAAATGGTTTCAGAAACTCAGGAAGAGATGGCACAGGTATATTCCGAACAGCAATGTTATATGGACCACCGGGTGTGGGGAAAACTACAGCTGCTCACTTGGTAGCCAAAGAACTAGGGTATGATATATTAGAACAAAATGCATCCGATGTAAGATCGAAGACATTACTAAATATGGGTGTCAAGAATGCTCTTGATAACATGTCTGTGGTTGGATATTTTAAAACCAAAGAAAACGATAGCGGTTCAAACGGCAAAAAATTTGTTATAATCATGGATGAAGTAGACGGGATGAGTGGTGGTGATAGGGGTGGGGTTGGTCAACTGGCCGCCTTTTGTCGTAAGACTTCTACTCCGATGATTCTAATTTGTAATGAGCGTAATTTACCAAAGATGAGACCATTCGATCGAGTATGTTTGGATGTCCAATTTAGAAGACCTGATTCTAACAGTATCAAGGCCAGACTAATGACAATAGCTATCCGCGAAGGATTTAAACTTGACCCTACAGTTGTGGACCGTCTTGTTCAAATTACAAGAGGGGATATAAGGCAAATTATTAATTTGCTATCGACCATATCTGTGTCTACCAAAGACATTAATCATGAAAACATTAGCAAGATTGCCACCACGTGGGAAAAAACCGTAGCACTGAAACCATTTGATATTGCTCATAAATTACTCGACGGTAAGATTTATACTGATTTAGGTTCGAATACATTCACATTGAATGATAAGATTGCATTATATTTTGATGATTTTGATTTTGCACCTTTAATGATACAAGAGAATTATATTAATTCTAAGCCTTCAAATTTAGCTAAAGGTGTCACACATTTACAAGCTGTAGCAGCTGCAGCAGATAGTTTATCCCAAGGTGATTTGGTGGAGAGGAAAATTCGTAGTAATGAACAGTTGTGGGGGCTTTTGCCCTTACATGCAGTAATGTCTTCAGTTCTTCCATGCTCTAAAGTGGCTGGTTTTATGACTGGTAGAATCAATTTTTCGAGTTGGCTAGGGCAGAATTCAAAGACCAACAAATATTACAGATTATTACAAGAGCTACAATACCATACAAGATTGAGTACATCTACTAATAAACTAGGCTTACGGTTAGAGTATTTGCCCACTTTTAAGAACAGATTATTGATGCCAATCTTAAAAGAAGGTGCGGACGGTGTCGATTCCGTGATTGAGATGATGGATGACTACTACTTGACTAAAGAGGATTGGGATGTGATAATGGACTTCATGATTGGACCAGATAAGACTGAGATGTTACTGAAAAAAATTCCAACAGCTGTGAAAAGTGGATTTACTAGAAAATATAACGGGATGACACACCCTGTCGCCATTTATAGGACTGGTTCTACTGTAGGTACTGGTGGAACGAAAAACGTACCTGATTTTGAAGATATTGTTGACGCTGATACTACTGCTGCACCCGGTGAAGAAGACGAATCAACAGAAGCTGATGACATCAAGAAAGATAAATTAATTAAGCAAAAGGCTAGACCGGCGAAGAGAAAGAAATCTACCACGAAAAATACGACGAAAAAGAGGAAAGTCTAAAGTAAAGATTAGAGCTGATTATATGTGATCTTCGTGAAGACTAAGCTAAATGCAATGTTTGTATATATGTGCGATAAAATTAGTGGGAAACGTCTAAAATAAGAGCAATTTTCGGTTAAGCCATATATTGAATTTCATGTGCGTGAATGGGTTCTTGTAATGTTAATATTATCGTTAACATCATTAACAGGAGCATCAAAGTTATAGATGGAAATAATAAAATTTTATATCTATCCAAACGAAACCGTGATACTTTGCTCTGACCATTACCCATTGATCTATAATAAAAATGTTTCCCGAGCTCTTCCTCATTGTATTGTTTCTCTAAATCTATAAATTTTAAAGCCCCATTTTTTGTGGTATAACTCACATTTCTGGCACCATAGTTACAGTAAGCAGATTTAAATAAATTTCGATAATTAAGAAACGTATCAACAGGAAACAATTTTTCCATAATGGCAGATATCTTATGGATGAATCATATTCCTAAGAGCAACATATATAGTATATGTGTGTAAAATACCGATCTCTAATGTCAGTTTTCTTAAAAACCACGTTTTCCTATTATAAGCGTCAGAATAAACGAGCCTGTCGCAATAATTCACATGGCATCTGAAATCGAAATCATCTACAGATAAAATCATGGGGTAAGTCATCCTCTCAGGGCTATCTATGACTTCCATACTGTAAAAATTGTCTATCTTTTTAGTTTCTTCAAGAATTTTTTTGGCAGTTACAAATCGAGGCTTATTATGATAAAGACCCTCTTTAATAGATCAAGAATGTATGACCCTCAAGGCCGGCTTAGAGCTAAAATTGCTACATTACTTTAATTGAAACCATGAGTCGGCTCTAAGCCCCTTGTGATCTTTGCACAGCTTGGAAGAGGCTCATTCGGTAGAACAGGGTTCTCATCAGATTTACTTATGTCATTCTTTATACTCGAAGGACGTACGTATATAAAAGTTACTCAAAATTTTGAAATTCTACAATCCTCACATATTGTCAGATATGTCTATGTGATTACCTAATAGCGTTGTTATTTCATTGATAGTGTACTTTGAGCGAGTGTCTTGTTGCTGAACTTAACTAAGCGTCGCTATTATATATATAAAGCGAATAATTGTTATAAGGGTTTCTAATTTATATATTTGACTTATACGCTTATTATTCTTACCAGCTACAGACCCCTCGATATAGTCACTAGCATATTATTATTAGCACACGTTGATTAGAATGTCACAGTTACTTAAGACACAGATCTTGATCACAGATATCCCCAAGGCAAAATTTCAAGGGAGTTGGTGTACAAGTTTACAATCCCAATTATTTGATCAAGATTTTATTGAGTTGAAGCCTAAGTTGTTATATTTTACTCCTCTACCCTTCTTAAACCGTATTGTTATTATTTTAGAAGATGAGAGCAGTGCTTCAACTATTTTCGATCATCTACAGTCTACACTTAAAGCCAAGGAACCTCAGTTGAAATTATATCTAACTGAGTCCTTGTTAGGTGTCCGTTCAAAATCATTTGATTCTAGATCCCAAGAGGATTCTACTTCTGAAAAAAAGACATCGAATCCCTTCTCTCAGCCTCGGTTGGAAAAGCCTTTACTAGCATTAGATACAAACCCTTTGAAAACAGGGATAAGTCTACCCTCGTTATCCTTAGGTTCGCCTTCATTATCTCCAGAGAGGTCGTCTTTAGAATCTCCTACGTTATTGAAATTCTCGAAAGAGGAAAAACCTCATTACTACAAAGAGCCTTTGCCAAATAATAAGAGCTCTGAATCGATTCAAACCGAGTCATCTAGCTCTACTACATATTTATTTGATCCAAGACAGAACTCGACAGATGAAAAACGAGGAGATCTTCCACATAACTTAGGATCCAGTCCCAGAAGTCCTACTATCATATTGGATGAATTGACAAGATGAAGGGTTCCATCAAATGTATATTTCGGTATATAAAATGCGTGTGTTTATATATACAAGGTCGCACACTCATAGATTTATCTATAAAGTCTTCTCTATTATTTCGTGATCTTGCTGATCATCTATATCTAAATCATTCAAACGGTTATTATGGAATTCATCTATTGTAGCTAATGAAGAATATTCAAACGTTTTCAAATCGGGACAATTCCTCCTCACCAGGTTATAGATAACATTACCTGGTCCCATACAAATCCCCATTTTCAATTTTTCCAAATTATTGACAGTATCGTAACAATGTGTGAATTGTACCGTGTTGCTACTGCATCTAACGAACCTTTCTATGGCGTGGTGGACATACGTAGATATTTTCCCGTCTAAATTTCCAATAATTGGATATTTCAATGAAGTAGTAGTATGTGTTTGATTTAATTTTAGAATATCCCAAATGTAGTCATATAATGGTTCTTGTATAGGTCTTAAAACGGTGGTGTTATGGAATGCCAGATTGTTTGGGTTGGCTAATTCTGTTATTCTTAGCTCTGGAAATCTAGTTTGGCATTCAATCCTCAATTTTTCTAAATCATCTACTAAACCGGTCACGACACATTGTTTTATAGAGTTAACGTTAGCGACTGCCACGGTAGGAGCTGTACTCTTCAACACTTGTAATAATCTACCGACTTGGATGGGTAAATTATTAGCTCGTGGTGAGGATAGAGCCCACATCTCAAACCTGGAACTATGATTTGATTTCTTATGTGCTAGTTGATACTTAGCAGTAAATTTTACCATCAATTCATTTCTGTAATTAGCAATATCGAATAGGTCCTTCAACGTGAACAAGTCGTTTATATGTAAACAAGTCAATTCCCCCAATGAGTGGCCTAACAAGAGTTGATTCTTATTTTGAAGTTCCTCGATTGATAGCTCTTTGTAGAGCTGATAGAAAATTTTGGAGCACACAGCAATGCTGCCAGGAGAAGAAGGGTTCGACATCATGAAATCGAACAATTCCTGGCTCTTGGGACCATTTTTCTGTAAGATCGTCTGAAATTCTTTCTGTTTGTTTCTTAATAATGCTTTAATCGTAGGGATACCAATTGGCGTGCCTTGTCCTGGGAAAGTCAAAAGCTTCATTAAACCGGTGTGATAGCACTCCTCTGGAACACTAGCAATTTAGATACTGGTACTGCTACTTGATCACACGGTATATACAATCTTGGTGAATATTCACGGGGGTGTTATATTACCTTAGTGGTAAGAAATTGGTAAGAAATATGTTTATTTACATTACAATACAAATGCCAATAAATATCCAAACAATGTTTGAAAGCGTAGCAGGCAATTTACAAATCGAAGTTACGTTTAAGAAATGTATGCTCTACCAGCCCTTGTACAAATGTGAAGAATTATGTACTAGAAAGTATATAAATTCAGTAATTGGACAAAAGGGCATTAAGATGAACAGAATTTGTCTCTCCGATGGACTCGACGCTGATTATTTGACTCACATAGAAAGTAAGCCCAGCAACACGGTTTTATAGTCCTGGATGAATTAATCCGCACGATTAATGATATGGTTTTTTTCGCAAAGGAAGGAAAAGATTGACAGAAAGTGGTGATTAAAAATGAAGAAAAGTTTTCAAAAAACGTCTCTTTATATACTAACGATTTCTATAAATTGTTCAATATAGGTTTGTTTCACTATGGGTTTGTAAACTGAGAGTTCCACTCAAGCTCCAGTTGGTTACAGAGCTGGTCGAGTTGGTATACATTGTCATGGAGGGTCAATCATTAACTGACAGTGTTTCTGCTCCTAGCAAGAGTATTAAGATCATCTTTTCCGAGGATAGGGTTAGTCCCCTGACCTTAGACGTTTCGCATGTTAATCCGTCAGAGATCGATACTAGATGGTTACGAAGAATGGTACGTTCATTGCGTAGCGAGCATGCTGCCGATCGAACGCTGCGGTTTGTTAAAGATGGAGAAATGATTGGCAGAATCTCATTTCAACAGAAGTTTTCTGAATTCTTGCAATCGAATGGTCAGTTCATGTTCCTCCATTGCATTATCGGTGTGGATATCGTAGATGATGCGTCCAAGTTATCAGAACTAGACTCGAAAGATGATGCAGGGAATAGTGCCGCAACGCAGGACGACGGGTCACAGCCCATGGGGGTGATTGGGTTTGATCGATTAAGAGCGCTTGGTTTTTCAGATGAGGAGATACAACTGCTAAGAGCACAGTTTCAAGTCACGTATGGTGATCGACTCAATAACAATGAGGCTAATGGCGCTGTGGCATCCCAAGGTGAGGACGAGCTTCGAGATAGCACTGCGGATGCAAGAGAGCTGGAAGAGCAATGGATGGAAACGAATGTTCAGGACGACGACGAGAGGTTTAACTCTGTTCCGATAGCAAATTTTAAGCATAATAAAGATTTACTTATCGGGATGACTATCGGGTTTTGTTTCGGTGTGTTTTCCCTGGTGTTGATGAAGTTTGCTGGGCTGTTTAATAAGAGACAGAAGATGGCTATGGTGGCAGGGATATTTGCCAATATTTTTTTCTGTTTCATTAGAGGCAGCTAACTATATGGATTATATGTGTATATATTTGTGCGTATATAGAATTAGTTTAATGACGAATGAGTAAATAGGCATTATCCTGTTTCAAATTGTTTAATGACCTGTAAGTGCCTTCCAATCTCATTAGCAAACCACCGAAGGAGTAATATACAGCAATGATATCTTTGCTCACTTCTTCGAAACGATACGCGATACCGTGCATCACGTAGTCATAATCGTCAGCCAGAGACCTTTCACCAGCTTGCGGAGGTCTCCAACTGGCAGTAGCGCTTGAATTTTGCTCCTGAGAATCTTCTGAGAGCGCAGACGCCAAGGTGACGGTCAATTGATCATTCTGTGCCACTGGGAACAAATCAGCATTGATATCCACTGTCAAATGGCATTGTTCCTGAGTAGTAGAATTAGCTTCAATTCTAACCACTTTATTATATCTACCAGGATCCACTTCGCTCACTGTAAAGACATCGTCAAACAAAGTATTAGACATCGTTCGGCTACCAGAGAAGTCTCCTTAACTAAACTCCTTGCAATACCCAAGTGCACATCAACGGCCAACGAAGTCTTTATCAGCTAAACCCATCGAGTGCAATACTACTGAAAAATTTGCCCATCACTACCAACGGCCAGCGCCGCAACCATAGACCCAACTCCACCACTGGGCACAACGCTGAAGACAGAAAGTGCTGCTGTTGACAAGTGCAATGCTATATACTGAATGGTAAGTGTTATAAACGGAAGAGACAAGTTCCCTGTGCTATTGTAGAACCGTTGCGGTTCGTTTTGTCTTATAATCCTTGATCGCAGCTTTGATCGCGTCTTCCGCTAACATCGAGCAATGTAGCTTCACGGGCGGAAGTGACAGCTCTTTAGCGATCTCTGTGTTTTTGATCTTCGCCGCATCGTCCAATGACATGCCTTGAACCAATTCCGTCATGTATGAGCTTGACGCAATGGCAGACCCGCAACCAAACGTCTTGAACTTAACATCTTCGATGATCCCAGTGAATTCATTTACTTTAATTTGCAGTTTAATCACATCGCCGCAAGCTGGCGCACCAACGATTCCTGTACCCACATCCGTGGACTTTTTATCTAAAGAACCAACATTTCTTGGGTTTGTATAATGTTCGAGAACTTTTGAATGGTACAGGCGTATTACTGACACGCGCGAGCTTATCAAACTGGCTGGAGTACGTAACATGAGGGCCACACTTTTTCACCTAATTGATTACCAAATCGTTGCTCGATCGCTAAGCGACCCAATCCATTGGGGGGCACTGTTATATAATCTGTGCACGCTCTAACTGGACAATTGCGTTCCGGACGTCCGGAACCAGACAGTGCCAACTCGGTCATTACGGACGGAAGGTCAGTCATGTGCACGTGATCAGCAACACGTGACCCTGGTCACGTGCGCATGTGTGCGCGGGGGTCCACAAGGGTTTGCGTAGGCTTCCGTGTCGAGAAAGCGAGGCCGGACCCGTGGATACGGTTTGCCCGGAGACAGATCTGCCTCCCCCACCGTAGCGCATCTGGATTAGTAATAAACGCTCAATTGCAGATTTAAGGCGTTCTTACGTTTTGCGCTTACGTTACGCTGTGCAGCGAGTGTTTTATGTAAGGATCTCCGTGCAGGATTCTACGTGGATTGAACATCTGGAAAGTCCTTCTTACGCTTTTAGACTATATACACTCTCTTTGTAGATTCTATATGAAAGATCGAAGAAGATAGGGTCAAGGATTGCGCACTTATCGAACCATATAGTTCCTTACGTAAACGAATGATCCATATAGGCATGTGTATGTACATGTATATATATATACATGTGTGTATGTATGTGCGTGTGCTTGCGTAGATACTCGTACTCATTTAACATATCTACTGCGTAGCTGTAGCTCGACTGTCCGTTGCGTCTTAAGCAGTTACATATATTTGAACACATTCAAGGCCATATGTTGGAGTCCGGGATTACTGTGGATTGGTTGTACAAAGGTAAGAAACGAGTCTCTTCGGTGAACCGTTCCGGCCAAAGAAATGCCATGGCGCCCATCCGACATGATTCTCATTCAAAGGAGAACGCTGATTCAACACAGCTGGAGTACAGGAGGGCTATGTCTTTTGAAGATTCAAAAAAAATTGCTGCGCAACGATCCTTGCTGAATGATGCGACACAGAATGGCAGGAGGAGAGAAGTGCACCCGGTTGGGCATCCCAAATTCCATTTACCTCTAGCGAATAGTACTGACGCATCAAGTGCTTCGAACCAAATGAGTCAAGGCCAATTCACTCACACGACTAACAGTTCGCATGTGTCTCTGAATTATTTACCAACCTCGATGGAATCTGTGGAGAATCTTTCACTTAAGACGGTAAGGTTTGCAATAGATAAACTAGAGAAAGAGCCTGCTCAATTACTACCGTCAAATAAGCCTAGACGCGGGAATATCTTGATACCTCAGGATATGGCGGATGATACGCCGGATATTTCCTTGGGGATATATGCACAACAAGAAGCTTGGAGCCATGCTCCTAGGTACTCCAAGGATTCGAGAGAATATAAGATGGCTTCACAATTGTACAAGAGAAACTTGGCTAACTCCGAGTTGCATTTAAGGGAAGCACATTTAACTGCGGAGAGGATAGCTAAGCATGTGTCAATGTTTCAATCAAAACGTTCATCTACTACTAAATTGCAGAGAGCATTGCAAAGAGCAGAGATACAAGATAGGGCAGCGGTAAGAAGCGATACTGAAGACGAGGATCAATTAATGCAACCAGTGAATGTAGTCTCTAAGGCATCGACGTTTCAAATTGAAAAACAATCTCTGCTGAAGAAAGAACATCAATTACAAAAGGATGCCAGTAGATATAGTACTTCACTAACTTTAGTAGAAATCTACACTCGATGTTGTCATTTAAGAGAAATTATGCCGATCCCATCAACGCTATCGCAGTTAGTCGATAAGAGCTCGCCTCTATCTAGTATCAGATTTTTAAATGGGAACCCTACCTTGGTAGATATTCTTTCCTTCTCTGATTTTATATCCATTGTTCCCATTTACGAAATTTATTTCGATAACGTTCCCTTAACTTCAAAGATGTTGAAAATTATTCTGGCCTCATTGAGTCATTGTAATGTACTAAATAAATTGTCTTTCAAAAATGTTTCTATGACTAACGATAATTGGAAATATCTTTGCAAATTCTTATTAGAAAATGGGTCTATAAGAAAACTGGATCTTTCTCAAACTAAAATTGCCTCAACTTCTTTGACTTCAGTGCATAGGCATGATATGGATTGGGACTTGTTATGCCAAACATTGGTAAAGAGAAAAGGTAAGCCGCTACAGGAATTATTACTTAATGGAGTAAAAGTAGGGAAAATACCTTTTGATAGTTTAACCTCATTACTAGAAACTGTTGGTTCAAAATTCTTACAATACTGTTTTCAAAGAACTAATTCTACTTTAAAGGAAGGACTTAGAATTGGGTTGGCAGTCACAGATGTCGGTAGACATTACGAGCTGTTGAGATATACCCTGGACTGGGTTGCACGATTTGGCGTGGAAGGGCTAGATTTAGCGTTTGTGGATTGCTTTGATAATGTTAGTTTAATCACTGAGTGTTTTATACAAAACGATTTTCCTAAGTTAAAGTACTTAACTCTGCGGAAGACAGATATTGCTGATGTTGACCAGATGGCAACGTTGCTAAAACGATTTACAGAGTTCCCTGCCTTAAGATACTTAGATTTAAGTGATTTAGAAGAAATATTCCCGCAAATCATTCCATTCTTAAATGCTTATTTACCTAAATTTCCATCTCTACAAAGAATACATTTGGATGACAATAATCTAAGTTTTGAACAAATGGCAATGGTATGTGATGTTCTATCAAAATGTAAGCATTTAACCTATGTGTCGTTATTAAATCAAAATGAAGAGTTAGATATAACAGAACCAAATCTGCCGGGCTCAAATGATCAATTGCCGTCGCAGAGAAAAGCTTGTTGGAGCTCACTGTACACTTTGGTAAATGAAAATACCAGTATTTCAAATTTAGATATTAATTGTAAAAGTATTCCAGCGGAAACACAATCAAAAATTCAAATGTGTCTTATTAGAAATTTAAAATCTAATATGAGCACAAGTTTTCAACAGGAGGAAAAAAATTTCCCTGAAGCCTTAATTTATGGTGCAACTTTGCTAACTGAGAACGCTGATGAAATTATCAGAAGTCTGTGCGAAAATAATTCTAATGAAGCAGAGTCATTAATTGATCCAAGCAAACAATTTATTTTGAAAAGTTATTTGGAAAAGTTGGATAACACGATTGCTAAATTACAAGTATCAATTAACTATTTATTTGAAAGAAGGAAAAAAAATTCATTTAGTTTAGTGGACCAAGAAGAATTAGTGAGACTCTTATTATTGGAAAAGAATTTGACTAATATTTTTGAAATCATGATCTCTAACCATAAAATAAACCGATTCATTAACGATAACGTTGATGAGAGCGTTGTTAATGATCCTAGAGATGAGCGTGTCAATAATAGACCAGCGCTAAAACATATTGACTCTTGTAAGATCCTGCATACGGCGTTAGATTTAAATTGTCACCCATCATCCTTAAATTCTTTGTCTAAAGAAGTGAACTCTGCCGAAAATGTGCAAAACTTTGCTAGCAACATGTCAGTAACTTCATTACAAAACAAAAAACAAGAGCAAGAAGAAGGTGAGTTGCATAAGTGGGGTGTCTTTGTGGAAAAAAGAGAAATTGTAGCTGAAAATACAGAAGTAGAGCATTTTTCCGATGAAGAATTAATTTTCCCTCACACGAGACAACATGGTGCTTACACAACATTGAAAAATACAGCAGATAGGCAAGAAAATCCCTTCACAGGATGTGACACTAAAATAACTAATCTGTTATTGAAGTTACCTACAGGTGAACAATTAAGAAAAGCCATTCTCGAAAGCAAAGGTATCGATTCCATAGATGACTTGATTAAGAACGTTAAGAAAAATGAAAATGAGTTGGAATCAATTTATAGATTGGCCGTAGAAGAAAAAAATAAATCTGAATCAAGTACACCTCCTCGATTATTTTTTAAAGGAATGATTGATATCGACGATACCCCGACTATGAATACAAACAAAGTCCAAGAAAGATATGAAAATATCTTAAACAAGTATGCGTCGAATCGCGACGCTCGTTCTCTCAATGTATAATGAATAATGTAGTTTTATTTATAATTAACCGAACTTTAATCTGTAATATATTTCATCACATTACTTTCATATTTATCTTAAAACTTACAGTCATTAAACACTCTAAGTGAGGTATCGAACCAAGATCTGGAAACGTCACAATTATTTGAAACGCACGTGACCAAAAAACCAACTCTTAGCAGATATTTTGTTAAGGTAAGTAATAGCTCGACACGCTAGTTTCGCAGTTTTTGTTCTTAATTTTTGGAGTTACTAAGCATGGCAATTAATTAAGAAGCCATATGTTCAGTAAGATTCTACTTATTTTATGTCTTGTAGATATAATTCAGTCGTAAGGAATGTATGTACTCTGTGATTTTTGTCATAAAGAACGAGATGACCGAAATATTCCATCGTATACTTAACGTACCTTATTTCTTTTCATTCTACGAACATAAGACACTCCTTTATCAAATCTAGTTTCCTTCATCCTGGAGTACCACTGGCTAGTATTGATTCATTGATTGATCCTGCTGTCTTTTCACGAAAAAAATTATTATAAAGGGTTATTCTTCTTGATTTAAGTGATGTCCTTTAACGATACTTCCAATAAATCAAAGCTTTATCAACATATTTCAAGTTTTAAACCTAAGTTTCTCTCTCGTGTGGATCCTTCACTTCATTTTACCAAGAAAATTGCTTTTAGAAGTGAAATTATTCCAAATAAGGAAGAGAATGTTTTGAGCTCTAGTGTACTCTACTCTCAAGGTAGTGATATTTATGAATTACCATTCAATTTACCTTTAGACTCTTTGTACCAGGCAAAAGATGCGTATGTGCATTCCGAACAGAATGCTCAAAGCTTTGATGATGCCTTTGATGATTTGAAAAACACCCCATTAACCCCTGCTTGGGTTTATTCCGGTGAAACTGTGGCTAAGATGACTTATTTAGATCATAGCCATAATGACAGTTGTTTGATTGCCATGTCTAAGAATGGGTCCCTTGCATGGTTCAAGGATAATGTGAAAGTACCCATCCATATTGTTCAAGAAATGATGGGCCCAATGACTAGCTTTGCCTCGATCCATTCGCATAAGAGGCCACATAATTTAGCTATTGCTGATTTCGCTCTATCTGAAAACTCGGAGACTTTAGTGAAATCTCACAGTAATGGTACTGAAGAGCATAGCATATTGAAGTATATCGATAATGCTGGAAGACCTGGTGAAGTATTAAGAACTATTAAAGTGCCAGGGCCCACTGTGACGCATTCAGTAAGATTCTTTGACAATTATTTTTTCGGTGCTTGCTCTGATGATAATACCATCAGATTCTATGATACGAGGACCAATAATGACGATGTGTTCTACTTGAAAGTGCCAATTGAAGGAACTTTAACCTCTTTTGATACTTCTCAGATTACCAATGAACATTTCCTTACTGGCTCATCCGATGGTTCATTGAAATTATGGGATGTTAGAACTGTAGAGGCAGAAACTTTTGATTTCACTAACAGGCAAAACGGACAAAGTCCTATACATCACGAAATGGCCACTTTCCATCATTTGGATAAAGATCCTGTGGTCGATGTACAGTTTTCTAAAACATCTTCCTCAGAATTTTTATCTATGGGACAATCTGGTAATATCCATCACTGGGATACCACTCCACTATTTTCCAGCCATGATGATGACAACGAAGGTGATAGTTTGGAGTTATCACCACAAGAAATTCAAGATCAATGTGCAACCTTTTCTCATTTGGCTACTGACAAAAAGACTAATGAGCTGGCCTACACTATTGCTTGGCATCCAGTCATTGACAGTTTTGTAGGTGCCATAGAAGCGGATGGTTCAATTTCAGTGTACAGACCTATCAGCTCAAAACAAGTATAAGTTAATTACTATTTGCAAGATCATTATCACCATCTTTATGCGCATAACGGTCACCAGTTCGATGGAAAGAACCACCACATATCCTACCATTATCTTTATATTAAGAGACCAAACTTCAAAAAAAGAAAAAAATGTTAATATACCATTAGATCACATTGGTATCAATGGTTCTTATATATAAATGGAGTAGAGAATAAACTATCTATCAATATAGTTAAATATTTATATCAGTTTTAAATAAAACATTTATTATTTTCCAATGACTTTTAATGACACAAACAAACAGCTCCTATACTGCTATATAACGATCAATTTAGCCACCATATACATAGTGTGTCAGTAAGTGATTCCATTGTTATACAACTTGTTGAGTTTAATGGAAGAAGATCTTATTTGTTGCAAAAAAGTTTTTAAACTGAAAATTTGAACTGAGCTTTACCTTTAAATAGTGTGATTCATTGCTCCATCTGTTTTCAATCGACTCAATAACTGGTATTTACATACTTATTTGTTTGTTATGGCTCATCTATTTAGACCTCCTGATTCTACAAGATCAAATAATTCCAAATCGCCAAGACTTAAATTGCCTACCATAATAAACGACCATGGAGAGTCCTCTGAAAAGTTTGTTGCTGTACCTGGCAATTCCAGTAGAATAAATGCAAGACCACAGAGTGTCATCCCAGAGGCATCCCAACAAATTCCCATATTACCGACGGGTTCCAAGTCTGCAGGTTCGGATGGCAGAAGAAGACCTACACCACCCACGCTTCCTGCTTTGAATTTAAAGAATCTGACTACATCAACATCTAAGAACCAAATGGGTAAAATAACCACAGATTTAAAATCGCTATCACTTGCCAATGAAAAAAATTCCAAAATTATTAATTCCACTCCTAATGAGAGCATAGATTCTCCAGATTCCTACATTTCGAATTTTATATCAGACTATCAGAATTCAGACAGTAGTAATGCAAGCCCCTTACGATCAACCGGTACCACTGTCGACCTTATAAATGCTAATGTGGATAAAAAGCTTGGCAATCCACAAGCACAGTTTGAAATTGACAAAGACTTATTTAAAGATGTGGATCAACTGAGTGAAGAGAATTGGAATCATGAATTTTTGAGAGATCAAATTGTGACATTGGGAGTACTTGGTGAAGGTGCTGGAGGGTCAGTAGTGAAATGTAAATTGAAACATGGATCTAAAATATTTGCATTAAAGACCATTAACACATTGAACAGCGACGCTGAGTTTCAAAAACAAATCTTAAGAGAATTACAATTCAATAAGAGCTTTAAATCCAGTTACATAGTCAGGTACTATGGAATGTTCGCAGACGTTTCCAATTCTTCCATATATATAGCCATGGAATATATGGTTGGACGTTCATTGGATGCCGTTTATAAAAATTTACTGATGAAAGGCGGTCGTATCAGTGAGAAAGTGTTAGGTAAAATATCGGAGAGTGTCTTAAGAGGTTTATCATATTTACATGAGAAAAAAATCATCCATAGAGATATAAAACCACAAAATATCCTGTTAAATGAATTAGGTGAAGTAAAACTGTGTGATTTTGGTGTGAGTGGTGAGGCTGTGAATTCACTGGCTACAACATTTACTGGGACATCCTTTTATATGGCACCAGAGCGAATCCAGGGACAACCTTACAGCGTTACTTGTGACGTTTGGTCCCTAGGGCTAACAATTTTAGAAGTCGCACAAGCTAAATTTCCCTTCGAGACAGATAAAATGACAACAAATATAGCCCCGATAGAGCTTCTGACATTGATATTAACTTTTACACCACAGCTACAAGATGATCCAGAATTGAACATTTCTTGGAGTAAAGCATTCAGATCATTTATAGAGTACTCTTTGAGAAAGGACCCTCGAGAGAGGCCTTCTCCACGTCAAATGATAAACCACCCATGGGTTCAAGGCCAAATGAAACGGAAAGTCGACATGGCAAAATTTATAAGAAGATGTTGGGAAGATTAAGTAAATCAAGCCAAGATTTTGACTCCATTCTCCAAGCATTACATACGTCAATATAAACAGTACAAATATACTAACAGACTCATTTCTTGCTATTGAGTGTATCCAAATATCGTGCCTAAAGTGAATTTAGAAATCTTGGATAAATATCTATAAATATGATTTAATTCGATGGTTTAACGTATGAACAATTATTATCTATTATTGTTTAATTCAATCAGAAGAAAACATTGAATGCTCACCCAAATAGTATATAGGTTGAGATGAAAGTACCTTACATCACTTCTAAATGGAATTTGCTTCCACAAGTCGGGCTTCGGACGGTATCGTTGGCTCGATCTATCCATATTTTGGGGGAATTGGCACCTCCCGTTGGGTCGACGAAAAACGCCAAACGTGTCGGACGTGGTCCCTCTAGTGGACATGGTAAAACATCTGGGCGTGGTCAGAAGGGTCAAAAGGCCAGAAGTAATGTTAAACCATGGTTTGAAGGTGGTCAAACACCAATCCATAAATTATTCCCCAAACTAGGCTTTAAAAACGTTCTAGCAAGGCCGCTGGTTCCAATCAATTTGGATAGAATTACCTATATGCAAAAAATTGGTAGGATTGATTTGAAAGAAGGTGAAGTGTTGACTATGAGGAAAATGAGAGAATGCGGGATCTTAAACAGTGATCCAAAGTATGGTGTCAAATTACTAGCTAAAGGCCAATTTGACTACCAGCTTTCATGGAAAATAGAGGCTTCAGCAGCTTCTAAGAAGGCCATTAGGGCCATTGAAGCTGCTGGTGGCTCATTCACAGCTCGTTATTTCAACAGTTTAAGTTTAAGAGCACATCTGAAACCCGATTGGTTTCTACAGAAAAGAGGAAGAATACCGTTACCTGCAAGACCTATCAGAAGGAAAGATGTTGAGTACTACAGTAGTCCAGAGAAGAGAGGTTATCTTCTTGTAGAACAAGATCCATATTTTATAAAGATTAAAGAAGCTAAGCAGAACCGAAGAGATAAATCGGTAAAGAAAACTGATACGTTGACTCGACTACAAGCACAGTTAAGAGATCTTCCTGCAGATGATCAACTTTTCAGTAACAATTCGAAGATTGCCAATTATAGACCGTGATCAAACATTATTCAAGTTTATTCTATTTGGAACTAAAGTTTATGACTTGTAAATATATATATATATAAAGTGCGAGGCCATTCATGACTCAACTCTTTTATAACTGTAATCGTAAGGTGATACCACCAAGCCCTTATTTTTCCTTGCACCTCTAAACAAAGTCTCAAAGATATCAATGAGCTCCTGTGAATCATCAATGGTGAAATTCAATTTATTATTATTCCCGGTACCCAAATCAATCATTAGATGCTTATTACGGTAAAAAAACATTAGACACATTGGATCAGTCAATTCATACATCTCATTGAAATCCTTGACTTTATCTATATCACACTGATAAATCACTGTGAAGTTTCGTACTTTACTAGCAATCGACTCTAGTAGTTCATCCATTAGCATCGTATCAGCATGATGACGCTCACCAAACCGAATCACCACTAATCTTTCCTGTTCGGTGACGATGGCTTGGTCTACATGCCACCCACTTGGTAAATTATATATATACTGTTTACTCATATAGACATTCGGTCACACACGAAGAGTTGAATAAAACTATCTAGTGTAGAAAGCACTAGCTGGAAATTTTTCAATCGATGAGCTCCAACACTTTATACCTTTAAGACAAGTATTCAATTTCACGGCTCATGACAACGATGTGTCAATACAAAGGTACGCTTCTAATGAACACTTTGTGGTTTTCAATATCCATTCGGTCTCGATTTGTGGTCAACTAATAATGGAAAGATCTCGCCCACTGCACGACGAGGCATATTTACCATGATTTACTTTCAAGTTTTACAACTGAGATTCATTACAAAGGACTACTGAGGTCTCCCTTCAATCGATTACGGAAAGGCGTTTAATTGAGTAATCAATTGAACAATTGAAATGGATTGTAAAATATAGCTAAAGGTACGATGTTGGGCCTATATAATATTAATATGTAAGGATTTTTTTCCACATAGTCCAGTTAGCCCTTCTTTTCAACCTGGCTACTACAATTCGGGGACTACTTTAAAGAGGAAGTGGATCATGGCAGCGTATAAGGATGGTGTAATTTCTATGTTTCAAAAAGAAAATTCAAAAGGTCCAGATGGCACGAAGATAAATTCTAACAAATTAGATATCGATGAGGTGACTCAATTTATTGACACTCAACTCGTAACGCAACAAGATGATGATGGTACTTTGCCTCTAACACACTGCTATGAAGCGTTAAAATTGTATTCTGACTTAGTTAAGCTAGAGATGTTCATCTCTAATGGCGAAGAAGCTTCCAGATTGAAAGAAGCTCTTCACATGAGATTTTTCCAAAGAGATCAGCGTGGAACAGAGAATATAAGCAATTATAAGGACCTGTCAATAAAATGTATTGGCAAGTGTAATAAATTATTATTAGCTATGGAGACATTCGTGGCGAACATGAATTCTATCCGTGATTATCTTCATAAAAATATGGACCGAGTCTTAGAAGACTCAATAAGTTTATTATTAGAGATGTGGTTCACCTTATTAAGGACGATTAAGACTTTAAAGTACAAGCTCTTTGTCTTTTTCATTAAAGCCAAGTGCCTATTGATTGATTATGAACTGAATTTAATCCACATGCGTTTACAACGATGTTATAGGTTAGAAAGTGAAATTACCCATGAGATGAAATCAAATTTGAAGAATACCATTCTGACGTTTAATGATTTCATCAGCAAATTGATTTCAAACTTAAATATTGCTAATGAATCCCAAGACTTTAATTTATTTGAAAATTGTTTCTTTGTGTTCCTTGACATTGAATCCATGTATAATGATTTGAATTTTAATTGGATTGTTCATGAAAACCAACAGTTGAAGCATGAAGTTCATACTCTGAAAGATGAAAAGTTGGTCGACGATTCAAATGAGTCCATGGGTAATGATGACATGGAAAATATTTCAGAAATAAGTTATCACGTAGATAACGTAATACAGAACAACGAAACATCTTTAAAGAAAGAATTGCCCAATTTATTATTGGCATTTAATAATATAAAAGATCTGGAAAATAAAGTGTTGAATCAGGGACCAGCTAGCGAAGATACAATTATTGAAAACTCTGCAGATACTCATAGGCCTCAAAGAGTATCGCTTAATGGAACAGATAGTAGCATCAATGCCGCACCGTCCCTCAACACACCAGCTGCAACTTTATTGCATTCAATGATTTTACAAAATAACTCAGATATTACAAAGATAATGTCTTTATCGCCTCAAAATACAAGAAATCTGATGACAAATAATTCATCTATACCTACAAAGGAAATACACGGATTTCATAATCCCATGCTAAATAGATTGTATGGTATAAATGCTAAGAAATGATTACCTTATGAGATTTGACTTTTGTAAATCGAATTGTGGCAGAATGAAAAATACTCATGATAATCCATGAATTCCAAAACAGTTTAGCAATGAATTAGAGCGCCAAAACTCTAATATTTGTGCTTACAAGAGAAATACTTCATATTATCAAATTTTTCCTCGTAATTGTAAGTAGTAAGCTTTAAATATAATATAACGATTAATGATATTTATAATTCCATTATACACGATTATTATCATTAGAGGTGCAATTGGAACTTCTTACTACCTTAATTGCTGCCGAATAACGTCATTTTATGAAATGCCCGATGTAAGACCAATTCGAATAGCTGTCCTTGGGGCAGAGTCCACTGGCAAGACGTCTTTAGTGTCACGACTGACTTTAAACATTGTCCATGAAGTTCATTATCCAACAAGAAATCAAAGCAATTGGTTATTCGACTACATCCCAAATTCAAAAATGGCCAAGACAATTTTGGACAATCAAGCTCATGAAAGATTACTACGAAGAACTCCGGGATCTCAAGAGTTAGAACCGATTTTTGAATCACCTTTGGTGACTCCAGAGATTTTACTATCACCATTGGTATTTCAATCCTTTACTGATAATTATAATAAAGTAAAGTTACAATCCAAGAGTAAGGCTTCTAAGAATCAGTTAATGAAGAATTTAGAATCAAAGAAGAGCGTGAAAGGTTCTGTTAGTACGTTTTATGAATATTCTGATAAGAATATGTTTAATGCTCACCATTCCAAATTCGATGAAAACAAAAATTATGATACTATACCTAAAAATTATATTCCACCATCATATACACCGATCCCAATAGATATCATCGATACTCCAGGGTTTAAACCTGAAATGATTGTGCCTTTTTTAGAAGTATCTTTATTTCGGAATTTGGATAAATCTGTCCTACGGGGATTGGCTAACGAACCGAGACAGCCTGTATCGACCACATCATTACTTGTAGCATCGGGAGCTTCAGAATTGAATGGGAAAGTTGACGGTTACCTTTTGATATACAGCGCCATTCCAGAATTCTCTACTAGAACTTTAGCGGAACCCCCTGCATATAGTATTAGCTCAAAGACACAACTGGATTCGAATCCAACTGATACAGGCGATGGAGGATTTTCTTTATTGGCAATTATTCGATCCTGTATTGTTGATGCATGGACTGAATTTAGAAACTACCAATCTGGATGGCAAATGGGAAAAGAGGACGACGTTTATTCTTTGTTGCATAATTTAAAGAACATTTGGAAAGCTCAGGAATCTGAACAAACTAAATTAGAGAAAGTGAACAAGCTTAGAACTTATAAGACCACATTAGCATCGATTGATTTAGATCCAGCATCTCCAGATTCCCCTCCTCCTGCTATGATTATATGTACACATATCAATGATACCTTGGCCAGTCCAATATTAATGGAGCGTGGTAAAGACTTAGCTAAAGCATGGAGAACTAGCTTTGTAGCAGTGGATAATTTGGATGATTTTAACGTCGACGTCACATTAAGTTTATTGATAAAAGAAATTGTAGAGAAGGATAAACTGATTAATAAAAATAATCAGAGGAAAGCGAGTACAGATTTACACTCTTTCAAATCAAATGATAGTAATCACGACTCTTCTTCAATCAATTCAAATGAAGCGTCATCTAGAATACTGAGAAACATCATAAAATTTTGAGCGTTGATTGTACAAAACCACGGAAAATTTCATGGTTGCTTAGTCTTCACTATCTTCCTTTCGCTGATTTACTCTTAATCTTTGTATTTCTATCGTGAGCATATGCATATCTATAAGAATAATATTTGTACAATAATGTAAAAATTCAATGAGCTTAATTACTGCTCAATTGATGTATCGATATACTACCATCAGAATAACCTATAAAACACCATTTATTTGACATAAATTTATTCAATCTTCTTTGCTGTCCAAGAGATATTTTTCTCTCTACAATTCCGTTATGAGAAAATTTTGGATCAACGGGTTGGAATTCGAAACTTGCTAATGAACCTATCTTGACTACTCGATTATCATTCGGAATATCTTTTTTGTTTTCAAATGATCCCTGTGTAGATGTGGTTACTTCTAGGCTACTCCTAGTTTTCCAAAAAGTTCTAGTTCGCTCAATTAAAGGACAGTTTGCGAAATCATTAACTTTTTCTTTTTCAAATAGCATTGTCTTACCGTCCCAACTAGACAATAAAATTGCTTCATGCAGGTCGCTTATAGCAAATATCTTTGATAAATTTTCAATGAAAATGGGTTGAGTGGTATCAATTGATAAATCTCTATGGTAGCAAATGTCATCAGCGAAGGTGAATTGATCATTATTCGCTGCAATATCGGCTTCTTTTTTTATAACCCGGTGTATAGCCAACTTATTATCGGTAGCTCCACTCAAAACATAATCTTCGCCAACTTGCAAACTAAGTATTGGGTTCGGATAGTGAACCATTGAGATGTAGACAATCTCTGTCACAATTTTGGAAGTACTTATATTGTGAAACCTTAGTCCCAGGACGATCCCACTTTCAAATCCACAATAAACAATATCTTCTATCTCTATTAATTTCATAACTAGCCCTAGTTTATCAATATTGATTTTGTTCTTGTCAACACTTGAAGTAGGTAAGAGTCGCTTGACAGTTGGGAAAAATTGTAATCCTTTCAAGACTCTTACTAAACTCTTATCAGATAATTTAATCATATAAATGTCAATGGTTTCTGAATCAGTGGTATTAGCACAACAAAACCTCAATAGGTCATTGCTTACCTCTGATATTGTGAAGTTACAAAAATTCAAAGTATTCACATGCATCATGAACAATTCGTTGTTTAAATTATGAACATCTAATATTCTAAAGCAACTATCCTTAGTCAAGACACAGACATAGTTAGGCAGTAAGTACTGAAACCCCAATATGGAATTAGCCTTGGTAGCCAATTGAATTGTCTGAACAGGTCTTCTTGCAATTAGATCCCATTTATTGATGATTCCATCATCATCGATTGAGACCAACCATGGTCTATTATCTAGCTCGCACACCAGCAACCCGCTAACATTGTTTTTATGGGCTCTTAGAGTATAAGTAGGCAGCTCTAATTCACTTTCCATAGTTAACTGTACACTCTCAAGATAAACTGTTACATATGAGTCCAATTCATCAAGAGATGTACACTCAAGTTAGTAAGTTTTATACAAAAAAAAAAACTTTGATGGAACTGATGCAATTTTGGAGCTAAGATATAGTGCTTATATACTCAAAAGTTGAATGGAAGAATGCTATAACAGATGGAAGAACAAGAAATGCAATTTTTATTTTGATGAAGGTTGATGGAAATTTTTGGTTCCAGGTAAGGATCTTCTTGGTAAACCTGAGGCTGCATTCATTGCAATTCCTGTTGAAGAATAAAACGTATGATTTCTCACAGTAGGCGAGCCATTCTTAGTAGCATTAGAGCGCCGACGGCCTGAATAGCCAAATTTATCTATCATTTCTTGTCTCAATGGATTTTCCAGTAGTGTATTAAAATTTGTTTCTGATAAATCTATATTATTCTTAAGAGAGTATCTGTTTATAACTGCCTCAGTTGCGAGTAGATATGAGACTAAAGAGTTCATATCCAACACTTTCATTGAGTTCTCGATTTTAGCGTCTAAAGACTTATGAGCATCAAATTCTGGTTTTGCATGTGATTGTTGTTGAAATTTATGTATACGCTGATCCATATCATCAGTGACTTTATAAGCTTCCAATTGACTCAACTGATTGCTCTTTACTTTCTCCACGCGCTTCAGCAAACTGTCTAATTCTCCTTTCAAATGCTTGTCATAGGATTCATGCTCATCAATCAATCTATCATATTCTAATTTAAAATTCTCAATCTGCTCATTAATTTCAGACTCTACCGCCTCATACTCTGACATCTTTTGTTTCAACTGCCAATTCATTGACTTCACTGAATCATTTGTCATCCGTAAACTATGAAACTCTTCTTCCACTTCTCGAAGCTTCCTCGATTTTCTTTGTAAAATGCTATTTAAACTTTCCATTTCATGTGTGTACAAGGCCAGACCTTCATTCAACTTAATTTCCACCTTCTGTGCACGGTTCAATTGCTCTAAAAGCTCTTGCGATTGAACTGTTAATTGTAAATTTGTCCCTGTCAACGTGTCAATCTTCTCATGCAGATACTCAATCGTCTTACTACTGCTCTCTAACTGAGGTTTCTCCTCTAATACAGACATCTTTTTATCAGTTTCAGGCTCAATCATCCTTCTAGAAGTCTGCAAACTTACCAACAACAATTACAGATGTACTTGATGCCAGATCAGCCTTTAGCAAATCGATAAGAATTCTATGCATTTTGTATGCAATCATAGAATTTATTGAAATCAAGAAAGATGGTGTTACCCTAAACGCAAATATTCGTTAAAAAAAAAAAAAATGAATTCAAAATGTCGAATTTAGGTAGTACTACAATATTCCAACAAATGGCCATTTATTGTTGTAACTTTTCTACGGACCACAAAGAGAGTCAATTGGTTAGCAGACACGGTTTTGCTGTGCTACTTATTGGGTATAACCTTTTTTTTCGCAATTTTTAGCAGTGTTTTAAGGGAATTAAGCAGTTTCTTTTTTTAATTTTAAGATTACTACATTGTCAAATTTACCTATACTTTTACTGGAATAAGAATGGATGATAATACGTGGGGAGAGTTTGCTACTTCCAGTAATGAGAACAATTTTTTGGATGACCCAGTGAATACCGTAAACGAGTTCAATGGGCAGAAGAAGTTTATTCAAGAGAAAGAATCTAGGATAAAAACCACGCTAGATCAATTTTTTGATGAAAAGAGAGATGGAGCTGATTATAAACTGTGGACAGAGTTATTACAATTGATATCAGACGAGAATCGAGAAGAAGAGTATACGACTTTCAAAGAACTAGTTTCTCAGATAGACGATTTAAACGATATATCGTTAACTGGAGTCTCTTTGCTCCATTATGTGATTGTGTTCAACAGACCAAATTACATTGAACTACTTGTTAATGCGAGTGCTTCGAAGAATAAAAGATTAAATATTAATCTCAAGGATAAAATATTTGGATACACTCCATTAATGTGGTCCTTCGATTTGGAGCGGAAAGATTGTACTAGAGAATTATTCAATTTTGTTAATGACATAGATTTTAGTATAAAGGATCTTCAAGGCCTAACTGCATGGGATTTGATAAATGCTGATTCTGAATTCTATCTTTTCTTAGACGAAAACAAAATGACCAATTATAACATATCTACTAAAAATAATAATATCATTAAAGAACACAATTCATCTTTGAATGGCTATCCATTAGACAGTGTTACTACTAATAATGATAATAATATTGATTTACAAATGGCAGGCCTTACTTTAAATAAAGGTGACGACAATACAGATTTCTTCAAAGAGTCGCTATTGACTGCAAAGCTTGATCCTACAGAAGAAGGATTTAATTACCACAAACTGATAAAGTATCAATATATTGAATTTGCGGAGTATGATATCCCTCAGATTTTAGACCTCCTGGTAAGTTTACCAAAGGAGTACCCGCATGTGACCACGTATCCTGCAGCTTTAATATACCAATGTGTACGATATGCTGATCATAAGAAAGATTCCAAATTATTAGTTGAGACAATGTTAAGAGCTTCATTGAAAAAAATAGTGACTTCCATTTCAAATAACATCACTATTGCTACAGAAGTAACAAACAGCGAAGATTTAGAGACTAAGAGAGGATCACAGGAATTTCAATCAGCTTTAGGAGAGCGAGTCTCCTTGGATAAAGATACTTCCACTAAAAAAGATGAAAAATTTATTAAGCCTAAAGCAGACATTGTCACCCAATCATATTGGATAGGTGTAATCACATTTTTGTTCTATTATTTGACGAAAGATGAATCGTTTTTTAAGAGATACCCATCCCTATTGCAAGAGATAATTGACAGTCTCCATTCGACGATTATTGAACTGGTCACCTCGATTCATTCAAGACTAACTCCACTGATTCAACCTACTCTATTAAATTTTACGTCTATTGAAGATGTGAAGAGTACTTTATACAAAAGAGAATGGAATTTTTTTAAAAGAAGAAGACAAGCCAAAAAATTAATGAAAGAAAAATCAAAAAAATTGCAAAGATCATACAAAGCTGCTAAGAAGGCTTACTATGATAAGGAGAAAGAAAACGACGAGAATGATAACGAAAAAGAAGAGGGTGAAACAATTGTAGATAAATCAAGAGTGCCACCAGAAGAGGATAAACATAATGATGATGCAGTTGATTCAGACGAATCTGATGATGAAAATGAATCCACCATTACACCATTTTATGATGAGGAAATATTAAAACACCTGTATCCACCTTCATTAGAAGAACAAATGAAACCTTCACCGGTAAAAATTGTTCAGGTGTTTGGTGCTTTGGTGTATGTTTTAAGCCTTCATCAAATACACCCTGTGCTACAGCAACAGTGCCTCTCTGTTGCTATTCAATGGTTTTCTAATACACTTTTCAATCAAATATTGAAAGATAAAAAGAAAAGGGCACTATCAAGAGCTAGAGCTATTCAAATAAGGCTCAATCTTTCTTCTCTTGAATCCTGGATTAAACACAACAATATCAAAGTGGAAAAGCCTAAGTTAATTGATGACTTCATGTGGGAACAATATCCTTATACATTAATTGATGAACTGGCTAACATTGACAAAAGTCGCTCCAACCTACATAATATCACCATTTTTAAGCGCATTGAACATACAGATAGTTCATCATCCATTAGTGACATGTCAAATTCACAATTCTATTACCAATCGATTGATAAAATCGCGCATTATCATTTAGAACCTGTCTTTCAATTGCTACAATGGCTACAGGTAGCTACTTCAATTGATGATGAAGAATCTTTAGACAATACCTTGAAATTGATTCCTCGTTTATCTCCAGCTCAACTCGTGAAATCACTTGATAAATACCATTATGAGGTTGGAGAACATAAGTTTAATTCTAAATTGAAGAAGACTTTAACACTTGCCTCCAAGGAATTAACGATGGATGCAAGGCTGACCTATCTAGAAGAGAAGCAAATTCCTTTATTATGTTTGCCCACAGTTACTGAATTAACCGATGCTTTTAGTGCCGATAGCAGCTTTCAACCGTTACTTCCTGAACCGCTGCAAGACGACATAATGGATATCCATGACTACAATTATAGATTGAGACAAAATAATCCATTTACTAGAGAAGATATGGAAGAACATTCAGAAGAAAACTCAAACGCAGCTAATGATGAAGCAATTTCGAACAAAACGGGCCAAAGAACGATGGAAAATAAAGTTTCAGGTGAATTTACAGAACCTGCCGCCGCTGCTTCATACCCCGAATGGGCTACCAGTGATGAGATAGAGGGCAACCCATGGTGATACATTTAGTCTTTTCAATTATACATTCAGTGTTGGATTAGTTATTATGTCATATACTGAGTGGAAGGTACTACAAAGTATGTCTTAGTTTTCAACGCTAATGCTTACTGGATATCCTTAATTATACCTAGGATCAGACTAAAATATATAACTGTGTGATCTATAGTTATGTATATTTTCTCAAGGACTCATTGAAGTTGGTGTAAATTGATGAATTGGAGCACTAATTCTTGGTGTAGTAGGTTCACCACCATGGCTTGGTTTGCGCTCTGCTACAAACCCTCCATCAAGCGAATGTGGCGGTATTCCTTGAACATCATCATTATTTTTGGTGGGGGATTCCACCACCGGAAGTGGGACCGTAGGTCTTTTAGGAACTGGTCGACGGTTCGAGATCATCATTGGAGGCTGACTCTCTAATTGCGGCTCTTTCTTCGAAAGTTCTTGTAACTCTGACACAAAGGGATTGTCGCTACTAGTGCGATCTTCATCCTCATTATAATCCGAAGAGAATGGTCCATCATTGATCGTGTTTACAGTCTCTTTATACCATTTATTTATTTTCTTAATGGAATTCTTGAAGTATTTTTTTTGTTTTGACTGGGAATCCACTGAGCTATGAGACGTAACATCAGATGCATTTTCTTCTCGATTAACAGCCCTTTCTACATTCTGAGGAGCATGCTCACCGTCTGCTATCACATGTCCCTCAGTATTTTGGTCGTCTCTGTTGCTCGTCCTATTAGGCAAAATTTTAGTGATAGATGCACGTGAGCTTAGCGACTGAGACTCATGAGACCTTAATGAAGTCTTTGATAGTCTTTTGTAAGCAGTAGTGGTTGAGCGAGTGGTGGACGATGAACCATTTGCCACATGATCATCGGAGTGCAATGATGTTAACGTTTCAGAGTCTAACTTAGAAGCTCTTTTACTAGCCTCTTGTAAATCATGTTTCTCTAAATCAGCTAGTACAGATGGACTTTTATCCCAAATACCACCTCGGTATATTTCTCCTTCAGTATGGAAAAATACAATATCATCCATGAATGGTACAACCAAGGATTCCTTTATAGCTTCAGCAAATTTGTTTTTAATAGCATTTATTACTAAATTATAAGACAATTTAGAGGAGCTAACAATAGGTTCAATTTCTAAATCCAGAATTGGTTCCGAATCAAAAGCGTACCAGATTCTATTTGAAGGTGGTGGTTTTATTAAAAGTAGTAAGGGGCCAGATAGTTCTTTTACTTTCATTGACAATTGTAGATTCACTTCTCTTGGCTTGAATCTTGATCCTAGGTTGATATTCGCCCTGGTTGATATATTGATTGATAAATTCCCTTTATATATCAAATCGACGAAGATTCTTATAGTTCCATCTGGTGACAGCTCTTTTAATTTCGGGTTGGTAAAGATTGGGGCACTGTGACCTACGTCCAGATCTTGAATGACAAAGTCATCTAAAAACCCAGGCTTATTTATCTTAGTCAATTTCTTATAAATTTTATCCAGTAATAATTTATTCAAATAATCAGTTTGTTGTAATGACAAAAATATTCTGCCAAATAAAGCGTTCAACCATCTTGTAGTTAATTGTCCCTCCGTGGAATTAATCGTTTGTATTAAGTTCAATATATCAGCAGTGTTTAAGTGGGCTACTTCTGCAGTTATGTTTGGGTCTAATAAAGTTGCGTCTTGAGGAGTCATTTTCTTCATATCGATTTTAGAAGCACTGACCAAATCGAAATACCAATCTTCTTTTTCAAAATTATTATCGAAATATAAATAAAATTGATCTGCTGAATTATTCAATTCATTTAATTTGTTGGAATCAATCAAACTTGTGTCGGTTCCGAAATTCGAGTCAAAATTTAGTGACTTACCATCCTTATTTAATGTTACTAACCCTTGTTTGAAGATGGCAATGCATGTGCTCTTCGTAAATAAACTTCCGTCGCCTTGATCCTCATCAGATTTTCTCGGCCATATAGTCACGAAGGATTTTTGTAACGATAGTGCATGTAATAGAGTATTATTTTTAGGCGAATCATCTTTATAAAGAAATAAGTTTCCATGTTTCAAAACTGCATAGTACTTATGTTTCTTCTTCAATTGCGATCTTTGTAGTAAATTTTTATCACTAGCACTGTCTGAACTTTCAAAATCTTGGTTAACAATTAATTCACTATGATGGTGATAATAGTAATTCGTCACTGTCACCCAACCTCTTCTGAAAACTTTGACGCCTTTATTTTCTTCAAATTTCCCTGCTTTGAAATTAGGATCGATAGTGGAAGCAAAAAGTTCCGGAGACAGTTCCTGAGAATTGTTAGTGACTTCAGTAGACGTTTCTAATTCTTTTAGTTCATTTAAATGTTCCAAGTATTTATTGACGTAAAAAATGGATAGTGCCACAATGGGGAGGAAAGTGATCCCTCCAAAAAGGTATACTAGGCAAAATACCCGAAAACTAAGCATATATAATCAATGGAAATACTTGTACCACTGTGATATAAGATTACTAGGTCAATATATTCATTCAGTTGACTTATAGTCGCTAAAGATGGTCCCTTGAAGTATTAAAGAAGTGTCAAAATCATTTAAATCAAATTATTCTTCAAACCCCCATTCTCTAAGATGAAAAAAATATCAGGAGGGTAATGCGTAATCCTTAGAACAAGTCGCAACGTCAAGCTGTACGGGGGATTTGAATATCCAAAATACCCCAGCCCCACCAAGAGTTCTTCTTGGGGTTATGAAACACCCATCATCAAACTTGGCATTGCAATGGGTTCTATACTTTGCTTGGCCTTTATCCACTAAGTACAGAGAGAATGAGATGCTCACAACTGATACTCCGGAATTTGTTACTAATTCTTGAGTCTTGAAGCAGTTAAATACGAGAAGTACTTCTTGGTATAAAGTGTCGAACAGTCGCTTACAGAGTCGATCATACATTTGAATTACTAAGAAAATTATCGTCGGTCTTTTATGTCTAATTAATTTTGAAAACGCTAATTCAGAGTCATTAAATCAGTTTTTTTATTGTTTGTAGTCCTTGAAACGATGAGTTTCTAGTACAGTGTGAATATTAAAAGATCATCATTAAAACGCATTCAAAAAAAATCTGCCATACTGAGAGTCTTGGCACACCGTCAGGAGATCTTCTGATCTTCAAGTGAGAAGTGCAAGACAGAGCAATTGAATATCAGCTATCTAAGACCACTCAGCAATTCACCTCTAACTAATATATGTGCCAGACTACTCTCTCCTTCAAAAATTTGTACACAAAAGAGAAAGCAATAATGTCATGACTACCAGTTAAAAGATACTATTATGTCCGCCCGGTCGAAAATTAGATCATCATTTTAGTTCATGCTCTTCAAAAGAAAAAAAGATGCTTAGAGAACACAGGAGACATGGTAAAATGGCTAATTGAAATTTTACTCAATTTCTCATACAAGGCTGAAACTTAACGAAAATTGGTGTTGTCGACATATAGTGTAACCCACTATTCAGTCGGAACAATTGGTATATGATTTATATGTCTAATCATAGAAATTGGAAAAAAAATTAATTGGCCAGAATACTATTTCTCTTGTAAACAAACCAACTGGTTTCACATCTCTTTGCTCAACCAGGTTGAGCGTATGTGACTGTGCATTCAAAGAGAAACTCTTGTCGAAGTTGAATACCTAATCTTCGATAAAAAAAAGTTGTATGTTAAGTCGAGAAAGGTAATTGTAAAAAATTTTCTTGATTGAATGGCCTGTATTTATATCTCAAAAGAGCTTTGAATAACATCAATTACTAGCATCACCAGTTACGAGACGTTTTTATACCAGTTAATTAGGTCTTTGGGCTTGTTTTGTTGGATTTTCGATGCCTTTGGCGGTTTATGCAGTGGAGTTTGAGCAATTCTAATCTCACTTGGTCTTGAATAAATTTAACATAGTTAATATTGGGGTTAGGGTAATTGTCTTCACTCAGGACATACAACTGACGTGAAACATTTTGGTTCACTTGAGTGAATTGATCTGTGGTGATATTTATATTTTGATCAGCGTGTTGTTTTTTGTAATATTTGTTCAATTCTTGTCTTACTTGTGCCTGAATGGCGTGTTTCATGGTTCGCAACCGATCTCGCTCCCTCATCGATGTGTTTGTCCATTGTAACTCTCTTGAACACTCTACACATTGGTTCCACGATCGCTCGTCACCAATTTCGATTGCAGTGGATCGTAAGCAGTGTCTATGGTACACTATGTGGCAATGGTCACAAGTGTAGTCTAAAGTATCTTGATCATCTGCACATAAATGGCATTGTTCGTGGTTGGATTCAACGGTCCTAGGTCGTACTGTTAAAACGTTATGAAACCAGCGAGACAGCGTCATAATCTCTTGTTCTTCGTCATGGGTCTCCCAATCTAATACTTGAACCACGTTGAACCCCAATTTTAAATCTATCGCCACTCGTCTCTCAAACTGCGAGCCTTTATCGTAACTGATAGTTAACGTTTCAGACTCCGTCCTACACTTCGGGCACTGACGGTTAGTAGCGAAACTGTGCCACTTTCTTATACAACTCAAATGGTAACCATGATTACATGGCATTAATTCAGCCAATACATCTGTATCACGTATAGTTTCAAAACAAATGGGACATTCCAGTAAGTTAATCATTACTTAATGACCACAGTTGGTATTTCCTTTGGATTAAAAATCGTAACTATGAAAAATCTTGTATCTCATTGAGGTGATTATTATATTGAATAAGCGATGAGATGAAGCTTACTTAATACTATTTACTTTCTAAGTAAGACGACTATTTCTACCAGTAACATTTTCGGATATTATAACAGTAGAGATAACGTAAAATGTCTCGTCACCAATTGGATCTTGTCATGTGTATGGCACAGCCTGGAGCTCATCTGGGACTTGTCTGTGAAAAATGTGATGGGAAATGTCCCATTTGTGATTCTTACATAAATGCTAGATTGCAGGTCAGAATCTGTGAAACATGTGCGTTTGGTAAGAATGGTACGTTATGTATTCTATGTGGGGCTGTAGGTACCGCCGTAGCTTATTATTGTGAAGAATGCTGCCTATTAGAGAAGAATAAAGATGGCTGTCCCAAGATTATTAACATTGGTAGTAATAAATTGGATAGACATTTCGATACTAAGAGGATACGATCGTGAGCACGCTGTAGATCTAGATATATATATAGATAGGTGAGTATATACTAATCCATTATCATATCTTTTATTCAAAATCTCAATTTGTATCGATCGTACTTATTATCTGTAAATAAAGGTCTCTTCTTCTTATATCATGACAAATGAAATCCATCTTAACAGCCAGCTGTTTCATAGAATGTATTAATTTATTCCTCATTCGTAAATTCGTTGGGACACATTGTTGATACAGAACGATCGTTTGCTCATATGCTAATAAAATCTTCATCTTGCTGTCTTTGGTAGCTTTCAATTCTGCAAGTCTTTGTAACCTGCTGGTTCTCGTAGATGTTATTAATGTATTCTCCAAAGTCTCAAAATCATTATACCAACCCGTTAATGAAGCAAGTAAATTAATTGAATCAACCCAGTTCATCATTTCGTATGCACTCTCACATAACCAATTGATTTGAAAACGACTACTACTCAAAGTCATGCTCCTACTAGTCTCATCATTTTGGATAGGCTCTGCAAGTAAACTCCTGCAAGAAATGATCTCGGGTTCACTCTCTAAATTCATAATATAATTACTCTCCCCGCTTACAGGGTGGTTAATTACATCAGGTTCACCAAAATTTGTTTCAAATTTTTTCAAATCATATATTATTAATCCACATGTAGTTAAAAACGCAAAGCTTTGTTTCACTTTTGGAGTCTTACTTGGTTTCACTGATCCTCTCATTAAGCTTACGTACGAGTCTTTCGATTCATCGATTTTCCCCATTTGTAAAATCTTCAAATAGAAATATTCATGGTCTTCTATTTCATTCAGAATTTGATAATTAGATAAGTGATACTTTAAAATCTGAGACTTAGCAACTCTTAGGTATCCACCTTTAGAATCCTTCAGTATGTTCAAATATTTCTCATAGCTAGTGGTGCCACTAAGCTGAATGTTCAATTGATCTCTAAAACTATCAAATCTTTTAACATCTGCTTCAATTGAGACTTCTTTCAAAGAATCATTAAAGATACAATCATAAAGTTCATCTCCACTAATTAAAAATTTAGAAGTTCCATGTAATGATAAGGGCCTTTGTACTTCAATACTGGAAGCAGTTGAAGTGTATGGTAGTGCATTATTTGCGTTATTTCTCATAGGGTTTATGCTCTGTGGTGAAGTCACATTAGAAGATATGGAAGTCGACATTGATCTACTTTCAACAAAATTTTCTGGTTTAAATTCTACTGGGAAGTCGGAAGCTAAATCTTGAAATTTCTTCGTGTCGTCATTACCCATTGACATTTCTTGTATATAGAGTTTTGGCGAAAACTCCGTTACATTTAATATTTCTAAACCCTCGTTAATACATTCGGTAAGAGTAGTCATTTCTAACTCACTGAAATAATTAAATTTTGGGAACTCTTTCGATATAATATTCTCGTAATAATAATCTAAAATATCAATGGGAACTAAATTCCCATTCGAATATTCATCACTATGCACCAAATCAATAAAATCATTTTTTTGCATCTTCAATCGGTTGTTGTCATTGAAATAATCAGTGTGTAGCATTAGTAAAGAAAATGCAATGAAATACACTTGATCGGAATCCTTCCAAAAAATTCCTTTTTGAGAATGATCCAGTTGTTGTTGATAATAAACTTTAGAAAATTGGATCATTAATCTATCAATCTGTTGAGATTCTTTGGGTAATTCAATAAAAATTAGTAGTTCTCTCAGTGCTACATCTAATGCCATATTTTGAAAATCGAAGTTAGATGTTAAAAATTCATGAAAGCATTTTAATTTAAATTCGTTATCATCTTTGCAAAGTATTATGCCTAAAAAATTCTTGTAAGGAGCTAATCTCTTCACATATTGTTTAAAAGTTTCATCTAGATTAGGTTCTGGAGGCTTAGGAAAATCTTCCAAGGTAGGTAAGGGAACATCAGAGTTTGCATAATTAATTTTTCCTGAAGTCTTAGAACTTACAAAATTGCTTATCGCGTTGACAATTGAATTACTCCGCTTCGAAACAGATGGTTGCGCTTGTGGGGGTAATGCATGCCCCGTTGAGGTGGTGCCACTTAAATTTATATGAGTTTTAGAACCAATTGATACTCTTGGTGACTTATTGAAATCAAGGTTTGCAGAACCCGTTCTAGAATGATGAAAGTTTGAGTCAGAGGCCAAATTAGATTCTGTCTTCCTTAAGGAAAATTTATCTAATATTGTATAGCCATTATTTTTACCAGGAAATTCCATTCTATCCAAATTACCGTACTTAGTTTCAGAATGTTTCTTGGAGTTAAATGATTGTTTCCTACCTTTAGATGTATCAAAATTATCTAGAGTTTTACTTCTCTCTCTATTAGCAAGTCTCGTCCTTGGTAATGGCATTTGAACTGTTGGTAACGATGGGAACTCCTCTAATAAATCTGCACTTGTCGTGGAGTAATGCGATTTGTTACCTGTGGCTAAGGTGGAAGAATTTTCGGAGGACATCGTATTTCTCTTTGAATTGCTAAGAGACCTAGACCCGTACGACGATGATGTTGAAACTCTAGATATGAATGGAAGCCCATCTATATCCATACTTTTTACCGAGTGCTTACCATATGAGGGACTTCCAAAAGCAATATTATTTGTCACTTCTGGATAAAACTCTAGACTTGTTTTCGTCGGACTTACATTGCTATCAAATGTAGTGGCCCTAATAAATTTAAAATCATCAGTGGTGGCATTTTTCTTCAAATGTTTCCCTCTTTTGAAATTTAAATCTAAAGCACTCATCTTATTTTTCAATCTACTCATCTTATTCGAATGTGTATCCTTTGGTACTCTCAGATCGACATCACTATTGCTAAAATTAATATTCGATGGAGATACTATACTTCTCAAGAAAGAAGGCTTAGCAGCATTAGATATCTCACTAGTCTGTAAACTTACAGCAGACTCTAATGAATTACCTCTGTAAGTAAGGTGTTCATCAAATAAAAAGGGTTCACTACCAATTTGTGAGGGCTTTTCTCTATTTTGCAATTCCATGATATCTTCTAACGGATTTGGTTTCACATTCTCTTCATCACTAGGATCCGCATTCTCCTCAGTGTCATCGACACCACGAGCTTGGTGATGGAATATCTTCCTCTTAAGTTTCACTGCAATTGATTGATTCATTACCAAATTGTCGGGAATGCTACTGATGAAATATACGAGGTGATTTCAATAGAGCGTTACAGGCATGTATTGTGGTAAATCGTAGACTCACAGATGTTATACACCCCAGCAATACAACGATAATCAACTAGAAAACGGTCTTTCGCGAAATTTGTATATAGAGATATCAGTTCAAAACCTGCTCTAAAATGTCCCTTTTGCAACAATTGACACCAAAAAATCCTAGTAAGTAGTAATCAATACCGCACACACTCGCTATCCACCAAGGAATTACTATCAAAATTGTGTTACTCACACTGTTGAGCACTGTTTTGTATGGGAAACTCTGAAATGGCTATATATACAGTTTCAAAGTGAGTAATTATATTTAATAATATTTCATAATCTTCACATGTAATATTAAATACGAGGCTATGCTTTCGTTTCGCAAGTGTCACTCGATAGGGATTAGCACTTTGGTTAAGGGTTTTACTAGTGTTCAATTTACTTGCCAAGTGGGTTTTTTCTTTGGAATCCTTCGAACACTGTAAAGAATGGTTAAATTAGATGCTCGTGAAGAGCATTACTTGAAAAGAGAGTTATTGAAACTACAATTGGAGCATGAATTTGAGTTGTTACAGAAGGACAATGCACTAAGGAAATTTGGCTATCCGTTCACTAGTGAGGATCCTAGAGTTCATAAGGATAACGATGAGGAATTACAAGAATCGAAGGAAAAAACGGTGTCCACGACGAACTTCCCTATGTTAAGTTTTGTATTGCGAGAGTTTGTTATGACTTTCCCTCTGCTGTCTAAAAATTCTACTCTGAACTCGTCTTTCTGGCAGGGGAAAGTGCAAGTATTCTACGAGCATTTTATGGAGTTGGGTTTCAGTGATAGTTACGACAGAGAACAATATACAAAGCGGAAGAAAATTGGCCTGAAACTGAAGAAAATCATACTGTTACTATTTAACTCAGGTGTAGGGACTCTTCAGGAGAACGCGTATTATGAAGAAGAGGTTTATGCTCTATCAAAAGAAAAGGCAAGGAAACGGTCAAGAATTGAACAGTTTGCTATTCCAACAAAAGATACTTTGAAATATATTATGACCAATGAACCTGTTTATATCAACGATTGGGATATAAACATTATAGCCTGCGTAGACGTTAAAGTGTTATCATTTAAGCGCAGCGAGAAAGTGACAAAGAAATCTAATGGTCCATCAACATTTGGAAGTAGTGCATTGAAATCGATAACTTCTACATCTAAGTGGATGATGAAAAGTACAATGGAGATACCTTCTGCTACATCTACTCTGTTTTCAAAACTATCTGTCACATCTGGTTCAAATCTAGAGGTACCTGCACCAGGTCACCATCACCACCATTGTTTTGTCCTCAAAGTTCGTAGTAAGAAAAATCCTGATAAAGTGTATTATACAGCTAAATCCTACAATGATTTCAAGAAACTGGCCCATGGCTTGAAAAGTACTGCTCCTGGGAAGAAATACCCTAGGCTACCCCACAAGACCAAAAACTCCATGTCTGTAGTGACATCTCTCGATTCTGAGCCAGTAAAAAAGACAAATCCAAATTTAGCCAAAGAAAGATTATTAGAAACAACGGAAATCGAACGCCTATCTAGCACAGAGTCAAAGGAATCATCTTTAATCTCATTGGTTAACGAAGGTAGGCGTGATGTGGAAATAAAATATGAAGAAACTTTAAAGAAAGAGGATGACATTGAAGATGCCACTAATGATGATACTATTGACAATGATGACGTATCAGATACAGGTGATATTACCGGTGAAGAAGATGATTTTGAAGACGCAACCGACACCAAGACAACACATTTAGTTAAAGAAAATTTAAGGAAGCTTTTAAGACAATATCTAAGGTCACTTTCCAATGATTCTGATACAAGTAAAAATATACAATTTGTTAACTTTCTTACTATAGAAAACAAGTTGGATGACACTGTCTTAGCCATTAAAGAAGTGGCTGAAGATATCAAGCATCGAGAATTAGTGGACGTTAACAATTTAGATAATCAATTGCAATTTCAAAAATTAGCTCTAGAAAAATCATTAAAATTGCAAGATTCAATGAAAGATTTTAAAATGACATTATTGAAAGACGAGGGATACTTGCTATCGTTGTTTAATGAAATTAAGATTAAAAACAAAATATCAGAACTATCACCTTTATTACAAGATTTTATAGAATGGTGTAAAATCTACTTGTCATCTGTGATTTACCAGACTTTTCTGGGTAATGACAACAGTTACGGATTTTATTCTCAAATCAAGAAATTGCATAAATTAATGCCTTACGCAGTGATGGGTCAAATAATGCGATTTACCAACCCAATGACTATGATGAAAGGTATGGTAGATTTATTCATGGCTCAACCATTTGGTGGGCAATCTTTATTACAAACTATGTTTTCCACTGTCTTAACCGATGATTTAAAGAGTCAAAAGCAAATCGTTAAACAGCAGGAGAAATTAGTTAATTCTGAATCAAAAAATGCCAGTGAGGTAATCAAAGTTCTAAGAAAATTTATCTTCGATAATGAACAGATTTCAGATATCACTCAACTACATGAGGAATCAGATACTCTGGGAATGCCTATATGTTTACTTGTCTTGATTAAAAACGTTGATATGAAGTTGCTTTCTCCTGAAGCTAGTACCGAAGTCATTGAGTCGTATTCTGCTTGGAAATCTAAGGAAGAAAGTGGTTTATATTTTCAACACATCCAAGAATTGTTTAGATTATACATTAAGGAGAAGGATAAACGATTGATGAGACAGTTGTGGCAGGATCCTGAACTTCCTCAGTTATTGAAGGCCATCGTCAGTATGATTTATGAACCTATGGTGAAAATTTTTAAAGTAGCTCGGATGGATTTGGCTTTAAGAAATTTCGAGAGATTCATGAGTGATTTAATTCATTTAATGGACCAAGTCATCTCTGGGAGTATTCAAAATAAATCTGAATTCAATGTGATTGAACAAATATGTGACCTAGTTACAAAACATCAGGATTCTTTCTTTGAATTCATTCATGATGTTTCTATTCATGACACTGAAGGAATTTTTGAAGGATTTATTGTATGGATCAGTAACACGTTGAAGTTCTTACAAAAAAGTAAATTTGGACCAGATTCACTAAGACTAGATTTGAATGAACTAGTTTCAAATGATGATAAAGCTAGCGAAATACAATTAGAGATTGATCAACTCATTGCAAACAAATTGAGAGCAAGAAAATTGTATCAGGAACTATTAGAATTAAAAATAAAAAATGATAAAAAGTTACAACATGGTGACAAGACTACTAACACCAAGGACTTGCTAGCCAACAATTGGAAGTATGTAAACGAATTGGTGATACCGAATAATTCCACCTCGGCAGGAATTGCTGAGAATGAATTAATCGATCTTGACCTTGATACTCGTGATTACGCTGAATTACATTCAGAGGGGCACAAACCCTTAAATAAAGCACAAGAATTGCAATTGAATCAATCTGGCACCACGGTTAACATTGAATCAATCCTAAATTCCGGGTTTGAACCATTATTGAAATATTTGCTTTCTCGCCCTGAATATGCATCATAAAATTACAGTTTGCAAACAGTCAGAAAGTCACGTATTGATACAACAATTTAACCATTGCAACCCTTCCCTGTGCCTACTTTTCATTCCTATGAATCATGATACACTGGCAAATTGAATGGTTAGACCCATGGCGGTCCAGCTCTCACCCGGCCAGCGCGCAAATTTTTTTTGGGCGTAGGAAGAGATTACAGTAAACAATGTTCCAAATTGGAAGCATTGCGTATGCATGGTTATGTGCATACTGTGGTAGCACGTGATTAGTTGTACGACCAACGGTAGGGTGTAACTCATTTTTTGGAACTGTCCATGGGATTGGTTATAGTATTAGAGATTAGTATTAAGTGAATTGACAATCAGAGTTTAGATTCTCGTTAGCATAACCCAGAGCATGTGCGTTCTTTTTTCCAATTCGGAGAGAGGATATGCTACTTTTCACAAAAATGGTTTCAAGATGCACAAATTGTTAAACATGTCACTTAATTAAATGGTGCTTCTTTTGTCGGCAATGCGACTCGCCATACTAAAGAGTCTTTCTATGTATTTTTCGTATCTCCACGGGCCAACCAGTTATACTTTTTTAAAAGCTGATGGCCTATTATGAATTTATAAAATTCTGTCTCTTTATCCTGGTTAGAAAGCAGCTCGAGGAAAATTTCGTCCGAATGAGTATTAGCCAGTGTACCGTCGTTATTGAGTTGAACTTGCAATGCCGATCCCTCCATCATTCTTGATTCTACAAAATATCTTAGCGATTTTTTTTTTTTGGATGACTCGTCTGGAAATGTCATCAGCATCCTCTTCCGACGAGATATCGAACTCCTCACCGTTCCCATCGAAATCGCTACTTTTCCGGGCTTAATCTTCCATTGTATTGTCCGCATCACGTACAAAACGGTGCGGATTCATCAAGTTGGTGCTGTGTAACAGGCAATGAACGCTACTTAAGAACTGACTTCTAAAAGCGGCTCCAGTTTCAATGTCTTTGCTGAGCTTCAGCCTATTTCCAGTGTTATCAGATACAACAGCTAAAACTAAGAACTTCAATTCAGGGTATCTTTTGACGAGGTCATCCACATGCAATACTTGCAACTGTGAGAAAAAAGCAAAGCTTATCGCCGTTTTCGGTCTGAGCTGTAAGCATCATTCCAGAAAAAACCCTCGAGTCTGAGTTGGACCAATGGTTTCACACTAATGAAGGAAATGTAACATATTACAAATAAACAATCCTTTTGTAATTACAGCTTTAAGATTTTGCGTTGGTAGCAAACCGTTTGTTTGCTGGAGCGAATTAGACGAGAGGTTGAAGCACTGGTAAATATATGTCCTTTTCAATGCTTGGCACTACAAATCAATGCTTTCTGCTGCTCCGCGGAAGCAGTAGCAGTAGCGTCACATGGCGACTTGCAAAGGCAAAATTAGGGCTTGGTGCTTAGTCACCTGCCGATGCATCTGTGCATAAACGTGCATACCTTCTGTGTCCAGATCGGGAACATTGTTTACTACAGTTTTTCCTCGAACAGGGTGTCTGTGTCATCGTTTCGTACGTCAAAATCTTTTTAAAGCTTTGCTATGAAATTTCATTGTTTTTACTCTGCTAGAACTAAAGAGCTACACTATTTGTTAGTTGTAGAAAACTGAGTTTTGGCATTTCGTGAAATTTCATAGACACGTGCACTACTAAAACTGTTGCTATCATGTCTGTGAGTGGAAGTTTCCCTCGTGTTTTAGCCGTCACTGGTCTTGTCGGTGTGTGTTCTGCTGTTGGCTATGCGATTTACTTTGATTATCAAAGAAGACATGACTCTAAATTCCGTAAACAATTGAGACAAAGGGCTAAGAGACAAGCCATTGAGGAGAAATTGGTTCACGAGCAAGAAAGACAAGCAAAGTTACAAAAAATCAGCAGTTTCTTGAATGAAGAATTGCAGAAGGACCCTATTTCCACGGATCCAAGTCAGATGGAGCAAACGTTCACTACTAATGTAGAATTGGGTGAGAAACTATCGATGTTGCCAGGCAAAGAGTTAGAAGCAGCTTCCAAATTCTATAAAGCGTTAGCTGTGTACCCTAACCCTGCTGATTTGCTAGGAATTTATCAAAGAACAGTTCCAGAAGCCGTTTATGAAAACGTGGTGTTGATGATTGCCGTTTTGCCACCTTCCAATATCACTTCGTTTATCTCCGAAACGGCAAACAATATCAAATTGGACTCTTCTGGGGACTCCGTCCCCGTTGTGGAGGAGATTAATGAGCCATCTCAATCCAACGTTGATTAAGAATAACTATTCATAAAAATTTCATTGCCTAATGTAAATATTGTAGATATATAAACTGCTAACGATACAATTATTTTGGAATATAGTGTAATAAACTGGACGATAAATAAACTCCGTACACTAGTAATCCAAGAACGTGCGTCCCATTAGCTAGCAGACTCAGTCCGTGACTCTTACCGAACTGTTGGCGAAGCGGAGCGTCTAGTTTCTCCAACTCATCACCTTTGTGTTTTGTAGCGAGCAATTGTCTTTGCTCCTTCACTTTTCTTGTCCATGGTAGAAGGTATAGCCAGTTGGTAAACCCGCTCAACGACGCAACAGTCAATGCAGCAACAGGATAGACACTCAATGGTGTAGGAGTAGTGATAGCAAGCATCATCGGCGCAAAAGCGTGCATCTTGAAGAAATGAGGAAACACCTTGTTTTGTAAAATAGAGAATTGGTCTCTTTGAAGAGTCTTAAAGGCAATGGGTGACGCTACAAACGAGTAGAACACCGTACCACCAAAAGCGACGGAGTAAAGGAGAAGGTGAGAAGCTGCCTTAATAAGCATTGTTGAGCCTTACTGAGCTGGAAAGATGCTAATTTTACCGTACGATCTTGTAAACAGGTATTAACTAAAATTTCAACATCTCCTTGTAAATGAATAAAAAGCTATTGAGTGCTATTTAAATATCATTTGCAGAACGTTGTAGCACGGTTTCTGCCAGCAATTGATACGCATCGGCAGTATGGTGGTGAAAGCGTTGCAAGCGGTGTCAGTGGCGCGTAACGGGGTTGGAGCTTTTGTGTATCCGTGTACTAAGATCCAGCTCCGTTATTGTAATTGGGGTGGATCCTCGCAGGGCATGCGTCAGTTTCTGGTATCGAAGAAACTGGACGAGTTTGCGCTAGCAAACCCACACATTGAGTTTGAAGTCCTGAAAGAATCAGGACATCCACTGATTAGAGCCCAGTACGGTGGTGACAAGGAAAAAGTGATCTGCGTAAGAAACATGTCCATTAAGGACATTGAACAGAAATTAAAACTGGCCAGAGACTCTAGTGGAGACCAACTGAGGCGTTGGACCAAGAACGACAATGTAAGAACGTTGAACCAAAGTGTTAGAGGGATTTGGTCGCCCGTTCATAGTTCCATAAAGCATCGGGTATAAAGTAATATAACATATATATAAAAAGCTTCATTTACTTGGGTACTTTCACCGGTAACCAGTGTGGTTCGCAGCAGTTCATGTGGACCTTGGCAACATGAACGCTACTTGTTTGGAGTATATCGACGATTTGCAGAGTATTGAGCCTCGTTTCCACAAAGAAATTGATTCTTTAATGAAAGATGTCCTGAAGACTTTGGACACTACAAGTTTACATCCTGACACACACAAAATCTTATCACAATGGTCGATACCAGAACGAACGTTGCAGAAGAGGCCCAGCTTGGATGGAACACTCTCGGGTGGTAAACGGGTCAAACTTGGTAGCAAGACAGAAGGTTTACAAATTACTAACTCGTATTTAGATCATCAACTTCTCACATTGCAGAAATTGTTACCAAAGACAATGATGAACCAGTGGGCGATAAACAACGATTGGCTAAGACAAGAGCAAACCCACCTAGCCTCTCAAGAGGAGTGGCAGGAGACGCAAAGATCTCAATTGCAGAAATATCGTGAGACTATGCAACGAGAATGTTCGTCACAGTTCGATGACTTAGATGACCAAATTATTGATACACTGATTGATAGAATTCTAGCCAAGAGTCCAAGCACGGCACTGCCTTGAGGTTGGCACCCAAACATTTGAAGTATGACGATTTGAATTTAATATATAAGTGTATTAACTGTAATGATATTTAATTCGATTATTTGTCCAAGACATCGGCGTCGTATCTTTGCTTGAACCAAGCAATGGTGTCCTCCTTAGAGGTCTTGTGGGAGTTACCAATAGTAGCCTTACATCTCTTTCTTCTGGCGACTCTAGCACCTGGTCTACCCATGACAATGTAGAAATCCATACCGAAAATACCAATGGAAGGATCGTACTTGATACCTAAATCAATATGTTCGTCAATACCGAAACCGAAGTTACCGGTGGAAGAGAAGTTTCTGTTTCTCAATTGATATTCTTTGACCTTCAAACCTCTTTCCAAGATTTCTTCAGCCTTTGGACCTCTGACGGTGACATGGACAGCAATCTTTTCGTTTCTTCTGATACCGAAAGTTCTGACAGTGTATCTGGCCTTAGATTGGACTGGAGTTTGACCAGATAATTGTTCTAAAACTTTAGAAGCTCTGGTCAATCTGTCACCAGATTCACCAACGGAGATGTTTAAGACCAATTTTTCGATCTTCAATTCACGCATAACATTTTGGGTTTTAGTAGACATCTTTGCTGTGGTTTATGGTGGTTTACTTACTCAAAATAAGACTTTTACATTTACAATTAATAATACGCAATTAACTATCGTAATAATAACCATAATATATCAATTCATTATTATGTGACGATGAGCTACTCGGAGTGAAGTTTCACACGTTGCGTTGCGTCCAGCGTGATACACTCGCATTTTTTTATTTCCGCATTAAGAAATAGATATTTCTTTTGTTTTTATGATTTTGGGGCTTGTGCTCTTGATGACAGAACAAAAATTGGTATATAATTATGTATGGATGTATAGGTCACGTGCGTGCTTAAACAGTCTCAAGTTTAATGCATCACCATCAACGATATTCTGGACCGAAACTACAAAATTGGGAACAGTTTAAATTGCCACTCATTGCCAGAACCACCCTATGGCGTAGAGTCCACAAGATCAGATTTGTCAGGACACAACCTGTATACTAAGAGCGTGAAATGCAATCGATTGTGGATAAATACGGGCAGGAAAGCCGGCTGCTAAAAGCGTTGAACTACGACGACGAAGAAGAATTGGCCAGGGATTTCATTACTGGATCGCAGCAATTTCAACAATTAGCACCATCTATCTCTTTGCCTCCCATTGCCTCGCCTCAGGAGTTTTTAAGAGCACACACTGATGACCAGACAAACCCGGACTGTACGATAAAGATTGCTCATGGGACTACCACGCTAGCGTTCAGGTTCCAAGGTGGTATTATTGTCGCGGTAGACTCTCGTGCGACTGCAGGGAATTGGGTTGCATCCCAGACAGTGAAGAAAGTTATAGAAATCAATCCCTTTTTGTTAGGTACTATGGCTGGTGGGGCAGCAGACTGTCAATATTGGGAAACTTGGTTAGGTTCTCAATGTAGGTTACATGAATTAAAGGAAAAAGAAAGAATTTCTGTAGCAGCTGCTTCAAAGATCTTAAGTAATCTAGTGTATCAGTACAAAGGTGCTGGTTTGTCTATGGGTACCATGATTTGTGGGTACACTAAGAAAGAAGGGCCCACAGTATATTATGTGGATTCTGATGGAACAAGATTGAAAGGCGATTTATTCTGTGTAGGTTCCGGACAAACGTTTGCTTACGGTGTCTTGGATTCGAATTATAAATGGGATTTGACCGTTGAAGAAGCTCTATATTTAGGGAAAAGATCTATCTTAGCTGCAGCTCATAGAGATGCTTACTCTGGTGGGTCCATAAATCTATACCACGTGACTGAGGCCGGATGGATATACCATGGTAATCATGATGTAGGGTCCACATTTTGGGATATCAAAGAGAAAGAAGGCTCTTTCAACAATGTAGTAAGTTAGTACTAATATTACCTCCTCTTAGCATATTATACGTGTGTGTATGTGTATATAACCTAACATGTGATTCGATAAGATACATCCATTGACAAGCTGTATTATTGAATTCTTTCATCATATATTAAACTATATTCATATATGATGACGACTCTGTATCATGGGAAGTAGTACTCCTATTCTTTAGTTACATCGGCATCATTATCTTCAGAAGACGTACCTGACTCTTCTTCCTCTCCGCTGCTTGAAAGATCACCATTGTTCACAACATCATCATCATCATCATCATCGTCATCATCATCATCATCATCATCACTATCACCACTATCACTACCACTACCACTACCACTTTCACTATCACTACTATCAGTAGATTCAGTACCGCTACTCGCATCAAGTGATCTCTTTTGTGGAATCGTACTATTAGTTCTATTAGGAACGGGAGTAGTACTTAAGCTCCCAGGGATCTGTTGTTTAGGTTGGAAAAATCGTGATAAAGATGATGGATCAAATGACGAAGATCCGTTTTCAGACTTTTCGGTATCATTAATGGGTTCATTATTTGTATCTTCTATCGGTTTAGTAGGTTCAGGTGCGGAATGCTCCAATCTTGTTGCAGGAATGTGTTGAGGCTGGCTAGGTGAGCCTAGGCTCGACATGGCAACTAATTGTTTGACTTTGCCGTTAGTAACTTTAGATGTTGCTGCATTGACAGCAGCAGCTAGAATTATATTTAAATGCTGTGGATTTTTATCCATTAATGCAGTAAGTGGGTTGCCTGAAATTCCTTTACCCTTGGCCGCCTGTGTAACCTGATTGATTGTCATAGCAAGCGCCTGCGTTAATATATTTGCGATAACAGGTTTTGAAAGGCCTTTCCTATCTTTTGTTAATATTATTAGTTGCTCCTGTAAGTAAGTCATGGTTCTTTGATGGTCCGTGGTAGTCTTGTTCAGATTTTTACTATTCGGTGCAGGCGTACTCGAATTTGAAGAGCTTGCTGCCCTATTTGCAGCCAAAGTTTGCGATATGTTTTGTTTCTTAGTCTTTGGCTGTTTACTTCTAGAATTGGGTTGTTTTTGTTGCTCAATACGTAATTGAGCAGCTTGAGCTTTAGCAGCGGCAGCCTCTGCTTGCTTTTTCTTTTGTTTCTCTCGTTCAGCAATATAATCTTCATCTAGACCCCATAGCCAACCTTTACCTTCTTTAGAAACTTTTCTAAATGATTTATTCAACGATAAATTGTGTCTAACTGAACTTTGCCAGCCATCCGGACAATATAAATAATATGGGAATAACTCTCTAATTCCAGCATATATTTCGGAAAGAGACATACCTTTAGGGCTAGAATATTTTCGGATGCATGTTGTTAACATCGAGGAATAAGAATGAACGGGTTTATTCCTATACTCTACAGGAATCTCTTCCAAGGTATAAACTTTCTTGGGTAGTTTTTTCGTTGTTTGTTTTTCTTTCTTTGCAGCAGTGCCTGATGTTGTTGAAGCCTTCGTCTTTTTGGAGCTCTTACTTTTCTTCGGGCTTGTAGCTCCCTTTGGATTGACTGATTCTTCGTTCTTGATTGGCATAGATGAAGGTTCAAAATTACCTTTTTCTACTTCCTGCGGACTTTTTTCATTTGATGCATTTTTATCTTGTATAGGGAGTATGAATTGGAAAGGAATTTGACCAATTTGAATTTTTGTCTTATTTTTCAATGGAACTGTGTTACCTTTTTCAACAAAGAAATCGTTAACGAAAGCGCCATTCTTTCCAATGATTGATAGTTCAAATCTGCCTGTGCCAAAATTATAAAAAATTTGAGCATGTCTCCTAGAGATCGATTTAGATGGGCCTAAATTCACATCGACTTTATGAGAGAAATCGTTTTCAGATCGACGACCAATAATCGCATGTAACGTTTGAACATAAAATGTAAAACTTTGAAAATCTAATCTAGCGTATGCATATATTGTTGATTGCTCTTTAGGAAGACTTGAAGTAGCTTCTTCTAAATTTTTATCGTTTTGGTTGTCTGAAAATCCTGGCTGTGTAGAAGTATTGTTAGTTTCGTTTTGATGAAACATGCCAGGCGTCAAAGAGTTTTGTCTCCTTGGATGCAAAATGTTATTCTTCTCTAGTATATTGGATGCTTCCTTATCGTCGAGAGTATAGTTTGTAGATGGTTGGTCAGTAACCTTATTTGTATTCGGAGATGAATCGCCGAGATGTGCTTCACCTTGAGCTTCACCTTGTGCTTCACCTTGTGCTTCTTCTTTGGATTCCATATTTGTAGTTTCATCAGCCTGATTCTCTGAATCATTACCTTTCATTGTCATATTTGTATCAGCATCTTTAGTAGTTATCGATGTATCGTTAGGCAGAGACTCCAATATTTTACTCTCTGTGTCTTCCATATTGATATCGGGTTTATTTTTCAATTCAGAATGTGTACTCATTGAGGCTCTCAGTATATCATTAGAAGAAAATAACTCGTGATCATTTCTAGAGTCAAATTCTATCAGTTTAGAAAATGTCTCATGGTCAATACCGTCAGATAACTCTATCTTCAAATCTGAAACTTCTGAGACATCGTTGATTTGATTTGATGCCTCCATGTTCGTGTCCGCAGTTGGATTTGGTTTAGAGGTGTCCAGTTCAGTCACAGCGGCAGCCTCCAATACAGGTGTGTTCTCTACCGTATTATCATTTGTAGGAGATGTGTGATTAGAGTCTGATTTCGACATTAAGGAACTCAATTCAAACTCTTTCCCTAACTGAGATATGTCAACGCTTTCGTTCGTTTTTAAAGTATTATTCTCATCAGGAACCGACGATATACTTCTAGGAGACTCTAAATCTGGTAGAGTGTGTGCGTCCGATATATGAATATCGTGTTGTTTCAATGGATCCTCATCATTTGCATGAGTGGTTAAATCCATCTTCACAAAATAAAATCACCAAATAAAACAGACAAACCAGAGAAATAAACTTGTCTACACTCACTGTATTCACTAAAAAACTCCTAAATATTAAAAAGTTTAGATTTCTAGATCAATTTATACTAATGTTACAAAGACAACAACATTCAACTACTAAGTGTCAATATAATGGAATTTGATACATCCATCGTGAAATTCATTGTTTTTGTTTATTTATTTATTTATTTCACTAAATTTTTCAATCCGTGTCTCACGATATTTTTTGGTTTAAATTTAAAGGCCTTTGATCTTTATGACTTTTAGCAAGTGTCACAAACAGCGTATACTGAGCAGCTCTAGAAAGTGGGTTGGAACCTTGTCAGTTATTCTTTGAATTCATGTTAGAATCTTTCAGTGGATCTTATCCACTTTCAAATTTCTTGCTCTGATTCTCTCCTGAGAACTCAGTACCCAATTAATATCTGAAATGATGCTATCCTTGATATCTCCTGTCTTGATATCGAAATCATCGTCGTCGAAGTTCAGAACTAGGACAATCTGTGTTAACCTTGTAAATTGTTCCCTTAGAATATAATGAATGCCGCAGATAGTACCGATGAGAAGACTTAGTTCGCGATCTAATTTCACTGCACCCAATTCATTAACTGCTAAAGACCATATTCTTTGCTCTATTAGAGATACAATAAAGTTGACAATTAATTTTAACAACTCCATGAACGCTTCATCATGCAACACATTTTGATATGGAATTATCAATGAATTCCACTTTCTTACAAAGTCATTCATTTTAGATAAGTCTTCAAAATCGTCCACGCCACTCACGTAGTCTTGTTCTGTCCCATTAACAAATTGATTATTCACTAAATGAGATCGTATTTTGTTTAACAATACGTTCTGGAATAAATATTTAATTGACCATATTTGCAATTTTGAAATCTGAGTGGTTATAATCGTCTCTGTCTTTTGAATTTTTTCTTTCAAATCAGACGCTTGTGTTTCAAAGGGAAAATTGTCTGGTAGAAGGTTGGGGTTTTCTTCTATAGTTTCTTGTGAAAGTAATCTCTTAGTGCTCTGGGTTAGTATGTACAACGTATTCACATAAATCAAATAATGATGTAAGGACAAATTGGATTCGTCGGATTCATCGTAATCTTCAGGTAAATTCTCCTGGGACACTACTGATTGGAGATTCGATTGGATATTAGCAAAAGCACCTCTAATATTAAATTTGCTTAAATTTCCTAATTTATTTTTGCCAGGATTTTGCATATACGATGTTGAGCTTGGTTCTACTGTCTTAGATACCGCCGAGTTTGCATTTACCTTGGGTGCGGGTGTATATCTCCTCAAATTAGAACTATGAAGTTGTATTTGTAAAACTTTAAAATTTGCTTGAACGTATTTCACTAAAAACTCATTTTGAACAAAGCTAATCAATTGATCTAAAAAATTGGCCAAGACAATATAATGACCAGAATTTACAGAAAAAATTAAAGTCTGCCTCGTTAGTGAAACCATGTCTTCTAAAACAGAAGTTATTGGTAAAACGTAGTCAATTTGATGATCCAGTCTTTGAGGTACAATTAAATGATTGATCGAAGGAATCTCTTCAAAGGTAATACTTCTTTCAAAAGAATCTTCCAAATTCTTAATTATAAGATCTTGGAAAATTGATAAGAACTTTTCATCTTTCAGTTTCTGAATGAATTTCCCATTTAAGATAGGTGGTGCCACATGTAGTGTCGGGTTCATGTCGGACTCATTTGCATTGTCGATTGATTTAGAAAATTCATTCCATCTTACGGAAAAAAATCTGGAATACATTGACCAATTTTGTAAAATTTGAGAAAATTCAATCAATAAATTTGTGGAAACGGTATTTTCATTCATGGTAGATAATTTTTTATCCTTGAAGTAATCTAATATTAAAGAACTTTGTAATTCCACCTCTATTTGAACTTTCTCCATGACGATCAGCATATGTTTGGCTCCATAAGTTTTTACAATAATCTTCGAGTGTTCATTTAAAATAGTGAACGCGATCTTGAAAAGATTCAATATTACAATATTAAATCCAGCAGAAACGTTAATTGCCTTCATAGTGAACTGTTGATTTTCTTCAGAGATTAAATCCGTGATGTACTTACTGTATAATTCTAAACCCGTCATCTCTTCGTTGATTAATGGGAATAAGTTGAAGAAGAAAGTCATTTGCTCGATATTCTTTGAAGCGATAGAATCCTGAAATTTTGCAATGAATAATGTTTTCAACTGATTATTCCAATTGGTGATTACCTCTTCAGGGGTGTAAGGTAATTCTGTGCTGGGGATCACTTTTTTAGCATACTCTGAAGTAATTATATGAGGTGGTAATTTTTTAATTTCATTTAAAGATGAGGCTGCTACCAAATAATTATCTTCTTTCAAAGCACCGTTGATTAGCGTAATACTATTTTTCAGTAACCTTACATCATTTAAAAAAGTTAGCATTTCTTCCAAATATATATGCTGTTGATCTGTATTATTAATTTCGTTGTGAATTGATTGTCCCGTATGATTTGATTTAGAGATCTTGGTTAATTCTGTTTGGAACTGATTTAACGAAGTAGTTAAATCAGTTCTGGATAATTCCAGCCTCCTTATGGCTCGATTATTCTCTAATTGATGTGTTTCAATAATAGAATCTAAAGTCTCTTTCGTGTCAGCATGATCGTTGTTAACAATGTCTCTTAGCTTGTTTACTTGTGATAACGTCGTTAATTTTTCTAATAGCAACGAATATTTTGCCAATTTCTCAGACAATTGGTCATCATGAGACATTGTCTATAATTAAACCTTCTATGCTAGGAATAAGAACGTTGTTCGAGGATGACAAGTCTTTTCATGAAGAGTTCAAATATCAAAGAAGAAATTGATTGTAATTATAATTATAAAAAAGTTAAAATAATACAAAATATTAGAATATAAGTGAATTAATCAAATTAAAAAGAAAGCCAACAAATTCTTATTTGTCATGTTAATATTAGTTCGTTACTGGTAATCATTCTGTTCTTGTTCAGGATCCTGTAAAATCTCTTCCTCTTCTTCCTCGTAGACTTCGTACTCCTCTGGTCTAAACGATAGACTTGGTTTCACTTGAGCATAGTCCAAAGTCCATTCATTCAAAGCTTGCTCTGCATCAATAATGATTTGTTTTGAGGCTTCGTATCCATCATAAGCAGGTCTCGTCTCACCGGGGGTTACTGGCGAGTCATCTAATAGCTCCAATAATGCTTTCCCGTAACCTGCAATCAAAGCGACTTTTTCAGAATGCTCGATCATAGAGTCAAATTGGTAATTAAATGCTGCTTTTAACTTGGAGCGTGTGATATTAGACAGTTGAGCCTCGGCAACAAGGGCTTCAGCCTCGGCTCTGACTAATTCTTGCTCTAAAATCTCGATTTTCTGTACATTAGAAGGATCCTTGTATTTCAAGAAAGCAATTTTATCAGTGATTTGTTCCTTACGCATCCTGGAAGGATGGATCGAAGTCTCAATATCTCTCACAGACTTCATCGTGAGACGGTACTGATCATACTTGTCAATAAACTGGTCGTCCAATTCGCTCATCTCATAAATCAAAACACCAAGCTTATCAGTGATGTCGGAGACATCGTCGTCGTTTTCCAGCCCCCATAACGAAAGCTGCGTAGCGGCGGCACGCCGCTCGTTCGCAGCAGTCTCCATAGAACGCAACACATTCTTCTCGATCTTCACAAGCTGAGACAGCTTTCTAGACATATCGGGGCCCAAAGCACCCGCAGTGTTTCTTCTGAAAGAGTACGCAATCCCACCTTTACCGAAAAACTTGCCTTTTGTAGAGGCAGGTGGTGGAGGAGGATTCTGCAATTGTGCAGCCGTTGGAGTTCTAGCGGTTCTCAGAGAGTAAGTCTTGTGCATATTGGTTTGCTTGGAGTCTCAACCTAGCACCATTCCACCAAAAAATGACAGGCGAATGCTCTACACATCCACCTTTCGACCATGCCAACAGTCCATATATATATGCTTCTTCACTGTCTTCGTCCCTTACAGAAGAAGGGGCATCACGTGCACACACCACCGCAACACGTCCCTTAATCGCAAACCCCCTATTTGCGTCAGCCCTAGCCAGCCCTAAGCAGCCCTCGTCAGCCCTAAGCAGCCGTGCGTAGCCCTACACAGCCGCGGCACCATGGGCGTCTAAGCGCATAGAGAGGCTTTGACATCGTTGGCTCCTGCAAACACCCCATCGTCAGCTGACATGTTCACGATATACTGCTCTCTACTACGTCGTACCAGTGTGGTAAGTCCGTCTTCACTAGCACTGTCGCCTATCGCGGGCGGAGGCAGCCGTGAATTAAAGTGCGCGCTATTCCTTTGACGCAAAAGGTTGCACGTGCATTTCACGTGGCTGAGTAAGTAATACCCGGGGCTGACACGACTTGTTTGCTGGGCTTTTGACGCGACTGTGATGCTGGTTACATGATGGCTTACATCTACATGTGTATATACATACATATATATATATATATTTATATATGTAGTATGGCATAATCATCGCATATTTTCTTGGCGTGCGATATTTCGATTATATTCATAGTCATAACACTTTGCAGAGTCTCTTATCAGTTAAAGGGTCATGAGTAACTTACATACTCCCCCGACATCGCCACAGACAGCGGTTGGCACTCTCGGTAGTAGGGCGTCTCGAATGCCAAGCCGAAGAAAATCTAAACGTCAGACTACAGTTCCATTATCGCCGGAGATTGCCATAGCGAGTGTCTTTGCTAAAGATAATCAGGATGATAGTACTCCTCTGGAGTTTCCTTATTCGTCTTCTTTGGATTATTTGCAAGAGGATTTGAAGATCGATATTTGTCCACCTCTAAATACATTCAGTCCTGTAGAGAGCATGTTTGATTCTTTACCGTTTTTATCCAGTGGTCATCAGAGTTCTGATTTGAAGCAGTGGTTCTGTGTAAACCCAGACTATGACTTGTTGTTGAATGCCGATCTCACGCTAGGTGCTATTATTGGTAAAGGGAACTATTCTCATGTTTGTGAGTTTAATAATGATAAATCGTTGGTGATTAAGTTCCCGCTAATGGAAAACAAGTCAAAGACCATATTGAACGAAGCCTATGTTCTTAGCTATTTGAATTACTGCCAAACGTTTAACGAGTGTCCGAATGTGATTCGTTTGAAAGCGTTATCGTACATGAGTAAAAAACAGTACTCCAGGTTAAGGTCTACGGACGTAGTACCTAGTCTTTTCTTACCAAAATATGAAACAAATTTATCATCATTGATTAAGAATTCAAGCGAGGCGCCAACCAGTTTGAAAGATAGGAGGCAATTGTGGTGGTTATGTTTTCAACAGCTAACAAAGGCTTTGGAATTTTTGCAAGATAATTTTGTCACTCATGGTGATGTGAAGACAGCAAATATTCTTTTTCAATCAAACCAGACTTTCATACTTTGCGACTTCACTGCTTCCACTATTGCTTTACCTCATTTGAAAAATAACTCCAGTAGTAACCAATTTGACGCCACTTTAGAGTACTGTCCGCCAGACTTTCAATCAAGCCCTACGGATAGGCCGAGCCATCTAGGTGAGAGAGATTTTTATGCATTGGGGCTTTGCCTCTTGGCCATTATTACGCAGCACGAGCCGTATAAGCAACTGTATTCAAATACTCATGATTCAAATATATTCTCTTCGATGCAGTACACTCAGTGGCTGATCAATATCATCAATCAAAAAAACCCATTTCAATATAATATCTTTGACGATAGTATTTACAGGGACTGGAGTCAAGAATTATCAATCCTGAAAAGAATACTTTACGAAAGAGTATCTGTTAAAGAATGTATTAATAAATATTCCATTGTATAACTTCACAAAAAAAAAAAATGTTCTATATCGTTTCACCGTTTATAATTGCATTTAGCCGTCTCTCTTTCTCCATGTCCATCTTCCTCGTGTTGATTTCGTAATCTTTCCTTATATATATTCGTTTCTTCATTGTATCATTATAAAAATCGTCATAATAGAATTTAGGATGAGTCAAATCACAATTTTTCCCCAGTGGGCAAAACCCTGTCACATACCTTTGACATATGACTCTCTTAATATGCTTCTTGCTACATTTAGGTCCATCCATACAAAATCCAAGATCATAATACTCACATTCTGGCATTTTCCCCTGGGCATCGATATGGAGATATGGACACTCAGGACCTTGAGTGCAGTACCCATTCTTGGTGAAAAAGACACATTCGGGCATCTTTCTTAAATTGTATTCATGCAAGTATTCGCATTGATCACCTTTCTTACAAAGCCCACGTAGCCAGTGTCGGCACACGATCTTATTTTTGAAATTTGATAAAACATGTTTCTTAGGACACGATGCGCCTCGAGGGCAAGATGAGAGACCAATCTTTGGGTCATAATCTTCACAGACTGGACGATCAGGGTCTCGACTAAACTCATATTCTTGTTTTAAAAAAGGCTCAAATTTGAAGCTGTATCCGCTTGTATCAAAATGAACTAGCGACATACGGTTAAATAGTCGTTAATACTACAGTGTATAGCCCAATAGCCGGTACGTAAATGGTAACGTGCAACTATTCAACTGCTAATGTGGCATTGAATTGTTCATTATTCATCTTTATATCGAAACATTTATAAATATGTGTGGTTACCCTGAAACTAGTTTTTTATAATAATTGAGAATTGGAACTTTAAGCGAATTAAAGGTTTGCCACACACCAACACACATCAACATATGGAAACTTGAGTTTCTTTGATACTGGCTAATTGAGGTAAACATAGTACAATGGGTGAAGAGAAGAAGAGGAATAACAAGGTGGAAGTAGAAGATGAAGACGAGATTATAAATGAGCCTACGATCCCATTAGTTCCGAGTTATGAACTTGCAGATAAAGTGTTCTTATTGACATTGAATACTTTGTCTGAGGAAGAAACAAAGGAAATTGAATCTTTTATATTGGAGGCCATTAATAAGGACTCTATGGCACCTTACTATAAACATCTAACACAAAAGAAATTGTTACAATTCAATGAAGAGGTGTATAAAAAATTATGTGATAGCAACAGTGTAAAGATCCAAGAATTGAAGGATAAAATAGAAGAAATCGAGTCTAACGATGAAGGGGCTCTGGAAGTAGCCACCGCGTGGATTGCATTAGGATCCTACTATACGCAGATTGGTGACTTTACTAACGCTAAAACGATTCTTTTAGGTAAAGCGATGGAGTCGGCCATTTCGTTGGGATCTAAAATCGATATTCTTTTTTTAATTGTAAGACTAGCTTTCTTTTACGATGATCAATTATATGTTAAAGAAAAATTGGTTGAGATTGAATCCTTGATTGAGAAAGGTGGTGATTGGGAAAGGAGAAATAGATACAAGACTTATATGGGATTACATTCTTTAGCTATAAGAGATTTTAATAAAGCTGCTGAGTTATTAGTTGATTCTTTAGCGACATTCACTTCTGTGGAATTAACGTCTTATGAGAATATTGCTACTTATGCTAGCGTAGCTGGATTGTTTGCCTTAGAAAGAACAGATCTGAAGTCAAAAGTCATTGACTCCTCGGAACTGTTATCGATAATGACATCAACGCCCGCTTTACAATCGATTTCTTCATTGACTATTGCTCTTTACACTTCTGATTATGCTAGTTTTTTCCCTTACTTGTTAGAAACCTATGATAAGGTGCTAATACCTTGTAGATACTTAAACAGGCATTCTGATTTTTTTGTCAGAGAGATGAGAAGAAAGGTTTATGCACAACTATTAGACTCTTACAAGATTTTGTCATTAAGATCAATGGCCAGTGCTTTTGGTGTATCTGTTGAGTTCTTAGATAACGATTTGAGTAAATTTATTCCAAATAAAAAACTAAATTGTGTCATCGATAGGGTTAATGGGATTGTAGAGACTAATAGACCGGATAATAAGAACGCTCAATATCATTTATTAGTGAAGCAAGGTGACGGATTGTTAACCAAGTTACAGAAATACGAAGCTACCGTCAAACTATCAGGATCTGATAGAACAATCTAAAATATTCTAAGGAAAAAGTTAGAAGATGGGCCTAAGAATGAGGAGATGCATAAGAAAATTAATTGATTATACTTTTAAATTTATATATATATGTATGTATGATCATTAAAGATTTTAGTCAAATAACTCGAATATAGTTGACTGAGTACATAATATAAAAAAAAACTTACGGAAATTAAATAGAATTTAAAAAAAACTTCTAATCTCTTAATAAAACGAATATGAATGAAGTTAAAGCCTAATTCATAGGCAGTAAACATTAGCAATAAAAATAAAATATAAAAGGGTTAACGCTCATCTAAAAAAAACCAATCATTGGCAATGAGTCGGATACTGTATTTAAATGCCAATGTATTCTTTATGCCTCCTTAGCTTAGTGGTAGAGCGTTGCACTTGTAATGCAAAGGTCGCTAGTTCAATTCTGGCAGGTGGCATATTTTTTTTGCTATATTACGTGTAGCTTTTTATTATAGTAAGCAGTTCTTCTTAACAATATGGAACATTATTGCCAATTTTATGAATGGCTGCCAAATTTCAACAGGTTGGAAAGTCATATATTTATCTAATTCAAGGTGGTTAGTTTTGAGTTGAATCATATAGTTGCTTCTTACACATATTGGCCACTCAGAAGCGACATAATATGGAAACTTCTGGAGACAATGCATTTACAGAACCCAATCCTAAAGTATATCGTCTGCGGAAGAAGAACTTCCAAAGAAATTTAGTGACTAATTTGAACCTATTAGGTTACATATTAATAGCATTACAACACATTAAATTTGGATCATCTTTTTTGACTTTACTAATAAGATTTGGCACACAAACTCTTATATCCTCTCCATTTCCTGATGAAACACAGCTGATTAGGATAACCCAAAGGAGCAGAGCTGATAATGCTGAGGAAAACACGAATCCTGACACTCCATTACCAGGCTTTAATATGCCAGGTTCATTTTTGTCAAGTACTGAAATAACTACAAATAATGAAACGATAGACGAAACTGCTATTTCTAACGATATTCTTAATTTAAAGAAAAAGATAAGATTATTTCTATTCCATTTGACACTGACATTTAACGTTTTTTTGGTCATTTATACTATTTTGTTTCCCAAGAATTTTATGGATGGGATTTATGGTGATTTACTTCATGACGGTACGTTGAGCCCGCTCACACCTTCTCCTTTCAACAACGAAAATGGGCTTATAGAGGGAGAAAGAAGATTAGGAGTTTTTCTACAAATTGTAGGTGAAACTCTTCCATCCACTAATTTCACGGGAAATTTGAGTGTATTATTTTACGATATTACGATATTGATCAGCCAATTTACTCTATTTATATTGACATGCGTAAATTTTGTTGACCTAGGTTACGAAGAAGTTGAAGATGAAAATGAAGCATTTAGCGACGGTTATGATGGAACAGTATTTGTCACACAAATTGATTATTCAAAGGCATTCCTACATATATTTGAAGATGTTACTTAGTAAATGTTTTCAGAACTAGACATTCTCCTTGTATTTGATGTTGATTCACGCACGCACACACACATATATATATATAGGTAGTACATTACAATTAATACATGTGCACTCTAATGGTTAAAACGTAATTGAATAGTAAACTATTGACCAATTGGACAATTTCTCAAATGCTCTGCTTTATTCTTCAATATTCTCACTGATTTAAAAAATATTTCTTCAGGAGGCATAGCACCAGTACTCTCAACATTGAAAATGAAATGGTTTCTTACTCTGCCTAATTTTACTTTATCAGCAAATTCTTCATGTCTTAATACCTCTCTTGAAACCGTATCCTTTCTGGCGTTCTTTACAAAAGCTTCACCGTTCTCATTAATACCAATGACACCTTCTGGGAAACATTTTTGAAATCTTTCAGCAGAATCGCCCGTTATTGGTTGTTTGATTGCAATATGAGGTAAGAGTCTATAGGAAGCAGTAGATACAGGTGAGAATTTTGCGTGATCACTTCCAACACCCAATATACAATGGATTCTAAGAGAAATTTCTTGTCCAGGTCTCAATTTAGCTAATAAGATATCTGGATCAGCAGGTACTACTGGATTTGTGGCAAATGCTTCTACTTGTTTCCCTTGAGGTTCAAACACTAAATCACGAGCATATATATGTGCATTATGATACAAAATCTTTGGATCTGTACAACCCTCTGGAGCATCGAGGTTTCTTGTACATTTAACATTCAATGTTAGCACAATAGTATTATCATCTGTAAATTTCTCATCTTCAGAAACAGTATTATCAATCCATGATAAAGCGTCAGGATCCACTTTCAATGGGATTAACCCAATTCTATGAGCAAGAACTTCGTCTTGAATCACTGATGTGTTGTTAAGAACATAGACGTACTCTGCGGCCACAGATGGTACTTCTGATATCATTATACGACGGAAAGCATTGGCAATTGAGGCATCTATATTGATCAAATCAAAATTAGCATCTCTATTCTCCAAAGAAAAGAGCTTAACATCGAAATCTTGTTTGAATTTTTCAACATCCCAAGCAAGATCATCGTCATTACTGTACCCAGGAAAATCTGTAGACGTCGTATTCGTCACACGATTATACTCAATACCAACAATGTTATCAGGCATCGCTTGGGGTCTTTCAATTAAAGGATGCTCACAAAGGAAGCCAGGAATTGAATAATTTACAACTACTATCAACTATGAAGCTCATCGCATCTAAATAATTTTTTTTTTCACTTATTAAAATTTTTTCTTAGTAATACGCTATATTAGCCATTCAGTATATAAATTAGTTACAAGTGAATTCAAGTGAGTCTGATTTCAAAATTCATTTTCTTCATCGTCAGTATCAAGCTTTCTGCGACCGCCACTGTTTCTTAATTCTGAAATCTTTGTAGCATCAGTTTGTCTTTTCATTTTCTTTGTCATTCTAGCGATTTCTTCTTCTGCGTCTTGACTTTCAGCTTGAGCATATTGCATCACTAACCTACGGCCTAGCAAATGTACTCCTTGTAATTGGTCCATGGCGTTTTCAGCTTCTTTAGGAAGCAAGAATTCAACAAATGCGAAACCTCTAGCAGATTTATCAAATTTTTTAGGTACTCTAACAGATTTTAGTTGACCAAATGAATTAAATAATTCGAATACATCTTTTCTAGTGGCTTCAAATGGTAAATTCTTAACAATAATCTTACCGCTCTTATTACCTTTAACTTTCTTAGATGAGTTGTTCGTGTTAGCTTGTCTATGAGAGAGTTTTAACTGTATTTTATGCCCATCAATGACTTCTCCATCCATAGCCGAGATAACAGCCTCAGCTTGTTCTTTGGTTCTAAACTCCGCAAATCCAAACCCCATGGATAATGTTCTATCTGGATTCTTAGGATCAGGTTTTGTTTTTACCTGTGTGACAACGAATCCATTAAATTTCTTGAACCTAGCAGTTAAATCCATATTTGAAGTAGTAAAATTCAAATTTTTAATGAAGATAGACACAGTAGGTCCATCAATTACGTTTATATCATCCTCATTTGAAACTTTGTTTGACTCGTCATTTTTACTAGGTTGTGAATCCATTATATCTGAGACGTTAGTTTTCACTTCTTTGGCCACAACTGGGCTCTTTTGCTCATCTAACAATTCTTCTTGTTTAGCATCTCTGGTGAAACAATCCTTGGGACCTTTCTCTAAATATATGATACCATCTTTAAACCTTTTAAAAGCTAATTTGGTAAATGCTGCTCTTGCTGATGTACGGTCCCTATACTGAATCATCGCTATGGTACCTGAAGGAGGCATTAAAAATCGTTCTAGTTTACCGAAGGGTAAAAATAACTCACCTAACTCTTCTCTTGTGGTGCCGAATGGGAAATTCTTAACTAGAATCACAGTATCGTCCTTCTGCTCATTCGATCTCATAGTGGAAAATTTTACTAAATCAACACCTTTATCTTCAAAATATTTTCTTACATCTGAAATAACAGATGCTTCTGCCAAAGCTTGTTTTACAGCAGAACTAGAATTTTCAGCATCAATTAATTCTGATTTTTGCAAACCTAATTTAGAAGCCACGCTACCTAACACAGCGTCTTGATTCATGTACAACGAATTCCATGAAAACGTTTGCCGTGATGCTTGAGCTTTTCTCTTCAGTTCTTTCTGTTTCTTTAGAGGCATATTTTTCATATCAAATTCATCTAATCTATGTGTTTTTTTAGCGTCACCTGGTAGGATATGAAGTAATCTACCTTGGAAAATTTGTTTATCCAATTCAATATATGCTTTCACAGCATCTTCAGGGTTTGTAAATAAAATGTAAGCAAATCCTTTTGATTTGCCTGTTCTTGTATCTAGCGCAACGTGTACTTCTTCTAATTCACCGAATGAACTAAACAAAGTTTTAAAGTCTTCCTCAGTGGACGTATAAAGGATATTTCTCAAGAAGAGTCTACCAGTTTCACTGATTTTTTGTAGAGCAATTTCTTCTTCTGTAAAATTTGGTTTTTCAACTTCAGGTTTCAGTTGAGGTTGTGCAACCATGGTACTAGCTTCTGTATTTACATTAGTAGTCTCTGCAGGCATCCTGCTCACTGGCTCGTTTTCTCCCTCTCTAATTCTTACTCTTTTCTGTTTTAGCCAATCAAGATCTGTGACCGATTCATCAATTGCTAAATTATTTGTAACCTCTGTAGTTTCCGACTCAAGATCCTGAAGTGACACCATAGGCTCAGCTTCTGTCTCTTCGACTTTATCAACATTAAATGTTTCGTAGTCGTCTTCACTAGCATCCTCATCGTCTTGCTTCATAGCCAATGCGTGTGCTAGTAAAGAATTCGAAGGCTCAGGCTCGTTATCATTTTCAACAGCGTTAGTTGGCTCTTGTAATTCTTTTACACTAGAAACACTTTCCCAGGATGCCACTTGAGAGTTTGGTTTCATAGCATCCATAAACTCCAGTAGTTTCTTATCCTTCTCAATCTCTGCACTAACATTAGGCTTGTACCTCGAGGGTGCCTCAGGCTTCAACTTCTTAGCGTTCTCTTGCAACAAATGATCTTCCTGGTCTCTCATCCGTTTCCACAACTCTCTTCGCTTCTCCTTCATAGATTTAGGCACCATAGGGTCAGCAAAACTTTTAGCCATACTAACTTCCAACTTCGCTGTGTTGATATAGGATCCATCAAAATACTGCACAGCATCGAAGGCATCATCCTCATTGTGAAACCCTACAAACGCAAACCGCCGGCTGTTCCCATCACGGTCCTTGAGAATCTTCACATCCGTAATAAAATCACCAACATTACTAGTCTGATGCCTCTGAATCAGCCTTTTCGAGAAGTGCTCTTTCAATTTATCATCTGTGAGATACACAGGTAACCCTTTCACAATAATACGAGACATTTGTGATAACTTTGGATTCAACTCTCTCAACACTGATTGTAGCGATGAGATGAGCAGCTCATCGTGGAATCGAGCTCTTTTCAATTTTGAAAAATTTTTGAGAATTAACCCTTTTAGGAAACCCGTCTTAACGATAGAATGGCATCACCTCAGAAGTTGGACGAGGATGGCAGTACACACGAGTGTGACAAGCCAGGAACAAAAATGGCTTGCACTGTGGTGAGCAGTAAAGTCAATTGGTACTTCTTCAAGTTTCAATGACTCTAGCGGCTCTGCGTGTATGACACACAACGCTTCCAGATACGCAATTGCATGGTAGACTTTTTCTTATAAAGATGCTTCGGACAAGTGAAAAAATTATTACACTAAATGGAAGAGTAACAGTTACAATTGATATTTGAATTGTTATGCTTGCCAGTAGAGGAGTATAAATCGTTGTGTCCAGATGAGTGATTTAGATAAGTTGCCACCAGTGGATCCTGTCACTGGTGAAGTGATTATTAACCCGTTGAAAGAAGACGGTACTGCTAAGACTCCAAAGGAGATTGAAAAAGAGAAGAAGAAACTTGAAAAATTATTGAAGTTTGCTGCCAAACAAGCCAAGAAAGCTAGTGCTTCGAATACTGTGTCTAAGAAATCTCAAAAAGTGAAGAAAGAAGTTGCACCAACCCCGGAGTTCATCGATAAGACTGTCGCTGGTGAGAAAAAAATCTTGGTTTCGTTAGACGATCCATCTTTGAAAGCTTACAATCCTGCGAATGTCGAGAGTTCTTGGTACGATTGGTGGGTGAAGGCTGGTTTTTTTGAACCTGAGTTCACCAAAGATGGTAAAGTGAAGCCAGAGGGCTTATTTTGTATTCCGTGTCCTCCACCTAACGTTACTGGTGCTTTACATATTGGTCATGCTTTAACCATTTCCATCCAAGACTCTTTAATTAGATATTATAGAATGAAAGGCAAAACCGTTTTATTCTTACCTGGATTTGACCATGCAGGTATTGCCACACAGTCTGTGGTGGAAAAACAAATGTGGGCTAAGGATAAGAAGACAAGACATGACTATGGCAGAGAAGCCTTTGTAGAGAAAGTTTGGGAATGGAAAGATGAGTACCATAAGAAGATTAAGAACCAAATCAAAAATCTAGGTGCTTCTTATGATTGGACAAGAGAAGCGTTCACTTTGGATCCATCTCTAACTAAAGCTGTGATCGAGGCTTTTGTTAAATTGCATGATGATGGTACCATATATAGAGCCTCTCGGTTAGTGAACTGGTCAGTAAAATTAAACACTGCAATTTCAAATCTAGAAGTGGAAAATAAAGATGTGAAAGGCAGAACTTTATTATCTGTTCCTAATTATGATGAGAAAGTAGAATTTGGTGTGCTAACTTCTTTTGCTTACCCCGTGGTTGATTCTCCAACAAATGAAAAAATCATTATTGCCACTACAAGACCTGAGACAATGTTTGGTGATACTGGTATTGCAGTTCATCCAGATGATCCACGTTACACTCATTTACATGGCAAATTCGTGAAACATCCTTTCTTGCCAAGAACTTTCCCGATTGTGTTAGACAAAGAAGCCGTTGATATGGAATTTGGTACAGGTGCTGTGAAGATTACCCCAGCACATGATCAAAACGATTACAACACAGGTAAACGTCATAATTTAGAATTCATTAATATCTTAACAGACGATGGTTTGTTAAATGAGAACTGTGGGTCCGAATGGGAAGGTATGAAGAGATTTGATGCAAGAAAGAAAGTGATTGCAAAATTAAAGGAAGTTGGCCTATACATCGGACAGGAGGATAATGAAATGACTATTCCAACTTGCTCCAGATCTGGAGATGTTATTGAACCTCTTTTGAAACCACAATGGTGGGTTGCTCAGAGTGATATGGCCAAAGAAGCCATTAAAGTTGTTAAGAATGGTGATATTACCATCACACCAAAATCTTCTGAAGCAGAATATTTCCATTGGCTAGAAAATATTCAAGATTGGTGTATTTCGAGACAGCTTTGGTGGGGACATCGTTGTCCTGTTTACTTCATTCATATTGAAGGTGAAGAGAACTCTCAAAATGATGATGCTTATTGGGTTGCTGGGAGAGATATAAAGGAAGCAGAAGTGAAGGCTAAGGCTAAATTTCCTAACGCTAAATTCACATTAGAACAAGATGAGGATGTGTTAGATACTTGGTTTTCTTCTGGGTTATGGCCGTTCTCTACTTTAGGATGGCCTGAAAAGACGCAAGACTTAGAAAATTTTTATCCATTCTCTATGTTAGAGACCGGTTGGGATATTCTTTTCTTCTGGGTTAGTAGAATGATCTTACTAGGCCTTAAGTTAACTGGATCCATCCCATTCAAAGAAGTGTTTTGCCATTCTTTAGTACGTGATGCTCAGGGTCGTAAAATGTCCAAATCTTTGGGTAACGTAGTGGATCCACTTGATGTGATTTCTGGTATTAAATTAAATGACCTACATGCTAAGTTATTACAAGGTAATTTGGACCCAAGAGAAGTGGAAAAGGCTAAACTTGGACAACAAGAATCATACCCATCTGGTATCCCACAATGTGGCACTGATGCTATGAGGTTTGCCTTGTGTGCTTATACCACTGGTGGTCGTGACATTAATTTGGATATCTTAAGAGTGGAAGGTTACAGAAAGTTTTGTAACAAAATCTACCAAGCTACTAAGTTTGCTTTAATGAAATTAGGCGACGACTATTCTCCACCTGCGGAGGAAAAATTGTCTGGGAATGAATCTTTAGTAGAGAAATGGATTTTACATAACTTGACTGAAACTTCAAAAAATGTTAACGAAGCTTTAGAGAAGCGTGATTTCTTCAACAGTACAAATTACATTTACGAATTCTGGTACTTGATTTGTGACGTTTACATTGAAAATTCCAAATATTTGATCCAGGAAGGGTCTGCTACGGAGAGTAAGTCTGCCAAAGATACTTTGTATACTTTACTTGATAATGCCTTGAGATTAATTCATCCATTTATGCCCTTCATCTCTGAGGAAATGTGGCAAAGATTACCTAAGAGATCTTCTGAATTATCTGAAACTATTGTGAAGGCCCGCTACCCAGTGTATGTAGCAGAATACGACGATGCACAAGCCTACCAAGCCTATGAATTGATTTTAAACATTACCAAAGAGGCACGTTCTTTGTTAGCAGAATACAACATCTTAAAGAACGGTGAAGTGTTTGTTGAATGCCAGGATAAAGAAGCTTTTACTACCTGCGAATCTCAAAAGGACTCTATTGTGTCTTTGATTAAAGCCATTAACAAGGTTACTGTTGTCAATACTTCTAAAGAGATCCCAGAAGGTTGTGTATTGAAAGCTGTCAATTTAGACGTCAACGTTCATTTATTAGTGAAAGGCCACATTGACATCGATGCAGAGATCCTGAAAGTAAATAAAAAATTAGAAAAAGCTACCAAGACGAAGGAAAACCTAGAAAAGACTATTAATAGCTCAGGTTACGAGTCTAAAGCGACGACACAAGCTAAGGAGAGCGATAAATTGAAATTAGAAACTTCAGTGGCAGAGATCGAAGGATTGGCTGCTACCATCAGAAATTTGGAACAATTGAAGTTGTAATTACATTTATAGATTTGTATGTGTTTCTTTTTAATATACTGTTCTTTATTGTACTTAGATTCACTGGTAAAATAACAAACTTGAGACAATGAAAAATTGTCAAAAAAACGTACCACGAAATAATTTTACCTCATTAACAATTTGATTATAGTCATTGAAGACACGCTAAAATATACTGATAGAACATAAGCTGTAAGCAGGTGTGGACATATATCTATCAATTGTACAGTATGGTTAAACAAGTAACAAGTTCAGATGTATTATGGTACATTCCTAATCAAATTGGTTACCTACGTGTGATCACTGCCGTTCTATCCTTTATGGCTATGGCCAACCATCCAGTGTATACTGCTATCTTATACACGATAAGCTGTTTATTAGATGCTCTTGATGGAACCATGGCTAGAAAATACAACCAGGTGAGCCGTTTGGGAGCTGTTCTGGATATGATTACTGATAGGTCAACGACTTCGGGTCTAATGTGTTTTCTGTCTGTAAAATTCCCTCAATACTGTGTTATCTTCCAAGTGCTACTAGGCTTAGATCTTTCTAGCCACTACATGCACATGTATGCCACGGTCAGTGGCGGCGATTCGTCGCACAAGAATATTACTAAAGAATCTTCAAAATTATTACACTTGTATTACACTAGAAGAGACGTCCTATTCACTGTATGTTTCTTCAACGAAACTTTTTACGGTGGCTTATACATGATGGCTTTCGAAGAACTTGCCACGTTGGGCCGTATAATAGTGGTCGTAAGTCTTCCATTATATTTATTTAAACAAGCTACCAATGTGATTCAAATGCAAAGAGCTGCATTATTGTTAGCAGAATCAGACGCTAAAGAAGCCACAAGAAGATTGAACAAAGATTGAGGACCCAACCGTTCGTATCTTCAAAGGCTTCGAACTCTAGTACACCGTGTTACCCTCTCGCGTTTTCTACGGCGCACTACTTCCGTTATGTATTCATCGACTTTATCGTGTTTTGATTTTCTTTCCTTTCGAGATTCTTATATAAGCCATAGGTTCTCTATGGGGTTATCGCTTATTAATTGATTGTAAGTTTGGTAATCATTCGTGTCAGAAGTGCCAAAAAGGATTCTTCCAAAATTTCAGTTCAATGGATTCGGTAATTCAATTTCTTTTACAATTGGAGTCCCCTGTAGGTGACTCCTGGAAACATTTATTACAGCGATACTCTATCGTGGAATCGGATTCTATATTGAATAATTTTCATTCTATTGTATACATATCTTTTTTTTATCATCTTATCTTCCTCATTGGATTCAAATTGGTTTTCCCATTTTTGTTCCAAAACATTATTGTGGAGAAAAGGGCAAAGAGGAAGCTCTGTATTCAAAGTTCTATTCGTGTGGTATCTTTTTTGCAAACTATAATAGTTTTGCAACTCTCAATTAATTTCTTATGGTTTCGGAGTTATAGGTATGACACTAGTGAATCTCGAATTTTCGGCGAATCTTTGGAGACTCGTAACGTGTGCGTTTTTGCGCTAGGTTACTTCATTTGGGACACTTACATCTCATTAAAGTATTCTACTGTCGCATTTGCCATTCATGGACTGGTCTCCACGGTAGTTTATTTTATTGGATTAAAACCTTATTTACAATACTACGCTCCAGTGTTTTTGATCTTTGAAATCTCCAACCCATTCCTAAATTTAAGATGGTTTGGCAATCAATTGCTAAAGGACAACACAAACAAGTTTTGGACGTTTTTAATCACTGCGAACAACCTGATCTTCTTATTTACCTTCTTTTTCGGCAGAATCGTATGGGGTTGGTACCAAATAGTAAGGCTTTGTTGGGATTTTTACACTGTGAGCCAGGATCCCCAATTCAAACTGATTGATACTCTCGTGATTGTGTCTGGAAACATCATCTTAGACATACTAAACGCAATCTGGTTCAGTAAGATGTTGCAAGTGGCCTATCTCACCATAACTGGTAAGAATAAGCGTCCGCAAGCGAAACCCTAGATACAAACCCTAGACTCAATACCCTAGGTACAACCCTATGTACAAACCCTAGGTCACGACGCTAGGGCATGCACCCTGCTGCTTCCCCGGATTTTTGCAACCTCGGCCGAAACGCGGGACGCTGCAAAAATCTGGGGAAGTTGTCTGGGCCACAATCACCGAAACTCGGATGCCCATGATCAGGCGATTTCTGCTTAAATAAGATGATTTGCTCTTTTTGTCCCCACATATCTTTGTTGGAATCAAACCACAACGTTACTGAAAGACTACGGATGACACGCACCTCTGTGATAGCCTCACAGCAATTAGGGCCCCTCTTTAGTGGAGGCCTTTGTGATGGAAACTTTATCTTTCGATCCTTTCCCTTTCTCGAATGATGAATTACTGTACAAGGTACCCCACCTCCCCACTACCATATAGTATAAATAGATGAAAATTTGTCTGAACTCAGTAGTATGCGTTTCAGCTCTCAATCGTTTGCATTTTTCAACTTCAGATTCTGCTCTCATAAATTGACAAAGCATTGCCATATGACAGAAGAAATTGTATTTAAGGATAAGTATCGCCAGGAGTCTGAGACTGTTGAAATCCCATCGGATCTTTCACACTCAGATTTGGTGCCTGAAAAGACCTTTTCTCGTACCGTTCGGTCTAAGAGGGGTTCGATCACTTCGGAGGATCGTAGGTCACCGTATCACGTAAGTGTTCCTATTCCTCACGGAAAGCCCAGGAGTGGGTCGCAATCTGGTACCACTAGTGCTGATCAACTCCATGACTTCGTAAGAGAGTATCCAACCGATATCCTCATTGATAGATTTGATAAATGGAGAAAGATTTTGAAAAGTTTGATTGGATATTTTAAAGAGGTAGGTAAGGGTCACGAGCAAATTGCTAGAGTACACACATCGATGTATCAATCTATTAAATTTGGGTTTATTTCAGATATCTCTGAAGGCTCAGGTGCTGTAGTGGACCCTTTGATGGGGGTTCACACGGTGGGGAAAAGACCGCAAAAGGAATTCAATAAGATATCTGCAGCGGCACAGAAGGCAGAGGCCATGGCCCATGTCTCCACAGATGACGAAGATGAGTCTGGATCAAGCGTTGGCGCCATTGAAAGTGGTCACGATAGTGCATTTTCCGGGTTCATGAGTTTTGGCTCGGGATCGATCCAAGATATTCAAGTTCTTTTGAAAAAGTACCATACTTCTTTAGCAAGCCAAAACTTTAAAATTTCACAGGATATTGTTTTGACTTTGATTCCTAAACTAGAGGCATTGAAGAAAGATCTTTCTACTAAAGTGAAAGATATTAAATCGTTGCATGATGATTTCAACACTAACTTATCTGCTCATATGTCATTGACTTCCAAGTTAATCAATAAATATGAACAATCTGTTCAATTTGCCACCACGGGTGCAACAACAGACTCTAAGGGGAAAGCCATAGATCCCGACGCCAAGCTGGATCCATTTTTATTAAAGTTGCAGTTGGATTTGCAATTGAAGCGGCAATTAAATGAAGAAAATTATTTGAGAGAAGCTTATTTGAACTTGCAAACTTCTGGGTTGCAATTAGAAAAAATTGTAATGTCCACAATTCAATTTATTCTACAAAGATACTCTGCAATTATCGACTCTGAGTCTAGAATGGCGATTAAGACTCTATGCCAGGAGCTACAAAAAGGTTTATTATGCAAACCTCCAGCCGCTGAGTGGGACCACTTTGTCACCCATCATCCTTCATGCCTAATGAATTGGACTTCTGCGGCGCCAATCCCAACACCAAGAAAATCTTCAGAGATTATGTATCCACACATCAAGGCTTTGGTCTCAAAAGTTATCAAAGCTGGATATCTTTTAAACAAATCAGAGACAGCCAAATCCTTTAACAAGAACTATTTTGTGCTAACACCAAATTATTTACATGAGTTTAGACCAAGTGACTCGTTTCAAAAACACAATAACCAAGAGCTATTACCTACCATCGCAGACGCGGAGAGAGGCCATCTAAGTCTTTATGCTAGTATCCCATTGAACACGGTAAGAGTGCTAGAATCGTCTGAAGATCAATTTGTCATTCAAGGGGAAGCACAATTTAATGTTAGAGCCAAAGATCAAGCACCCATCGTGCCTACAGGACAACGCAGTGGTTCTACTTCATCTGCCGCGTCAAATTCATCAAATGATTCTAAGAATTCAGCACCAAAATTAGGATTGACAAGGATCTTAAGTGGAGGAAGTAAGAAACATTCAAACGAAAATAGCTCGATAGTATCCACCACATTAATGCCTGTTTCCACAAATATGGAATTGAATAAGCATATCACATGGACTTTTGCACCAATTAGTGCGACGACGTCAGATGATACCAAATCATTTAAAAGATGGGTATCTGAGATCAAGAATCTTTCTGACAAGATATCTGCTGCTGACCGTGTCAAGTACATGGAATCCCGTGTTCAAAAATACAGAGCTTCTATTAGTGGACCTCTAGCTGACCGTGAGTACAGGCATGCTATCGGGAATAAAAACTCTAACGCTTCTTCACCCTTACACGAACATATGGATTCTAATGCGAATGGTTACTTCGAATCGAAGCCGGTCATGTAGTGAATGTGCCGTGGAAACTTGTCTTCTAAGCGCGTAGCCTAAATAATTTATGTTATGTATATATTCTTAAATAATGAGCTGTTTTAAACGATATTTAAAGATACAGACATCTAAAGTCAATTGAACCCATCCCATCAGTGAGAAGAAACATATCATCGGTATAGCTTGCTAACATGATTGCGAAAATATCTAAAGAATTATTGAATGAGTTAATCATTCCAAAGAAGTCAAATAAAATTTCTAACATCACTATAAAACCCATCATAGAATCTCCAGTGCTAACAAAGTTAGAACGCTGGTCTTCAAGGTTGAAGAAGTTATTATTTAAAGATGCAGGTTCTTTGGTGAAAAACGAGATGGATATGGATTTAAGTGAGAATCCATTTGCGCACTTACTACAATCTTCAACAAAATTAGATCGTGTTTCAATGAGAAGGATACCAAAAGCTTTTCTTATTGAAATAGAATACAACGTTGGAAAGAAGACAAATGATAGATGGGTGGCTAGTTTCAACTTAGGCGAAAGAAATCCTGGAAGTAAAAGATTTCATACGTATTTACCAAATTCAAGGGAATTCGTCAGCAAAGAAGTGAAGTTAAATGCACGGTTACTACCTAACAAAGAGTTAATGACACATACAATTCCTCTCAGTCATACTGTAATGGATGTGGAACAAGAGTTGAGTGCTTTGAATGATAAGATGTTCTGGACGATCGACAAAATAATAAGAGATCAGCCACATACGACTCAAGAACATTTGGTAAACAACGATGTCATCATAACACTAGATGAAACTTCAACTAAAAATATCCTTTTCAAAAAAATAAATGATAAGACTCGAGTAATTGCACTGAATATGGCTCTTTTACCTAGTTTGCCAGGCGAGAGCCGATTAAATGATCTTCCAAAAAATACATTTATCCGGTTCAATCCACAGGAAGAAATCCGCTCTATCCAGATAATTTACAAATACTTGATGTTTTACAATTGAAGCGGCTTTCCTATATTGACAATTTCTGAAAGTCACAAGACTGCCAATATCTTCGATGAGACTTTTTACTGCGTTTAACTATTCAATTTAAGTACTTGGTTTGTCTTGTGATTTTTGCGCGAAATATCTTTATTTTCTATGGAAGTGAAAAAATGCCAACTACATTCCAGTACTGTCAATTCGCTCATTATTGCGATAAATCCTGGTTATATTCACAATACTCTTTGTTAAAGCTTTATTGTGGAGTTGTTTAGTATACGCCTTATATGTGGGTACCATACAGTAAAATTACTTAGTTTGTGGGTTAATATTTGTTGAAAACAGTATAAAACGTGGGTGATTACTATTTCCCTTGGAATATTATCATTTATGTTCAAAAGCTAAAAATTAAAGAGTCAAGAGTCAAAGGTACAGGAAATGTTGAATACAAGATGGTATCTCACTATACAGTTAATGAAATTCATATTCTCGATTGGGATTTGCTACTTATTATTACAACAGCTCTTTATTGCCATAATATGGATAATATTAAAACTGTCTAATAATTCTATCTCGAAATTCAAAGTATTATATACTTATGGTACTACTTTCAGGAACATTGTAGTGGAATCACCGTCATTTAAATTAGAAGTTGGGAAATTTACTTTTAAAATTGGTTGGAATCCAAGTATTATCCTTAGTAAAGTTAAACTTCAATTGAAGAATGACTCTCCTTCACAAGCCGATGCAACGACTTCAATGGATAATTTTTCAAATCATGAGTCTAAACTAACTTTTGTTCTAAATTCATGGTTATTTTCAATAGCAAAATTAATTGTTTTACAAATAGATATACGGAACGCAATGATAGAGTTGTCAAATGATAATAAGAGACTACAATTAGGTTCAGTATCAATAAACTCAAAAATAACTTCTCATAATAGCTTGATTTTTGAATGTTTAATTCACAATTTTGAAAAAGTTGATTCAGATGAAACGATTGGTAATGTAATATTTTCAACACAACTCAATTTCCATTCAGTATGCCGTAATGGGAATAAGATATTGTTAACAATCGATAAACACACTACATCATTGTTGTTTGGAGACATAAGGTTACATGTGAGGGAACAGTTTGCCGAGAAACAATTGCAACATGACCCTCCAAGGACCATTGATATAATACAGATAGAAAAGTTATTCAAGAAATATGCGTATAGTTATAAGGCACACTTAAAGACACTTCATGCATTTGATTTAAAGATTGAAAATTTAAACCTGATTTATTTCGATTCCTTTCAGATATCTCTTTCTAGTTTGCAAATTAATGTCAGACAAGCTGAACTTATTAATATAGGTAACACTTTTGAGCCTGTACCACCTTCAAATAAGGAATGGGGTCACTATGAAGTGTCGCTTTCAGTTACCAGTATGATTATACGGTTGGATGATAAATTGATAATAAAGACACCACTAATAAGTTCACTAGTTAAAACTAATATACTATTACATTTAGTCGACGACTGCCTTTTGGAAAGGACTGCAGTAAATGCTTCGTTACATTTGATTGGACCATCATTTTTTTGCACGGTTGAGCAGCTTATAGAGATGATGAAACAATGGTATATTAAGAAGAAAAATAACAATGCTCCTACAAAGAATACTACTCATACAACTGTATCACAAACAAGAGATTTAATTGAGAAATATTTCTCTGCTGCTACTTGGGATAAACTTGCCAGTTTTTCTTTTGAGTTTTTGATTTCTGACTTGAACTCCACTTTACAATTATCGAAAATTAAGAGTTTAACATTGCAGATATTGCGGTTTCAGACATTACTTGGCAGGGACAATAAACTATTCAAAAGAGATGAAGATCCTATTCCATCATTCAAAGAGTCTAATCCTTATTCGTTCTCCAGAGAATCGTTTAGAAAAAAACTATCCAATTACTTCAAAATAGTTGGAGCTACTGTTACATTATTGGAGATACCTACTGATCCATCAAAATGGCCCGTATCTTCTCACATATGTGGATTTGAGAGAGTTGATACTTTTCTTGATGAAACTAATGCTGATCAAAAAATAATTTCTTCAACTCTACGACATTTGAATTTATCCATCAGTAGTATTAAAGTTTTAGATTCTCTGTGTTCTTTGTGGTTTAAACTTCACAACGAGTTCCGACAAACGTTTCACGAATATCATGCCAACGAGGATGATGCGATGACTCGTGGTTATCACGCCTCTCCTTTTATTTGGATATTTCGATTGAGGATTAAAAATGCATCGTTTGCTCTCTCTTTGGAAAATTATATACCATCAGCTTTGGATCCACTAGGAACAATGAGCAGTAATCTTTCTGCTGTATCTCGCGGTATATCGTTTATCATAAGCGATTCTAGTTTCCACATGGATGAAATGAACAAGGGTTTCCATATAAGCGACTTTGCAATTCATAGAATTGTAGATGATATTGAAGCTAAATCCAAATCCCGTGAAGTATTCAAGCTTCAAAATTTGTCTTTGATTAAAGCCATTGATTCACAAATTAAGATCGAAATCCCACAAGTGCACACGAACTTCGATGTTACTACTCTGTGGTTGAGTCATTATTTAAAATCAATTTTCTCTCATTATATCATGAAACCGATGCAATCACAACAATTAGCAAAAAAATCATTTAACCACACTTCTAAATCAAATCTGGCTTCCAATTTTTGTGTTAACGTTCAGAGCATTATTATCAATGTTACATTACCCCAACGGACAACATGCCTTTTATTACTCAAAGGCCTAGGGTATGATTCAACTTCGGATAATTTAAACCTCCAAGAATCGCGATTATTGGTAAAATCTGTTTATGTTCAAACTAAACCTGTTTTTAGTTCTATATTAGCTTTGGATGATATAAACATAAAAATGCGAGAGTCAATTTTGAATCATAACTTTTCAGTGAGCATGAAAAGATTGCATATACACACAGAATACCATTTTAAAGTCTACACATTATTAGATAACATCATAACTATGTTCAAATCTTTTAAACAGCTGAATTATTCTTTTTCCAATTTAAACTCGTACAACCAACTGCAACCTAGAGAGATGCGACCTTTTAAAATTCCTAGTATAAGAATACAAATGAAAGAGCTTTCAGTTGAAGTTGAAGATGATCCATTTGAGCAAGAACTTGGACTAATATTTAAAATTGGAGTGTTAGAACAAAGAGAACGACTTCATAAACTTCGAGTTTTCAGAGATGAACTCAAAAACTTTAAAGATAGCGCTATAAGAAGTCAAGAATATGAGAAGGATGTAACGGAAAAACTATTGAATCATTTTTCGACTTCTTGGATACAGAGATTTCGCAGGGCAAAACTAACTTTTCATGCTACACCATATACAACGTTTAAACATCATGAAATGGGGTCAGAATATACGATATTCTCTAAAAGAGAAACCAGTAATGTCGCTTCTGCCACTGTAAACAATTTGGACCTACGTTTTTCAGAACCTAGTTTTTCCACGTCAAATTATAAAGAGTTTTTAAACGAGTATGGTAAGGGAGTTCCATTTACAGTAGATTATACACTGTTGATACTTTTAGGGATCGATTTTAAAACCGAAAAATGGGAATTGAAATTACGAGATTATCCTATACCGATTATTTCTTTTCCCAATACCCACACTAAGGGAGATATCGTATTTTGTGAACAATTGCCTGAAGAAGATGCTTCATATTCTATCTACGTCCCATTTTTAAACTCTACCGATAACGATCGTTATAAAGAGTTCAATTCATTATATGGGTCTCATATCCTTCGAACTCTGAACTCAATTAAAACTTACTTGAATCTAGAAACTAAAGTAGAGTCTTCTTCACCTTCTACTCTTACATGGGGGAAGGGACTTCAACCTGGCTTTGAAGCCTTAATGTTATGGTTTGATTCATTAACCAAACCAACTCTAGACCCATCTCCAAAGCTAGGATTTTGGGATAAATTCAGGTATCTGGTACATGGAACGTGGTTGTACTCGTTTGAAAAGGACACAGAACTCCATTTGAATATTAAAGGTGCACACAGCCCTTACAAAATTACAGATCATGGTGCAGGTATGTCTTTCTGTTGGATCGGAGATACCAAGTTAAGAATACATGATTCTCCCAATCCTCAAGAGTTTTTGAAGATTGAATCCCGCAGGTTTGTATTAGGAATTAGAGATTTTACTGTTACTAATAAATTTGACAAAATTTTTACTCGATTAGAGGGAAGCGTGTTATGGACACTTGGACTTTTATTTGAAGGTGGAGATTTTGATAGTATTGGCGAAACTAAGAGATACCCCCCTAGCCGTCCTCATTACGACATTTCTTTATCTAATCCAGAAACAGTGGATAGACCTTCCCTTTATGATGCGTATAATGGATTTAGAAGTCATTTTATTCACTTGTCATTTGGTGTATATTCTAAAGATGAAACATCTTCTAACAGACTATACCTTTCTTCAAGTTCTTTATCACATTTTATGAGATGGTGGAGCCTATTCAATACATATACTTCTGGTCCAATTAGACAAGGTAAACTTTTCCCAGATATCACTCAAAATCCAAACAAATTTGGCAGATCTCTGTTTTCTTTAAAATACCAACTGCATGTTAATCATTTGAACATTATTCATATGTCCCAACAGATATTACCTGTTGCATCAGATGAAAAGAAGGCAACACCAACATTTATTGGGTTAAAGGGAAAAGTGGCTGCCTTGAAAATTGATCTGCATCAACGGAAAATAAAACTAGCTCATACCAATACGTTACTAGACAAAGCTTCTTTGGTTTGGAAATTTAGAATGTATGCGGGCGAGGTAGATGTTACTGAAGCCGATGTTAGAACTATACATGCAGTTTTCGATGACAACATTCTAGAAAATATCTTAAAGCCTAAAGATAATCAACCAACTAACTCAGATATGAAAACTTCGCCTTCTTTTCTCGACTTTTCAAAACTTAAACATTCTGAATGGTATGATTACGAGGATTTTAACGATTTAGAACAACCAATCCTGCCAGAAGCGATTCCTATCAAATTTGAAGCATTGCCATTACTTTATTCTCCCAGGATATCGTACTTTCGCAAACTCAAAGAAGAAGGAGTTGACGTTGCGTACCCTTTTTTGATGGAAAATTCGCATGATTGCATAATTGGGACCAACCATCCTGAAAATACTCAATACCGGCTGGCAACTAACCGGAAAATAGAGATCCAGAACCAAATTGGGAAAGTTGAAATGGCTATAACTAATATGTCTTATTCAAATCGAGAGATGAATAATATTGAAAAAACTAAGCTCTCAGAATTAAATGCTGAACTACATGAGTTGAAGCACAGGCTTCATATTATTCATAACATACTTGAAGATTTGAAATCTTCAGATATTGTATCTCGTGTGTATACTAACGATTTAGATGAGAGTTCTTTTGAAGATTCTGCGATCGCCAGCAAAAATTTGCATTCGGAAGAATCAAGCTCTATGTTGCGAAGAATGAAAACTTTAGAATCGTTCGTAACTATGAGACAGGCATCAAATTTAAATGTCAGTTCATCATACGACAATAGATTTATGGTTCACAATATACAATTAAAACTTGATAAAGTTATTGTCAATCATCTAATGGATTATGTGTCAAACATGACTGAACGCCGCTCAATTAAGTACTCTATGAGCTACAAATCTGTAGTCATGTTGGAAGAGCTGTTAAAATCTGTTACTAGAACCAAACTTGATAATTTGGAAAGAGGTGAATCTCCAGAAATGGATTTTAGTTTTAGTGAAATACCTAATTCTGAGTTTGTTAAATCATTTTTTGAACTAGTTCGATCAGTGAACGGCGATGACCTAGATGCAATCAATAATTTTATTCTATGCTGTATTTCACCTCAAGTACAGATAACATCAACTGTGGCTCCAAATGCTGCTGTACTACTTGCAGCTCGTGAGATTGAATGCCGAATTATTGATGTTGCCCAAGTTGTTGATAAATTTGGCAAAAGAGTTCCCATGGATATCGACACAATATTAGAGACAAGATATTGTGCTTTGACAAAGGATCTTCAAATATTTACATTGTTTAAAAGCGATATTACTGCTAATACTGGGAGGTTATTTCAAAGATCCTCTTATGGAATGGAGAAATGGTCAGAATTCTGGCCTCCATGGATTCCATTGGAGATGTGCTTTGATGGAGTATCCTTAGATCGGTACGTTCTATTGAAAAGAAAGTCCATGTATTTAACTTATACTTCCCCCAACCCTCTATTTTTTGATAGCAAGAAAGATCCATGTGCTTCTAGAGATTCAAAATTTCGTATTGTATTTCCAAAATTATTGGTATCATCTACATCTCAACAATATTACACAGCGTATGCTATTGCGCAGGATCTGCTGACCATCAACTCTCATCTATACGAAAAAGTGGAAAAGCTTGCCAAGGTTTTGTTGGCAGATGAAATACGAAATAATCTGGATAAACTTGACGTTACTGTCATTACTGGTTTACAAAGAACGATTAATGAACTGACATATACGCGCTCTTTTATGAAGGTCAATAATAGAAAGCATTATAATAGCATTTCCGAAAAGATGAATTCTGAAATCAATGCAAACACCTTGCGTTTAGTTCTATTAACTACAGCCATAAAGTTGAACTACCATAGACTTGGTGGCTTTGGTAAGGGCCGAGAAAGATTGATTTTAGAATTTGGAACTGATGAATTAGTTTGGGATCTTTATGATGAAAATAATTCTCCATTTATTACTATTGGATTAGGTCCTTCCACATTTTATAGAGCTCAGAATTTGGATGGCACGAGCTTCAATAAGGTCTCTATAGACAGTCTTAGATGTTTTAACACTCAGAGTGAACCAGTGTTTGCTGAATGCTTAGCTCCTCACGAATTAGAAAAAACGTATAATAAAGATTTACCCATGATAGGTGTATCATGGGATGTGGGAGTTCCTGTAGGCGGGATAACCAGTATAAATGAATGTATTCTTTCCATGCAACCTTTCATATTCAAAATGGATAATATCACTGGGGAAAAGATTATGGATTATTTGTTTCCTAAAGTCTCGACAGATGCTGTAACTGAAGCAAACCCCGCCACAATTATGAACACCATTGAGTTGAAAAACGGTAACTCTCCAATAGAGGTTTTATCACCTGCATCGAGCTCTTCATTCTTAAGCTCAGATTCTTCGACAAACGAAACTTCTTTGATTGACTCATGGAATCTTTCTAAATTAGAGCAAATAATTGAAAAGAAACGAAAAGATAATGTGAACTTGAGTCGGAAGACGAGCCAAATATCTTCGATTCTGTCTCACAGCGACACTCCATTTTTAGCCGAATTTGTTAGAAGGGCTGGTCAATACTATAATATTATGATACTTCGGATATTGAAAACAGTCAGCACTGTTTATTATAAAGGTTCTCATCATTTATTAACCGACGTGAATAACTTAACTGTGAAGGTTCCAGATCTAGTGTACACGGATAAAATTTGGTCCAGAGATGAATTATTCAATGCTCTTAAACAGGACATAACAAAAATTGTGATGAGACATTTGGGAAAAATTATTGGAAATAAATTGGTTCCTCATAAGAAAGAGGACAAGAAAAGAGTCAAATCAGACATTTTGAAATTATTAACTACTGAAAATAAAACATCAAAAGTGAAACAAATTTTACCTTACACGAAAGACAAACGCAAACAGTCAACAGACAAGGAGATGATTAATGAACCATCTCATGAAAGGGAATATGCTGATAGCGACTCTGTTGTACCATTTTTCCCTGACAGTATAAGTGAGTAAGTTAGGTGACTTTATAGACAATTGATAAAAAAACATTCAACTTGTATATATTTGTATCATTATAATTATTTTTTATATGAAGTCAATTTTGACACTTTATTGTAGACATCGTTGCGTGCCTTTTCGAATTGATAATCAATTAGCAAAAAAAGTTGATTTCCGCTAAATAAAACCAACGCTTTATTAATAAGAAAGTAAATCAATTTGAATTCTATAGATTGATATTTCCATCATATTCTTGTCGTAGGCCATTGTATAATCATCTTATCTTTGTCCAATATGTCATTAGAGGCCATTAAATTTGGAAAAGATGATCCCCACAATGTATCTGTGAAGATTTTAGATCAATTGCTTTTGCCCTATACAACGAGATACATACCTATCTATAGCATTGGTGATGGGTATAGCGTCATTAAAAACATGCAAGTAAGAGGTGCACCTGCTATAGCTATTGTGGGATCGTTATCCGTCTTATTGGAGACTCAATTATTGCTGTCGAGTTCGTTTGCTCAGTCTCAAACATTTTTTGATCTTAACGATTGGAGCCATTTCCAAAAACAATTTAACGAGAGACTTACTTACTTGTTGAGTAGTCGTCCTACTGCAGTTAATCTCTCGAATTCATTAACAGTCATTGTTAAGATTTTGGAAGATAGTCAAGACTTAATGGCATTCAATCAAAAATTGTTCAGCTATGTTGTAAAATTGATCGATGAAGACTTATCTAACAACATGCAAATGGGGGCCAATGCATGTAATTACTTATTACGTGAACTCCAAGACCAAAATTTCGATGGCGATTTCGGAGTCTTAACTATTTGTAACACGGGCTCGTTAGCTACATCTGGTTATGGTACTGCTTTGGGTGTGATAAGATCATTATGGAAGGATGCATTAGATAAAACTGAAAGTACAGACAAGAAATTGAAAACTGCTTTCAAACCGACTCCTAAATTGGGTCATGTGTATCATCTAGAGACTAGACCTTATAATCAAGGCTCTAGGTTAACAGGCTACGAATTATTAGAGGAAGGAATACCATCGACACTAATAACTGATAGTTCGATTGCGTATAGGATCAAAACAAGCCCTGTTCCGATTAAAGCTGCATTTGTTGGTGCTGATAGGATAGTAAGAAATGGAGACACTGCAAATAAGATTGGAACTTTACAATTAGCAATCCTTTGTAAGCATTTCAATATCAAATTTTTTGTTATAGCGCCAAGAACTACCATTGACAATCGTACACATGTAGGTGAAGACATTGTGGTGGAAGAAAGAGATCCTAATGAATTTAGATTAGTGACAGGGACACATATTGGGGACGATGGCCTTCCCATCTTGGAGTGTGATGGGACACCTAAATCTGCCAAAGTGGGGATTGCTCCACCAAATATGCAGGTTTGGAATCCATCTTTTGACGTCACTCCACATGAATACATTGATGCGATAGTCACAGAACAAGGCGTTTTCACAAAGGATGAAGAAGGTGACTTTGAATTAGAAAAATTGTTTTAGCTACCATATGCTACATAGAATAATACAGCTATGACATGTTTCTAGCTAGATAGTTATTATACTATCTTTTGAATAAATTTGTAGCGTAGATGTCACTTTATCTTACAATATAATTGTATAACAGTTCTTGACAAAACGATTCAATAAACGTCATAACACAACGTAAGAATGCACCGTTGACGTGTCTAAACTTTCATACTTAATTGCGGATACAAGTGTGCCCTCAATTGTGTATGGAATGTTGCAGTTTATTGCACTATGCAATTGCAAACCCTCCTGTAAGTTGCATTGGGCGGCTGTTCGTCATTGCTTTTGCAACAGAACCCTCGAATAGATCCTTATACTGAAGTATCCGGATAAACCTACTATGTATAATAGTAAAAATAGCAGCGACTAATAAGGAAAAACAGAGATGTAACAGAAATATTTGCAGATAGAAGTAGTGGGATGGTGTACCTTGCCTTTTCAGAACATAAAGTTTTCAAGTACTCCTCTTGCTCTGCGTCTTTGCCTCGAGAGTTGCATCATAAATGCACAAAAGAAGAAATTTGTAAACAAAATGTAGTCTTTTATGGAGATAAACGCATATAGTTACATCAAAACTCCGAATGAGGTATCTTCAAAATATGTCTCTGTCTTTTTAGGGAACGTGTCCTTATTGGGTAGAGCCATGCTTTTTTAACCAATTTTTTTTGTTTACACATTACTATAAACAGTTAGAGATAAACACAGATACATTTCATATTGTCACAATCCATAAACAACAAAGGCAATGTTCCATAGTTGAAATAGTATTTGTAACTTTAAGTTTCCAATTTATCCTTCTCTCCTTTCTAACAGAGAAGGCTACGAACAGCATCCATAACCAGTGGTTTTATATCCAAGGCAAATCTTGTGATAGGTAATAGAATCATTTTTTGTGGTTACATTACGGGAATTGATCATTGCTAGTTTCAAGTTTTCAACATATCAAATTTCAGAAAATAAACAATATTTTTCTCTCACTACTTTCGTCGGTAAATTTGCTTCTTCTGGTAAATTCATCTTGGGGGCACACTTTTGAGAAAATTTAATATATATCTTTAGCAACTTGAAAGATTTTCATAGTTTTGGATAAAGACATCTTTTTATCCCGTCACCGAATCGATTTTGAAGATATCAAACGTTTAGAACTAGCTGTCTGGAACACACACACACCACACACACACTCATTTTTTTTTCCGGAAGCTACTTAGACTCAGTCTATTTCCTTCAAATATTATCAAACTTTTTTTTGCCATTATTTTCATTAATAATCCTTAGCATCGGGTCTAACTCACTCTCAATAATTATAATTTGCACATACTCGAGTCAGTTAGTTTATCCTGTCATCGAATTTTTTTCTCTGGTTACTATATATTAATTTTGCATAGCCCAACAACTAACGCTTTGATACCGTTTACATCATCCACATTTCCTTATTTTCAATTTGTTTTGTTTGAATCTAATTACTTTCAATTGATTAGAAAAGATATAAAAAAATTATTATGTCTTCAAACCTGAACGTCACTGAAAATACAACTGCTACGCATGGAAACAGCACAAATAAACTGTCCAGAAATGTTCAAAGATTAGCATTAAACAATGTTACTAATACTACTATTGGGACAGATAATTCTCAGTTTATTACTCAAAATATTCCGTTCAAACAAAGTAAAGACAGTACAACGGATATTAAAAGAAATGGTAATAATCAAAAGAGTTCATCAACAGAGTTAAAAAATAGTGACTCTACAAATGACAAGGAAAATAAAAATCCATTTACCAATAATCAAGATGTTTCTAATAGCGGATTACCGTCTATTGTTGAAGAACATGAACCAGCAGAGGAAAAAGAGAGACCGACTTTGATACATTCTTTTAACAAAGAAGATTCCAAACATCTAACATCAACCTCATCTTCTTCATCGAACACAATTGATGACACTGGGAAGAAAAGACCTATTTCTACCATTGTAGAACATGACCTTCCTAAAAAATTCAAAGCTCAAACCGAGGGAATGGAATACGAATGGGTGGATTTAGATGCAGAAGATGTTAATGATCCATTTATGGTTAGCGAATTTGTCACCGACATCTTTGAGTATCTTCATCATTTAGAAGTCGTCACTTTACCCAAGAAAGAGGATTTGTTTAAGCACAGAAATATCAAACAGAACCGAGATATTTTAGTCAATTGGTTAGTAAAAATTCATAACAAATTTTGTCTTCTGCCAGAGACTTTGTATTTGGCAATCAATATCATGGACAGATTTTTAGGCAAGGAATTAGTACAATTAGACAAACTACAATTGGTTGGAACGTCATGCCTTTTCATTGCTGCTAAATATGAAGAAGTCTATTCACCCAGTATAAGACATTTTGCTTCTGAAACCGACGGAGCTTGCACAGAAGAGGAGATAAAAGAAGGTGAAAAATTTATTTTGACTACTTTAGAATTTAACCTGAATTATCCGAATCCAATGAATTTCTTAAGAAGAATATCAAAAGCTGATGACTACGATATACAGTCACGAACATTAGCTAAGTTTCTTTTAGAAATTTCATTAGTAGATTTCAGATTTATAGGAATATTACCATCATTATGTGCAGCGGCATCTATTTTCCTCTCAAGAAAAATGTTAGGCAAAGGTACTTGGGACGGTAATCTAATTCATTACTGTGGTGGTTACACGAAAACTCAATTAGCTCCAGTCTGCCATATGATATTGGATTATTTAGTGAGTCCAGTGGTTCATGATGAATTTCACAGAAAATACCAATCGAGAAGATTTATGAAAGCATCAATAATATCTGTTCAATGGGCTCTTAAAGTGAGGAAGAATGGTTACGACATAATGACATTGCATGAATAATTAATATTTTACCAGGAATCAACCTCATCATAATTTTAATATAGAAAACCAGACGCATCACATCTACGATTTCAATTCAAAGCTATGAAAAAAAAAGTAGTAATGTGCTATGATTAAAACTCATTGAATTAAGAACAATATTGATAGCAGCTAATAGAAAAGGTGTAGAACTACACAGCATATCTCTAAACTGCGCATTAAACGAGAGTAGTTTTTGTAATAATTACTTTGTTTAAAACAGAGATTTACTCTTCCTATTTCTTAAATTACCTTCTGGTTGAAGATTAGTATCTAGAACCAATAAAAACTAATAAGTTACAGTATTCTAATATAATTAAATACTTATTTGTTATAATCAAATAATGATAATACATTTATGTTATACCGATATATTAATTTTGAATAGAAGATTGAATGCATTAATGGTTGTGATAATTATCACAATTTTAGATGTGCTATATCTCGATAAGCTTATGGAGAGTGTTTATTATGGTAATTTTCATGAAAACTTAAATTTTTGTTCTCTTTCGCTCGATAAACACCATTCGTGGAATTTTGAATAGATATCACCATATTTTTTATTACTATATTTTCGTTCCAAAGAATCTAGATTTGTTGTTGGGTGTATGAACTCTTTTATTAATTTCTTGCAGTCTTCTTGAAGAGATTCATCATGTAATGGATCAATCCCTCCACTTAATTTAATCAAATTTTCTCCCCAAATACAAACTTCGTCAGCATTTCTGACTTGTTTCGCAATAAAAATTGCCATTGCGGCTAGTCGTGATGATTTATAGCCGACAAATAAGTGACAACAAATACCATACTCTAATAACATTTTCCCAATGTTTCTGGTTTCAGAATTATTAGTATCAGTATTGGATATTCTTCTCAAGAAATTTAACGGATTAGGCCAGCCAATATTAAAATTTAATTTTGTTAACATGTATATTTCTGCTGTCTTTATAGTATCCACTGTTGCAGCCCCATCCGTAATATATGCATACTCTGAAATTTTTGGTAAATGTATCTCTTCAAATTTTGCTGCAATAAACAATGCTGTTACGGCCAGTAGTTGTAATTTATCCACCGTGACTTTATTTTCAGCTAAAAATCTATCCATTAAATTTATTGCCAAAAATAAAGTCTCTTGATAGCATCTAAACTTTTCGTTCACTTCTACTAGCCAATCAACTAGAATAGCCCGAACTGATGGTCGTATGAATATGGGATTATTAGATTTGATCAAATAATTATGCGAAGGTACTGTAGTCTTCTCATGTAGAAAAAGATAATCATATATTTCTTCTTCATAATCTGGGACTAGGAGTATTGATTTATAATGCAATTGTGCTTCAATAGATGGTGTTTCCAACTTTTTTAATGAATCACTTGTCTTAGCAAGTATTTTTTTAGATGCTTGATTCGAAGAGTGTTGTTCGAGGGAATGGATTTCTTTAAATTGCTCAGTCTTATTCCCTTCATGTGTATTATTTTTGTGAGTATTCACATTTACTTCACCTAATGCTTCTCTCTTGAATTTTTTCTGAGTGTTGTGAACTAAATTCTTGGAAGTGGATACAACAGAAATAGATCTCTTTAACTGTCTATTTTCATCAGTTTCTAAGGACATTGCCAAACCAATTATTCTTTATAATGTGCGTAAAGTACTTATAGTAACATAGAGTGTAGTTTTGGCAGCGAGTGAGGCTAATACTTACTGCTTAATTTAAGGCTCTGTCAATTTGAAATTAAGAAATGAAAGTACTTATATCTCACACGTTCGGGAACAAATCCAAAGAATAGTTATATAACACCAATGAACACTCCACCGGCTAAATATTCACTTACAGATGACAATTCCTATCTACGCGCTTTAACCGGTTTAATGGGAATATCTAAGTATTAAAGACTAGTTAGTAAAATGAAACGCGTAAATTTAATACAAATTTCGTGTTTCGCGAATTTTCACACCAAATGGTAAACAAACCAACTCATCGACCACTTGGTGGGTCTAAAGCCTCCATCTCCTAATCACGCTACGCTAGGCTAACTGCCTTGTTTTGTCTTGAACTTGTTATGAAAACGATTGCCCTAGGTCAATTGATACACTTTTAGTTGCGATAATGGTCTAATAGTATAAACATATATATTCAGTAAAAGTAAAATCATACTAAGATCATTGCGTTTGTAATTGTTAACTTTTATCCTGTTGTTTGAAAGTCTCACCCTGTTTATCAAATTCGTCTAAGCTTAATTTATCATTTATTCTCACTTTGGCGCTTTCTTCTTGTTCTTCTTCCTCTTTCATGATTTCTTCTTGTTCTTTTAATTGTTCTAGTTTTTGCTTTGGAGAAGCATCCGAATTTTTAACTACATTAATTTTAACCTCATGGTAAAGTTCATCTGGTATACTAGTCAACACATCACATAGCGAGTCATATAGCGATTTTTTAGAAGTAACTTCCCCGTAGTTATAGGATGTAGCCATAATTAATAACGTTGATGGGATTTTATCTTTTATCCTTAGTTTCAGCCAGAGTCTTAAATTATCTCTTAATTCCTTATCTTCAATGTTATGAATTCTAATACCTCTTGAAGCGCAAGCGTTACGCAATTCTGTAGAGTCTAACTGAGCTGCATCTTCGTAATAAATTAAAATGTCATCTTTTTTCAATTCTAACATCTTATATCTAATACGATAACGTAGCATGACGTCTGTACCGAATGGCTGAATGTTCATATATTTAGCCATTGCAACCAGATATGATCTTGTCAAATTATCTAAGACAGTATCATCAGTAAACATTCTGGCTACTGACAATAATTGATCAATAGATCTAGGTTCTCCTGTCTCTCTAACATGCTTATAAAAATCGTTAAACATCAGTTTCTGTTCTATGGATATGTTTGCAGGTTTTACTAATGTTTGGTTTTCTTTAATATTTGCCACCATTAGTTCTCTTGTCTTCCTTAAGTTATTTAATTTAGATTCTTTATCTTTCTTAGTCTCATAAGTGGAAGGTAACATGTTGGGGAAAATTTTTAACGCTATAGGCAAAAGTAATTCTGCAAAAGGCACCAACACAAATGCAGCAAATGGAACTAATCTCACCACATCTTTAATGGTCCTATTCAATTGGAGCATTTCTCTCCTAGTTAAAGTATGGCCAGCTGCAGATTTCAATAATAATCTAAATGAAATCCGCACTTCAAACCCCAAAAGTTTGGTACCATCCCAATAGTGTGTCGCTATACCTCGTATTCTTGACAAAATCGACGGTTTAATTGCCGGATTATCCTTTTGTAACGAATTGGAAGTATCCAGGTTTGAAGAGTTGTTTGTAGAGCTGTGACGATAAAATGAACCATGCAAAGACACTAGATGCGGTCTCATAGAAGACAGGACGAGCTGCTTTCGCATCAATAACGGAAGATTAAATAATCGCTGGGTTTGCAATACTTTCATAATAGGCTGTTCAAACAGAATGCTATTTTCCTCTACAAAAGCCAAGTATTCACTATTGTGTAAATAAGGACAAACTTATATAGTGGTGGCTTCTAGATTAGTCAAATGAAGCTCTCTAATGAAGGAACACCGTCCTAGTGTGTGTTCTTTAGCATTAAAGCTCATCGTTTTCATTCGCAATTTAAAAAAATATATATATTTTCCCTGAACCGGCTTTTAGGACAAAAGCCTCAACCAAGCCAATAGCGTTCTTACACGTAGGTAGCTGATCTATATAGAGCATATAAGCTACTTGTCTGTATTTTACACACTAATATTATTATAATTCGATTGAATTTTGTCTGGGTTCGATGTCAATATGATATATATAAATATATTCTTAAAATCTTCGTCTCTATTGCTTATTTCTGTTGGCTTTTAACAACGTCTTGAACCCATTGCATAATTGTACTACACTTGGATAATTGTAGTTCACCAAGTAGAAACCTGTGTTAGTTAATTTGACGTTCCAAGTGTATAGTGGAGTTGTTGCATTGATTTTGAAATTGATGTAGAACCAACCAGGGTGTTCATAGTTCAAACTAAAATAATATACAGACTTCTTTGGATTAACTTTAGAGTAATCTTCAATGAATTTCTTAACATCCTTGGCAGTACCCCGTTTGAATTTCTCATTAGATATCATTTCATTTAGTAGTCTCACTTTATGTTGTAAGTACTCCACAATCAGTTGATCTAAATCGTGGTATCTTTGTCCATCAACCACCAAAATTCTACCCAGAGCCAATGGATTTTCTTTATCGAGTTCCTTGATGTCAATATGTTCAAACAAATCTTTATCTAATTTCCATGTTATGGTTAAATGATCGTCACCACGACTTGATTGACGGATAACAAAATCACCATTTTCTTTACTTCTCAAATAATCCTCGGCTTGCTTACCATTGAAGGGGAAATAATATGGATGGTTAATCACACGGTGCGTTCTCTTTTCACGAGCTTTCTCTGAAGTGATTCTTCTCTCTTCCTCTTGGTCTTTCAATTCTTGTTTCAAATCCCAAATTGATGGATCTTTACTGTAACTAACGGGAACGTACTCATGTTTAACGTCGTGATCTAGAAGAGAGATTTCTGCAGATATGTTAGCATAGTCAATGAAAACAACTTTGGCTGGGTAAGTTTTCCCGATTTCATAAATCTCTCCAGGTGGTCTCTTATATTGAGCTCCAGCATGACGTTGTGCATTCACAACACAGTCTACTTCTGAATTAGTTATACACCTAATGTCATTGTGCCAGAATGACTGGATTCTAACAGGTACGATAGAGCCTCTGAAAAAGGTTTGTTCTGTTTCACCAGTTAAAGATTGGAAAATTTCTTCTCCTTGCAAAGGATGGAAATCGTTTCTCAATTCTTCAAATCCATCCAACAATTCAAGGACAATAGTGCTCAAATTATTAAGTTTTCTTTGACCAGTTTTTTCTTCCAGCTGTTGAGCGTATGATTCTAAATTTAGTGACTCCAATTTTATTCTACGATCTGCATCATCTCTCAAATATTCAATAAAATCACTCATTGTACCTTGTTGCTCCTTTTCAGCAATTGTATCAGGATCATATTCTAAAGCATCAGCAGCAACTTTCGTAGCCAAATGGTAATCTTCTGGGTGAATTCTTGTACTATCTAATTGGTCATGTTCTAAATCCTCATACTTCTGTTTTTTCTCATTCCATGATATGTACAGGAAACCAGCAGCATTCATAAACACTGTCTTATGCAAAATATTATGAGTTATCAATTGCTGACGTGCTAACAAGGGTTCATTCAATCTGTGGAGGGATTGAACAAAATCGATGGCTTTACGCTTACCAAACCCACAAATATATCTTAAGGATTTCGAATAATAATCATTGTCCGTTGCCTTATTTACCTCCACACCAACTAGATTAACTATATCTACGAATGCAGATTCTAACGTTTCTTTTAACATTTCGACCGGGATTAATGCTTGGAAAGGATGGATAGATAGAGAAACCAGTTCTTCCTCTGTAAGATTAACATATTCTAAAAGAGGAGAATGCATGAAACGAGCTAATGCAATACAGTATCGTACAAGAGGGGGTTTGTTAGGGAACTCGTTCAGTGCCCTCTGAGAGTTTTGATAACGCAATGCTACTTCATCTTCTACAAATATGATGGGGATAGGATGACCTCTATTATCAACGATTTGTTTTTTATGAATCACTTCTTGTAATTTCTTATAAAACTTCTCTGTTTTGGGATTTGGCCCATTAATACCGATCGCGTTGGGCTGACAGCTTTGAATTATCAAATCTAGTGCATCCTCAAAAGCTTGTGGATTATCTCTATCAAAAGGGTTTTCAACAATCTTGAAATCTTTGACAAAATCGGACTTTCTATTAATAAAAGTAGCAATAATTGCGTCTGCTCCAAATCTCCCTAATCCACAACATAAAGTTAAAACTTTAGGAATTTTAGATTCCTTTGGATTTGGAATGAAAGCAGCTTGATCCAATTTCGTCATAAATTTGTGACGAATTATTTTAGAAACGAGACGTTGACAATTCTTAGTTAAATCTTCTTTGATTTCCCGTGAAATATCAACAAATATTTGTGCGGCAGCCTCTTTGAATGCCTCTTTGCGGAATTTGTTCCATTCAGTTGCTAACTCGGAAGTATCAGTGGTTTCAAGAGCTGTTTGGAATAAATGCTCAATATATTGATCTTGAGATGACATGTATAGCTTTAAGTTCATCAAATTTAAAGATTCAGCATCCAACATTTTTAAAAACACATCAGGATCTTTTTGAAAATGCACTGGAGTTCTGTTGATGGCATATTTAATATCCTCATACAAAGAACCTCTCTGAATTTCATTTTTACCCTTCTTTGTTAATATCACATCCACCAAATAATACTTATAAAAGTCAGATCTTATCTTTTCTCTTATCTTTATATTTTTCACTAACTCTAATGAAAAATATTTTTTTACCGTATCGATAGCCAATTTCATATTGTTTTGAAACACATGCAAATCGGTGCTATTTTCTTGGACGATCTGTTTTATGATCTCGTTGGGTTTCAATGTTATATGGTCTTTAGGAGTATGGATATGATGTTGTGAACTAATATTTTCTCCCACTTCATCTGCAGTGATACCAATATCTCTCACAGCTTGGTATAGGGGACTTGCTTTAAATTTTTCATAACTAGAATTCTTCAAATGTCTTTTCCCATGAATATTAGCTTCAGCTACAGTAGCATCATTAATCTGTTGTACATATTTAAATTCAAGGTAATCAAACACATCTTGGAGAGCATTTAGTTCGGCAACAGAGGCGTTACTTTGGTTTTGGAAATATTCGTCTACGCTGGGATCCTTTATCTCTAGCTCCTCGTAAAAGCGTTTCACATAATCTCTCTTGTTTATTATACTATGGAACTCAATATCCAATTTCACGATTTCCCACAGGTCATCCTCATTTAATATAAACCCACCTGCGACTCTAGAAGAAATATAATTACGACGGTAAGCATATATGAAAGGCACTTCAAGATTTTCTTCTGTGACTAAATTCACTGCATTCCCGACAGCTTCTTTAAACTCTGTTAAATCGTAATGAGCTTCAAAATTTTTGTCTAGAGCAAGTTTATCACTTATCCAATTTTTTCTCAACTCTCTATCATCATCAGATAACGTCCCATAATTCTTTACACCTTCTCTCAATTCTTGATATCTTTCTGGTATATCTCTTTGTTTAATGAGAATATCTTCTTCAGTAAGTAGATTTTTCTTCAAATCTTCTAAATCATAGATATCTCTTAATTTAGAATTTTTAACATTGTTGTTGCCAGACTCAGGGTCAAACTCCTCCTCATTGGCTTCGTTATTATCTGAAGCATCCTCGTTAATATTTTCTTCCTCGATCTCTAAAGCCCAATCGTAATCATGACCATCACCGAAAATATCATACATTTCATCAATTTTATCCGATGAAAGTCCGGTTATCTTTGTTGGAGCTTTAAACCTTTGTTGCTCCTGCAATCGTCTGTCCAATTTTCTTTGTTGTCTGGTTTCTTCATCTTCATCGGAAAATTCATCATCTTCGATAAAATCATCCAATTCATCCATGATACCTTTTCTAGTCTTATCAGCTCCTGTGCCGAGCCCCTCTTCATTGATATCTTCGTCTTCGTCTTCAAGATCATCCCGACTATTATCATATACGTTGGTGTCATCATCAGCAAAGATCGAATCAAGTTGAGAGACACTAGTGGTTTTTTTATTTGAACCATCATCTCCATCAAGTTCATCCCCATTTTCCGAGTTTTCGACACGCTTTAACCTTTTCAATTTGCCGTTACTCCTATCTCTCTTCACACCAGCGTTCTCCATCAAAAGATTCAAATCATCCTCTGAAAGATGATCGTCTTCTTCGTCTCTATTTCTTCTCTTATGCTTCCTTCTCTTCTTGGACACAGTATTATCTTCCTCATCTTCTTCCTCATCTTCATCCACTATAAACCCTTCTCTCACTTTTTGGGCTTCCTCTTCGTCATTGTCTAAATCAGCATCGTCTTCAGAAGAATCAAACACATCTTCACCTTCTTCCTCGTCACTTGGAACTTGGTTGTCGTCCTGAACATCATCGAGAATTTGCTCCTCTCTTTCGCTCACAAGGTCGCTCATTATTCCACACAGAGATTAAGCGCCACTCACTGGACCGTCTTAGTAACACAAGGGAGAATTGCAAAAAGCTTCGATCTTGCTTCGGAAACCAATCGCTGGTAATAACATAATGTGGTGGTAATAAAACGAATAAATGAATATAAATTTAAAAAATTGTAAGATTCTCTGACGTGGAAAACGATATATGTTTTTTAGACTCTGAAGAACCATAAGACAACCCAAGGTAGTAGGCTCGATAGGTACTGAGGCTATCGTGAGAATGAAACGAGGCAGTCGTAAGAGCATCTTTAGCGCGGATATATATAATTATATTACACTAAAATTAGTAGTTTTTTGAATTATTTTAATATGTTTTGTCCACCGAGGTCAGATTGACGTCCATAAGACTTCCGGCCTGGTGAGCTCCAGTGGCAGGAACCAGGTCACTGTCTAGGCCATTTATATCCCTCTCGTAGCGAGCATCTTCTTCGTCCGAATTGCTGGTTTGAGAGGTGGTCGTACCTACAGCATTAATACTGGACTTTTCGTTAACGTCTGACGTGGCAGCAATATGTTTCCCACACTGACAGTTATTACCGCCTGAACATCTTTCTACCAAACGGATTTGTCTTTGAATGTCCCATCTTTTCAAAAGACTGAGTTTACATCTGTTGAAAAATACTTCAGATAGAGTTAAGCCTACCACTACAGCGAAAAAATATGTCAAGACCATGGTCATTGATACCAACATTAAAATGTATAACAGCATTGTGGAGCAGAAGACAAGGATGATCCTAATAAAATCATTAGTTAAGTCCATTAGCGTGGGCTTGAAGATATCTTCCAACAAATTTGGCAGTTTCGGCAACAGGTTAGAAGACAAATCCTGATGTAGTAAAGCTTCATTCTCCTGGTGTTCCGATTGTCTCCATTTCTTAAACCAATGTGCTTCCAAGCACCAACTCACAAACACTAAAAACTTGTAAACGAACGCAGTAACCATGATCAGGACAAAGATACCAAACGCTTGTCTCTTAGAGTCAGCATACAGTTTTTCAAATAACACAGGCGTCTTCATGTATTTTCTAGTGAAATACATATCCATGTGGCCCATATGCATCATATCCATAGAATCAGAGCTGTTCTGAGTGTCAGACATCGACGACATTCCAGTTGCCATACTGGACATGGTCGACGACGCACCCATACTCATGCTCATACTCATATCCTCGTCACTCTCGTGACCCATATGTTTAATCAATTGATCCATATTGCTTTTATGCTCTGTACTGGACGGTTAAAATAAAGCGAGTGTTCACAATTGAGTCGAACAGTCAGTACCATATAATATCATCCAAGTGGACCATATATATACATTCGTAGACGCTTATCAGACACTCCGTTTTGAGCAATTAAACTGCTATGGGAAATTCCAGCGTTGCGTGTTCCGAAAGTCTCGAGGGTGTGTGTTTCTAACTTTGACAGCAAACGCTTTTCTAGCGTGTCAAACTTGCGTCTATTTGAGCATTTAATTGAGCAGTTATGCTAGAGATTTGCCGATGGTGATTCCTACGGTATAGCTGTGAAGTCCACGGTTCGAAACACATTTGCGTCTACCAGATGTGTTCTATTGGTTACGTTGCCGTCCAGTGAAGAGGATACTGGCGTCTCTGAAGGGGATACTACTATATTGTGCAATGATAAGCCTACCATGGTTAGCATCTGTTTGGCTATGGCAGTGAGCAATCTCCAGCCGTGGCCTCTTTCCTGGAAATAACTGTACAAATGTTTAATCATCACCAAGGGCTTTCCATCTGCAGAGTCGATTATACGTTTCAAGTCTTTATCAGTGATGGCTAAACCTTTCAATTTGAGAAATTGTTCCATCTCTAAGTATAGTTTTTTATTAACTAAGTCTTCACGAGACATGGGGCTCACAATCATGATGGATAGTGAGCTCCCGGTCCCGGAGTTAGGTAAGATCAAAGCATTATAGAAAGACATGTAGTTCTTCAAAGTCAAATGGTTCAAAATGGATTTATCTATTAACTGTATCTCATCTTTGAAGTGAGTGTCTCCAAGTTGAATCATGTTTCTATAAAATCTATGTTTCTGCATTGCCACAGATTGTAAATGCTCATTTGAACCATTTTGGACGTTAGATATTATTTCGTTTAACAAATTGGTTGGCCCACCATTTTGATAATTTGCACTGAAATCCCTCTTTAAAGAACGTATAAATCCGTCGATATATTTATGACGGAATTCAGTGTCGGTGCAACGGTTTAAGACCACGGCTTGTAAGTATCGGAAATAATCTTCAATTTTGTCTTGGAGATCTTCTGGATCATTGTTAGACATTATCGTTACATGTAGGCCATACGTATCGGTCAAAATTCGCATACCACTAAACACAACGTAACCAACTTGTCTCTTATTTCTTAGTTCAGGAACTAAGCTCTGCGATATAATATACTCACTTAGTTTGGTCAAAGTATAATTTATTTGAGAGCCCGATCTATCTCCAGTTTGAATATAGTAAACAATACTGTTAGTAAAATCGTCGCTGTGTCCCGTTCTTTTCAAAAAACCATGCCAATTCCGGTCAAGAACTTTGGTAGACTTCGTATCAAATGGATATTCTTCCTTCGGGGTCACATTTCGGCTCTTATTTAAATGATGGAATAAATTTTGGTGTAATAAATGGTTTATCTTGTCAGCTTGTGTGACATCACCTTGAATAAATAATAGTAAGAAATTATCAGAGATTGTGACATCCAAATATTCAGAACAAAATTGGAAGAATGATTCATTATCGTTAATCTCTAAAGCATTTAATCGATCTTCCAAAGTCCACATGTTTTTTTCTAGCACTATTAACAAGCCTATACTAGCCAATTTAACACTATTGTCTCCAGACGCTGATTCATATTTAAACCGAACTAGTACTCGAGCTCGTCTCAGTAGTTCTTTGGGGACATTCTTAGTAGCGATCATTTTTATTGCCTCCATAATTTCTCCTACAATTACGAATACACCGTGAGGAAACCCAGATACAGTGAATGTTAACCTGACTTCACCTTTAGTTGATGAGGCAACTTCGTAAGTATAACCTAATCTTAACGCAGGATACAGCCTCGAATTTATTAGTAGTGATATAACTTGGCTCAAGACTTCCAAATGCATTGTATTTGCTGGTGAAGGTGTTAGAGTTAATGATAAAACATCAAAGGATACATAAGTTCTTTCATATGTGCTTATGGGTTTGGAGTCTGGCATTATCCACATTTGATAATTCATGTTTTTACTAACCAGTTCTGGGATAGATATGATGTGTGGATTCAAAGAGTTTGTTACCGGATAGAAAATGGAATCATGGCATTTTTTAGCATTCGATTCTAAACTTTCTTGTAAAATCGAAATAGTCTTGAAAGCATCAGGGATAAATCGGTTAGCACATGGTAAATGGAGTTTAATTTTTTTAAAAGTCAAGGCATTCGAAAACAGTTCTTGAAAATCGATTAGAGACAAGGTATAATCAAACTCGTAATACAGATCAGTCTTGAAATTCTCCTTATACTTAAAAATTGGTTGAATGCATTTGAAATCAAAACCAGACCCAACAAAGATCAATCTCATATTTTGTAAGCTCATGTACTTCTTTAAAAAAATTTGAAACCTTTTAGCCTTCGATATCCACCAACTTTCTGGTATTTCATCTATGAACTTATCTTTGGTGAAAACACTTGAGTTGATTAAACTTTTCGTATTTTTAAACAAATATTGAAGGTCAATGTCACTTAAGGTACCTTGTAAGTTCTCACTTAATATTGAACATTCCTCCATTGGTGAACTGTCTGGCTTTTGTAACAGGAAGTTTATTAAATCAATTACCACATGCTCTTTTAAAAGAATGGCCAAATAGTTTGTACTTGCAAGTTCTGTATATTCTTCCACTAACGTGTTTATCACTAGGTAAGAAAGCTGCTTCATATGTACAAATCCACTTTCTGTTAACCTAAATTCTAGGATTAATCCTAAATTATGAAGTGCAAACTCCGAAGTATAGGCGTAACCTTCAGTAATCCAACCTTCATTAATAAAATGGAAGCAAATGGACCCTTCTGATTCATCGCCCAAAAGTTCGTTCCAAACTTCACAAAATATCTTCAACTCTCTATCACTGAAAATGTCAGATTCCCCACATACGGGAAAGAAAAATCTAGCAATTTTTTGCTTCTGACTATTGATATAAATAGAGTTCAAAGATGTATTTGTATTGAAACATAGTTCCTCATTGTAATATGTACTCCAATTGCGTTTCAGAATCTTGAATTCTGATAGAGTAACATCTGATCTTACGGAAACTGTAGGTGAACGTATCGATAACGACGGAGATCTAATTAACCCACCTAATCCAGTTTTTCTTTGCAAGTCTTTCTTATCCTTAATATCGTAGAATTTAGCTAAAGCCAATTTTATTAAGGAATTAACTGATTGTGGGCCTCTTAAACACAGGGTCATATTTGAAGAATAGAAATTATTCTTAAAATAAGAGATTAGTAAACTTCGAAGATCAGTTTTATTGGTACGAGGTAGTGTACTCAGAGAATAAATATTCCCTGTACAGAATCTGCTAAACGGATGATTCTTTTCAGCTAAGAGCCTTGTTGCGTGATACAATATCTTATTCATATTACTCATATTACCCTCGTGTTCATTTTGAATGGCATATATCTCTTTTTGAGTCGATACAGGGTTGAACAATGGTTCTTTCAACAAAGACGCAAATATGTCTAATGTTTCTTCGAAGATGCTTTCACCTTTCTCTTGCACATCTGGAATTTCAAAATGGAACGTAGTCTGTTCACCCGTGGTAAAAGCGTTTTGAGTTCCATTGTTTTTAGAGATGATCTCTCGATATAGTCCTGGTTTTGGATACTTCTTCGAGCCTGCTGATAAAAGCTCATGTTCGCATAAATGAGCTAAGCCTGGTACCTCTACAGGGTCGCGATGCGACCCTGTGGCAACCGTAACGGAACAGCCAGTATGTGTGTCAGCTGGATTTGAAATAACCAAAGTAAGGATACCATTAGGTAAACAGCATAGTTTATAATTTCGACCGCAATAATCATCAGGTAATTGAAACTCTACGTCATATTTCTGAACATTAGCTACTGACATAGTCCACAGGCTCCAGTTTCTTGACACTTGCCACAGCCGGTATCGGTGGAATCATCATATGAGAATCATTTATTTAGACTTAATACATTCTAAGCAACCTTTTAGCCAATATTGCTCGATGAGATATAGGTCATTTCTTAGTGATAGCATAAAAGAACCTCAAAAAATGTATATCCATATGTCTTGTCTGAAACATGTAAATTTCCTTAACAGGATATTTACATGTTTGAAATGAATCTCAACTCAGATAACTCATAAGAATCAGAGCGCAGAGCCTTTCCACCATCTCAGCTACAACTGAGAAAGACGTATACTTCGGTGTCACTTCAGTAGAGCAATACCACAAAACGTCGCTTTCAAAGTGCGAACACTGGAGACAACAGTCTAGACATCGGAAGCTATGTTGTAATTCAGTTCTATTTAAACATATCCGGAAGTGAACCTGATCAACCCTTTACGGTCTTTAAAGATTCCAAAAGTACGCAAGTCCTCTTTCTTCGTGTGGAGTATGACTTTGTAGACACTAGGATACGCATGTAGAAGTCTTATGAAGAAAATTCGGTGAGTTACAGAGGAAATTTTCAACCTAGTGAGACGAACAGGCCAAGGATTGGCATGCCTCATGACGAAGAAACTATAATGGTGGAACCTCACCTGTACTGATTACGATGATTATGTTTTTTTACATGGAACTACACTGCAAGATCAGATTTTAAAAGGAACGGGACAGGCCCTAAGCGCAATATCCCAGTTTGCTAGATGGGTAGATGCCAGGGCGTTCTGAGACGTAATGAGGAGTTACAAATACTGGACACAAGTACCGCCATGTCAGGAACCATATGGTCTGTGTAGTTTGAAAGCGCATCGCTCAGCGGTTTTGCTAGCAAAGGCCGAATTTGGAATCTTTCGGAAGTATTGACAAGAGGATAATCGTAGTGTGAGTGTGAATACTGCCACAACATCTTGAGGTATCGCTGCAAGCGGTCGAGACAATATCGAAACCCAGAGCTCTCTCAGTGCTGAATTCCTTCTAGGTTTTCCTAATACCACAGAACATTGAAGTGTAGAGAGTTGCAGAAAGGTATTGAAAGCAACAGGATAGTTAAACAAGACACAACTCGCCTACAAAGAGCCAAGAGAGTGTCTCCGATGCCGCTGAACCGGGACCTTAGGTTTTACAGAAACCGCGCCAAAGAACTTTCTTCAGCGCCATTATTTTGACAACGAAAACTACTGTACCAGTGCCAATTGTCTAAGAATAAGATGAGCTTTTATACGTAACCACCCATATCAACCATGAGCATCGCAATCCGTTGCTGGCTTAACTGTTGTATAACTATAGCGCTACAGTAATATTTTTTTTTTCAGTGCTGAGAAACATTGAACATTTTCGCGAGAAGGTTCCTCACGTGAGCAGAGAGGGCTACTAAAAGACATTATGTAGATATTTACATCATTTTTCAAAGCTCATCACAACTACTAAAACCTCCATACTGGTAATCAAAAAATAGTCTTAGAGTAGTGTACCATTCTGTACACTCTTCTACGTTTACTCGGTATGGGTGTAAGTTTAGCAAGAAAGTTATTAAGAGAATGGAAACAGATAATGAGATGTTCAGTGTCAAAACACAAATTCCATTTAATACCGTACGACAATAATTTACACGTTTGGCACTTAGTGGTCTGTGATGAGGCTCGTAGGTGCGAACTATACTGTTTGTTGTATTTTGTTGAGAGTGGCGACAAGTGCTATAATGGAATAGCAAACTCCTTATCCATTTATCTAAAATGCTTAACACCTAATTTTATAATACCCATGAACCATTTAATCGCATTGAACCATTTGAAACCGTGGTTTGACTCCCAAGGATTACAAGGCCTTGTTAACCAAGTCTGGGATTTGTTTTTCCATCAACGTCAAACGACTGACGATTTGATCGATGTGACACATGCTTGGAATAGAATAGTGCATAAGAACTTCCAAATTTTGTTCCCGCAATTAGTAAGCTTTTTAAGACCTGGAGATTATGCTAAAGTACAGAACACTTTATTGCATTTTAAATTACAAGATACAAGGTTTAATCACAACAGTTCAGATGAAATTAATTTAGAATCATTAAATTCAGACAATTTAGAGTGCGGTTCTGATTTGCAAGATTCTATGGTGAATAATCCAATAACTATGATTGTCAACAAGTATAATAACCATCCTGCATTAACGAAACAACGTCATTTTCTAATTCATAACCGAGAAGAGGCGCCATTAAGAAAGAGAAGAAAATATTAAGCTCTATCTCCTAGTCAGAGTTTACATAAGATTTTATGTATAAGCCATCTATGTATCTGCCAAGCTTCATTATCACACTAGTATTTGTTTTAGTAATCTCTACCCTGTCTTTGAGTGTCTCAATATAGTCTTAATCATCTCATTGCCAATGACATTAGCCTCTGTAAACATAGGTTCAAAAAATTCTTGAACTTTATTGAATTGTTTCTCATATAGATCAAAACTTTCGAAAGAAACAATAGTACTCCATCCCTTAGCAGCGACTACAAATTCCAGATCATCTCTTCTGAATGATTCGTCATTAATGGCAGCGTTTATCGTTTGTTCCAATAACCCAGGCGTTAGAAATAAATACTCGGTCACACCAAGGAAGATTCTGAATAGAGGCGTTGAGCAAATCATATGGTCGTAAGGATTTATCCCCAATTGACACCACGAATCAGCAATTGCTAATAATGATAAGTGTGAATTTGGTACAGAAAAGCGTTCGTGAGTAGTTTTGTCGATGGGTGTTTTGGATAGTGAATAATTTTCCAGTAGGTAATCATCCAGTAGCAATTTTTCATGGTTATGACCAAATATTACTTCTTTAGCCTTCATCAACCTTGTTCTCAACGCATCCTGTTGCTTGTATAAACACATGCTAAATAACTCAGTGGCACTAGTAGCATATTGTAAAATCTGTTGATGTGCATGTGGATTTGTAATGGCTAACCCAGCATATACGTGCCACTTATTAGAGTAAATTCTTAACGAAATGTTGATCTTGACATTCTCCAACCCACCGATCCATTTCTTACCTTCAAATTGCCACGGGTACACTTTTAATGTAGCCCAGGCTTGACCCATCGATAGAAAAGCAGCATGAGTCACTGCTTGAGTATCTGCAGTGATCCTATCATGCTCCTCGTAAGTTAAATACACTTCTTTACTCTTCAAACAGGACATTAGCGACTTCACAAACTCGAAATTACTCGGTTTCTGGCATCTATGGTTTATTATCACTAAAGGTTGGCCCTCAGTACTCACTTTTGGACCATGTAACGAGTGCACTGTAATGATATCAGTATCTATAGGTAAGTATCTCTCGAAGGCATTGATTTCAGGTCGCTTACAACTTGTCTGTCCGCCGACAATAGCATTCAATTTAGTGGAAGGACCGTATTGAGACACTATATTGTCCAATAGAGCTGCTTCGACACTGTAAATGATGTAATCACTTCTTCGAGACACGTGGTGCCCATTCAGCACTATTTCAAACCTCGAATCCTTGTGTTTGACTAGCAATTCTGCGAATAAATCTTCTCTATCACAAGCAACAACTTTCCAACCAGCTTCAGAAAACTTCTCAGCGTAGAGAAGGCCCATGTCTCCCAATCCAATTATGCCAATGACTTTCTCATCCTGCCACTCACGTAATTGACTGTGTGCCATCATGAAATCAGCGCCTCATCCCGTAGGCTCTCAGATCAAATCGATCGTAATAGTATTATATATAAATGTATATAACTATAACAGTTTGTCTTATAGATAACAGAACCGGATTCTTCTCTAGCCACCACAATTGCTCCATATTACGCTCTATAAACCCTTAACTCAACACCACTCACTGTCCTGGGTACCAATTGGGTTTCTTTGTCACGATCATCGCAGTCTAATTGGTCCTGTTCCTCATCGATGACTTCATTGATGACTTGGACACTCTTAGTGAATATCTCTATTTTATGACCCAATTGAGCCTCGAAATGGCAACCAAGGGCAAGGCATTTCTCTACAGACTTACCCATCGACAGGACAGTCACATACCTCCCATTGCTTCGGTCTAATTGCTTCAATTGCTTTATAATATGTTTCAATGCACTTACAAATGGGGTACTGCTCTTCAAATAAATCGTCCTCTTGATGTTTTGATGTGAAAACTGTTTAACCGTCGGCAGATGTCTCACTAACCTCTTGGACCCCATTATCACTGGCGACAACCTTCATTCTAAAAGTGTAGTAGAAAAGTAGTGCTTCATGGGCTTCAATTGTGAAATTTCAATTAATTTTTCATTATTCGATGACTTAAAAGAACTGATTCATTACCTGAAATCCCACCACAATAGGATACTTACCCTTCATTGCTCAAATCAGTTTATTTAGAGTGAATAGTGGGTTTTGAGTCTTATAAGGTATCTGTACATCCATTTACATACAAAGCTTGACGTGATTTGAAATTTCCGACACTTGAATGTCACAATCTGAAGCAAGGGAAACCGATGTTAATAGTATGGGAATCAGAGCCAAATTTGTGAATAGTCATGGCACTCAACTGTCCTTGACTCAATCAACTCCCTTAATCATGGTTAGATCGCTATCTCGTGTTTATCCGGTGCTCTTGGTTCTGGACACTGTCTTAAATCACATCCTTTGGATTACATCAGATGTTCCAATGAATTTGGTTTCACTTACTGTGATGTATTTAGCACTTAGTTTTGTGCTCACTGATACTGTCCAGTGGTCTCGATGGGGGTTAGAGTTTATTACTATGCAATGGGTCGGCTCTTTATCCTGGCAATTTTTGATCCTTGCGACCATTTATTATTTGACAAGTATCTTTGAATCGTTGCAGAATGACGAGCCCCCAACGTTGGATGACATCGTGGTTCTATTAGAGAGCGTTTTAGATAAATTGGACTCTATTAGATTTGAAATTTTGAACTGTATCGGGATGACTCACAAGAACCATCCTCATGGTCCATGGAAACTTTTAGTCTTTGTTGTAACGCTATCACCTTTACAGTATTTGATCATGGTGAAACTGAACTGGATATCGTCGAAGGACTACCTGCTGATGATTTTTCTCACGTGTGCTCTATTCCACTCACCATGGGTTCAAGTTACTGGGAAGCTATTATATCGATTGGTCATACTGAGAACCGTTTTGCATTCCCACTGGTTACATCCAAGGGACTCTGTGACTACTCTGCAAGATTATTTGAGTTATAAATGTAATACATTGAAACCAACCACGTTGCTTATCAATGAGAAGACCATGGAAGCAACGAATAAACAAGAAATATTGACCAAGCTAACGGATGATATTCATGAATCGATTATATTGGATGTAGAGGGAACCGGTAACAAAATACATGTTATAGAAGTGCTTTTCCATGAAAGACAAAGGAAGTGGTCAAATGAGTTTTGGAGCAACGAGTTACTATCGTATGAGCAACCTACATTTTCTTTACAAATGTCCTCAAATAAGCTAGTACCCACAAATGTTTTACCAAACGATATCACTCTAGAAACATTAAAACCTTGGAAATGGTTGGAGACTGAGTGGCATACGACCGAGTGGGTTTATCATGATACAAACTGGAACATCTTGGGGGACCATGACACTTTGGAAGCATTTACAAGATCAAGAAATTGGAAAAGGAAAATATTCATGATGGTCTAATCGCCAACTAATGAATCGAAATAATATTCTCAACACCAACATACAATCATTCAAGTAATATTGTTATAACAATATTTTAGTAAATAATCTATTCTAAAATTTGAATTTATATGAAAGAAAGCTATAATAATAATAAGAATACAAAATAATAGCTATGTTTTAACTTTTGAACATGTACTCCTCGTTTAATCCAAATCGACGTCACCTTCGGCGTCAACATCTTCCTTCTTTTCGTTTTTACTTTCAGCTTCAGCTTTTCTTTGAGCAGCTAATTTTTCAGCAAGGTTAGCCATTTGAGAAGCTTCTTGTTTGGCTCTTAGGGCTTGTCTTTTTTCTTCTTCCTTGGCAAGATATCTACCTCTAATAACATTACCAATAGAGGCTAATTCCTCGTATTTGGCAATATATTTGGCCTTGATGGAATCATAACCTTCATCGTATAGCCATTCCTCAGCTTTAGCTAGCATACCTTGCAATTTAGTCTTTTCTTCATCAGAGGCAAATTCAGAATATTCTTCATCTAATTTACCACGTAGAGTGTATATGTATTCTTCTAAAGTGTTCTTACGGTCTTCAGTTTCAGCAACCAATTTATCTTGGGCAGCCATTTCATTTTCCCTTTCGATTAATTCATTTAATTTGTTCTCTTCTAATGCAAACGTGTGAGCCACAATAGTCAAAGCATCTTTCTTCACAGTCTTTGTAACTTCTTTGTATTCCGGTTCGGCGCCTTCGGCAGCATCTTCTGGTAATGGAATCTCTTCCTTCACTATGATATCTTCCAAAGTGTAAGCTTCTTCGATAGTGTGTAAACCAGATGGATCGCATCTCAACTTCAATTTGACTGGTACGGATTCTTCGTCCTTAGCTAACTCAACACCAGAGATATCCCATTGGGCAATATCCATGGAGATTCTTTCTGGCAAGCCAGATTTGTCAGTGTACTTGGCAGCCATCTTGAAATCGCCAGTACGGTGTAACGTAATTAATTTAGTAGATGGGAAAGTCGAGTTGGCTGGGAAAACCTCCAAATGGTCCTCATCTTCCACTTGTTTATCCCAAGAGTAAGAGACAGAGTATGGGTGAATATCTTCAAATTTGAAAGGTCTTACTCTCAAAGTTGGAGAGTGAATAGCACAGATGAAGGCGGCACCCTTAGCGATTGCTTCATCTTGGTTCAAAGTTGTAGATAGAGGTTTACCGAATGCTTCAGAGATAGAGTCCTTCAAAGTTGGAATACGGGTAGTACCACCAATAATCTCTACGAAATCAACTTCTTCGGCAGTTAAACCGGCTTGTTTTAAGGCTCTGGTGACTGGGTCAGTGACACGTTTCAATAAAGGTTCGACCAAATCTTGCAATTCGTCACGGCTCAACTGAGAACTGACATCAACGTCATTCATAACGGACTCCACATTGAATGGGGCATTAGTGTTGGCAGATAAGACTTTCTTTAACTTTTCAGATGCAGATAAAACCCTGTTGTAGGCCTTGGCGTTTTCTCTAATGTCAATCTTGTACTTGGTCTTGAATTCATCAGCGAAGTGTTCAGTGATGGCTTTATCGAAATTTCTACCACCAAAATGCTTGTCGTAGGCAGTGCCTAACACTTTCAGTTCACCTTTCTTGAAAGCCATAATCGAGCACGTGTAAGTCGAGTGACCGATGTCAATAAAGGCCACGATTCTTGGCTTCTCATCCTTACCTTCTGGCAAATCAGTTTTGAAGACACCGTAGGAGACACCGGCAGCGGTAACATCGTTAACGATTCTAACTGGGTTCAACCCAGCAACTCTAGAAGCGTCAGCAATAGCATAACGTTGCTCCTCGGTGTACCAAACTGGCACAGCAATACAAACATCGGTCACGTTACCTTTAGTTTCTTCAATAACAGTGGATTTAGCTTTGTTGAAGAACATAGCAGCCAACTGAGTAGCAGAAAAGGTCTCCTGCTTCCCGGCAAGTTTCACTTCGGTGCCAATCTTACCATCGTCGGTCTTCACTAATTTAGAAGTGAAATATTTGGCCTCCTCATCAAACTCCTTCTTGTCATCAAAATCCAACCCTATGATTCTCTTCAAGTTCTCTACAGTGTTCTTAATGTTAGACGTCTGCTTTGTCTTCCCACTTTCACCTAGATATCTGTTCTTTGGACCAAATCCAACAATGGAAGGAGTCGAACGGTTGGACACTTCGTTGACAATGACGTCAATGCCTCTGTTTCTAGCCACTGCGAAGACAGAATTGGCATTACCAAAATCTAAACCAAATGGCACACTCATCTTATAATAACTGCTGTATGCGTGGCGATGATACCTTTCACTAAAGTAGAGCTCTATAAGAGATTTCTTCTATAATAAACGTAATGGTAGAGAATAGCTCATCTCTTTATAAGTGAAAATTTTTTTGAAAAATCTTTTATTCCTTCCAAAAGTCACCTACAAATCACTGGCAACGTCGCGTGCTGGGCTCTATTGCTCGAGAACACTGTTCAAGAACTTTCTAGAACATGTCACGTTATGGACGCCAGTTGGAACGTCAAGGTATTTTAACGATGGCGAGAGCGAGACTCAGCCTGTTTGTTGTAGGATCATGGATAGGGTTTGCCATCCTGGAGAAGCAATCAGCCTGAGGATATGTTCTTGATAATCTTGTTGTACCGCTACTTTTGCTAGCAAATCCAGTTCTTGCGCGTTTAATATTTGTAGAGAGTTGAGGTACAGTAGTAAATGGAAGTCAGATATCTTTGCGTGCAAGGATTGTAAATCTGAATCGCTGTTTAGAATTGTAGGCAGTAAATAGTTCTTCAACTCTTGGTAATCCTGTGAAAGTCCCATTGATTGACGGTTTGCCCATGGGAATCCTTTGCTTGTGGTTAGGAATTTCGATTTGCTGTCAGCAGCTGTGGACAGGAACCCGTGGGTTAAGGAGACTAGTAGATATTCTACTGGGAATGCTGGCTTAGCATTCTCCTTCACTGTGAGCCCATATTCATTTTTTTTCATGTAAAATAATTCAGGGACGTATCTCTCACTTGTAGTTTCATTAATGTAAGCCATGCTGGGGTGTGTAGAGCCACTGATCATGTCGGCATCTACCAGTGCTTCTCCGTCTGCGGAGACTTGATAGCAACTGATATCGATTTCTCCTTTCAAATTACCTGACACGACACATGTAACAAATTTAGACGAAAACCAGTTTGCTTCGCTGTATTTGGACTTGTTCAAGTGGCTTAGTTGATGCCTTGCAGCCATAATGATTTCAAAAGATGTCAAGAAGTATGAATCCTTATGTCTTTTACAAAAAACGGATCCGTTCCCTTGGTTTGCGTCTGTTAAATCTGTGAAAATCATTCCTATAGGTAGCAAGCCCATAGATAAAGCTATTGAGTCCACCTGTTCAATCTCTTTGGAGACTTGGTCCATGTCTAACGTTAGCCCATCCTGCTCGTCATGTTGTGGGGGTTCATAGATGGCTTCCACCTTAGCTTTTATCCCCAAGGGTGTGACATCGTAACGATCGTAAGAGCCATACAAATAGGCAAATCGTTGGGTCCCCGTGAACCTCCAAGACTCAATAAACTCATTTACCATCTCACTGTTTTGGAATTCAACATGATCCACCATTCTAAATTCTTGTGGTTGTAAAGTTATCGCAGAAGGTTGGCATTTAGAACAGATCCCACGAGGCCACGGTTCGTGTCCATTCTTGCAATGCTTATTAATTTTGAAATTTGGCGGGGTCAAGGGAGCAATATACGATGAACCATTCGCTTTATTAGTCGCATCCTTGACTTTCTTCATGTAAGAGTGGAATGAAATATGCTTAATGCTCTTGGATTCATGATACTCTTTATCCCAAGGAGGTAGTGGGGAGCAGTACTCACACATACCTTTATCACCATGTTTACAAAGGTTAGACCTTGTTCTAGGGATCAATCCTTTCAAAGCATCTAATTCTATATCAACAGGTAGTTCTTCAACAACAGCTTCTGGAGAGATCGTGGTGGTCACAACAGTAGCCCCACTATGTGCAGAAGGTGCTTGATAATTCAAATATAGCATATCGCCATGTTTTAAGCCCAACGCTTCGATGGTTTCCTGGGTTAAAGACGTGACAACTTTTCCTTGAGAGTCTGGCTTATCGCTCACCATGACCGAGTTGACTTCGATATGATCTCTCTCATCCAATTGACTCAATAGCCGGTCAAAAACGGAACCAAATGTCTCAACACTGGGATTTGCCACAGCGACTCTATGAAGCCCTTCTCTAGATCTGAACCTCAAAATCATCCAATTTCACTCAATTTTCTTTCAACAAGGACCTAACAAAACCAGCACACTTTCGATGACAGTACACTCACCAGTAAACAGCCACTCAATGAGCAATTCTTGTCCGATTTATGCCGTTATCCGTAATGTAACGGTGTTCCTATATAAAATGTGTATGTTAATTTAAAGCAAAGAAACTGTTTAATTTGAAATATTTATATAGTAGAACATTAGAAACACTAGACACTTTATAACTGTCATTAATATAGCAAACCAAGTCCTTGCAACCCTCTTGTTTGAGCCTTGGGCGTGTTATTTTCTGAATTCCTGTTGAATTAGATGATCATTGGTGTGAATAATGTCTGAATTTCAAAACAATACGTCTGGCAATTCCACTTTTAATGGGACTCAAAACGATGGGAAGTATTTTGAAGCACCAAAAGTTGACCTTATCTCAACTTCTGTCTACACACCATTCCTATATGGTGCCATCCTGGTGATATCGTTGTTAGCTTTTGCTAGATACAATCAGAATAATAACCAAAAAAAAATTGATCAATTACCATCAGTATTTGACGAAGATGATGCTAAGGATCTTTATTTTTCGTTAGTCGAGATGCGTGACTTAGAGAAGAAGAGAGTACACGAGAAAGTCATCAAAGCTGCTTTGTTGAATAGGGGGGCTGAGGCGTTAAGAAGAACTTTTAAATTGAAAGAGCTAGCACAACCTGTTGAAATCTTATACAAAAGTGGATCTGTTGGAGAAGATTATTGGTTGCGTTATTCCAGTGGTATCAGGTTGGTAGAGGCAGAATTTAAAGAGTGTGTCCAAGAGGCCGAGCGTTTACAACCTGGGTGGGCTAAAATGTACGTGGCATTATGCCAAGAGATTTGTTTCAATCAAGCTTTAGCAAGACGGTATAAATCTATGTTGAAGAGGAAAGAAGTAGCCATTTTGGAATGGGAACTGAACGTTGATAAAGATGGTAGATTAATTGCTTAAGAGCGGCTTAGTTCTCTCTTACGCTAGCTCTCGAACCAATTTCTTTGGTGTAAGGACCATCGGTTTTAATCTTAAAAACAAATTGACAAGTTCTCTTAAGAACATTTTATACATAATAAAGGTTTACATTTAATGTTGTAATTCAAATATCTACATAAAAAATGCGGTAGCCACTCTCATTAGTGGCGACGGCCTTTCTTTTTGCTCACAACTTGGAAATCCCAATCGTCCTCATTTCCTTCAGGAAGAGTCAACACTTCGGTCCAACTTAATGGATCTTTAATTTTTGATTCACATTCAATTCTCCGCTTGATGAATTCCGTTGCAAATCGTTTCCCATCCATGACACTGCTGTATGAATAAACTGTGTCGGCGATAATCTCTTTCGCCTCTGTAGAGGCGGGAAGGCTCAGCAACACTTCTAAGACATTCGTGGTAGTAACACCAGGGTTCAGCTTCAATTGCGATCTACACCATTTTAAGAATTCTTGACGAATGGAAATAGATGCATTCCCCGGATACATACTAGCTGCAGTGGTCGCAGTGGTGGGAGTGACAGTTTTGGCCGATTTAGCAACACTAGTCGTGTGTGCATTTAATATCACTGTGTTGGTAGAAGTCGCAGTAGGACGTGGTGCAGCAACTACAGGGTTAACAATGACTCTGTTTTTCAACGTGGGGATACTGATCGAAGAGCCGATTTGATTAACAGGTTGTTTCAACCCATTGGCCGCAGGTTTAGTGGGCTTGTTATTATTTTTAGAAGTCACTGAAACCCATTCACTCTTGTCTGAAGTGGTAGGTTTCTTCACAGTTACATTGGATTTCTTTTTCTCAAACTCTTCCCAAATCTTTTGTTGTTCTTTGATGAAACTTTCATCATCCAACGATAATCTGTCGTTTGTGGATGTGTCTGCATTGGTAGTCGCCACTGGTTTGACATCGCTGGCAAACGGCTTGATGGTAGTTTTTTTCTTCTTTGTTTGAATAGGTAAATCCAAATTAATTGCAGGAACCGTTGGTGAAGGTTTCTTTCCAGACCATGTCAATGCAGATTTGATATTCTGGTTGATTTTCTGCTGTTCCAACTCTTGCTCTAATAACTTCGCAGTCATCAAAGTAGCGGCTTTTTGTTCTTCTTGTTGTTTTACTTTCAACTTCAATTCTTCCTCCTTTTGTAACTCTTTAAAGGACTTAGTAAACGATTCTACATCAACGTTATTTTTGCCTGCCCACGGAGCTTTCGAAACAACGGGTTTGGCAGTTGGTACCGGAGGCTCCTGTTTAATTTCTTCCTTAACAATAGATTCGGCAGCTTGTTTCTCCCTCGTGCTGTCATCGGCAGGTTCTAGTTTCGAAGACTGCTTCTTTGATTTCTTCTGTTTCTTGGTTGCCGTCTTAGATTCTTCCTTTTTCTTTAACAATTTTTGTTTATCCTCTTCTTCTTCTAACAACAATAGTTCAGCCATCTTATCAGCCCTTTCATTACGCTTATCGTTCTCATTGACCGGTACGACAGGGTGGACAGGAGCCACACCCGGGTTAGCAGGTGTATCTTCTTGCAAAGGTGAGTTTTTAGTTTTCTTGCTTTTTTTAGATTTCGTTGTTGGAGCCACTACTGGCTCATATTCCTGGCGAGGGACAGGTTGGACCTTGAACGGGTCCTCGAAGTTCTTCTGGGCACTAATAATCGAAGTGTTATCAATTTTTTTCTTCAATTCTCTCTGCACGGGTAAAGGCACGTATACCTGTCTGTAGTAAGACCCGTCCTCATTTTGTAATTGTAACAACTCGTCTAGAGTGTAATCCGCACCCTTGATGAGCTCATTGTTCTCTTGAACCGCTGGCTTCCTCGACTGTTTATTCAACGATTGCAAGAAGGACTGGACCAATTGATCAAAGATCAGAAACGGAGTGTTGAAATTGTTGACTCTGGACATCAAGTCCATCAAAGTGATGAACGTGTCATTGACTTGAAACGGCTCCTTTGTGGTCCCAACACGCATGATTTTCAGATCGGGTTGGAAGTACCCGCCGTTCAGCCAGGAAAGCATGGTCATAGAGTCAAACGGGCCTTGCACCTGGCCGTGGTTGTCCAAATACTTCCACTGGGACATAACAAACGAAGACGTTGCATCAGCATGCCCTGTAAGTGGTACCGAGGAAGCGCCGTAGTTACCGTGGGCGCCGTGGCTGCCGTGGGCAGCCACCGTGGCCACCACCGGCTCCACCACTGGCGACGACCACAAACGAGCACCTCCCGCCGCGCCACGATCGGCCAAAGGATGGAGCTGAGTCGTCGGAGTAGACATACCAGAAACCATAGTATTGGAACCCACACGCTGAACACCCATCAACGACGACGAGTGCCTCGACAAAGGCAACAAATCGTCCACATACGGCTTTGCACTCGAAACTTCTTCGGACAACTCCAGTTTCTGCAACGACACATCCAGACTTGGAAGCTGGTAAAACTGCTGGCCCCGAGGGTTGAACTCCATTGAGGGCACTGGCACAAGCTCACAAAGTTGAGAAACGGTGTGGTTATCAACTTTGGAAAGTACTGGAATTGTGGTAGTGAAAGTGAAAAAATTTCTGGTACAACTTCTAATTACTTATATATAAGACGAATTATAGCACGGCGACGATCAAGCTCGAAGCCAGGCCACACGTTGTCAACGGACTAGTTGCGGTCCAGCCCGAGCCGGGTCTCGATCTTCGTGTGGATACTGTCTCTGAGCAAATTGCCGTTCGAGCTCCAACTGCCGTTCGCCATGGACTCCGGGTACACGTCCTCCCAGTCGATGCTTGCATCCTTGTTCAACAGGATATCCCTGTGCATCGAGCTGGTGCCATTCACGTTCAGCGGTTGGAAATCCGTAGCCTCCACAATGGACAGCTCCATTTCTCTCTTGATCGGTTCGGCCATGCCAAACACGCTCTTGTATTGTTCCATGGTCCTTCTGCGCTGTGTCTCATCCCACTGTCTCAACCTCGTCTCCAGTGGGTGCCTGCCGTTCCACTGGCTCGACATCGGCACAGCACCCCCTTCCTGCTGTCTCAACGTGTCCGGCAAACTCGGCACCGCGTTCGACGCAAACGACACGTCCTTCCTGCTCGACACGTACTTCCTATACTCGGCATCAGGTGCAACACTCATCCCGGCTCAATAACACTACTCTGGGGCTCCTCCGTCTCGTTTGCCACTGGAGAGTAATGTTACAAGCTCATTGTAAAATATCGATTTATTGGTATTTATATATATATATATATGTGCTCAGCACACTGTTTCAAGGTGACAGTACGCTTGAAACTCTGTGGATCTACGACAGCGAGGCTTGCCAATTGGTCACTTTGCGGTTTGTGGTATGTTCGAGTGCGTTCAGGAGTGGCAATTCGGCGAAGCGACGACTCCGTGCGTTAAATTCAGCCCCAGCGGTGACAGATTCGTGGTAGCAATGAGGAACTCGCTATACGTCGTCGAGACCGCACACGGCGGTGCTGCGCACGGCAGCACCCGCCACGTCTCGACGCCTCACTCCGGGGCTATCAACGAGGTAGCGTGGTCTCCGGATGGCCAATGCGTCGCTACAGCGTCCGATGACTTCTCTGTAGCCATTATCCACATCGATGAGTTTGGTGATTTGCATCGGCTCATCAGCCACACTGCGCCTGTGCTGTCGCTCTGCTACAATGGCAAGGGCAATCTGCTCTACACCAGCTCTATGGACGAGAGTATCAAGATTTGGGACACGCTGAACGGTTCTTTGATGAAGACTGTTGCGGCCCACTCGGACCCTGTGGTTGCCATTGACATTCCGCAATGCGACGGCTCGGTGTTCAGCTCTGGGTCCTACGACGGGCTGATCCGGATCTTCGACTCGTCTTCGGGCAACTGTCTCAAAACGTTGACGTACGACAAGGACTGGAAAAGCGAGACCGGTGTGGTGCCGATCTCGCACGTCAAGTTCTCTAGGAACGGGAAGTTCCTGCTGGTGAAGTCCCTGGACGGAATCGTCAAGGTTTGGGATTGCGTTAGAGGCGATGTGGTTCGGACTTTCAGCCACGACTCCGGGACGCAGTGGACGCACTCGTGCGGTGCCAGTTTCCAATACTTACCACAGGGAGCGTCTCCTTTGCTAGTCAGCGGCGACGAGACAGGGAGCGTAAACTGTTGGGCAGTGGCAGACAAGACATTGTTGCAGACGCTGCGCCAGGGCGATTCTGTGGCTCCCGTGATCGGCGTCGATACTCATGGAACGCAGCTGGTGACTTTGTCGTTGGACGGCTGCTGTCGTTTGTGGAACTGGCAGGAGTGAGCTGTTTCAGAGTCCAGCGAGAGAAGCGCATTGCCGAGCTGGCGGTGGCCACCGCCAGCTCGGGCCCATTCTTGGGGCCCCAAGAATGGGGCCCTGCAAGCTCCACTCGAGTCAATTGACCCACTGACGTCCATATGGCGTCTACTAATATAAATCGATGACTTCTGTGTCTCAGCCTATTTAAAGCTCTTGAAACAAACACCCATTGACGTATTTCTGTCCTTAGTTGGCAAGCGCAAAACATCTTGCACTCGCCAGTCTGAACAAGCATCGAGTGTGGAAGGATGCTGTCGCAATTGGTGAGAAAATACTCCACGCAGTCCTCCATTGTGAGGACCACGATCTCGGATTTGAGGCAGAAATGGCAGGCGGGTACGCCGTTGACGATGTGCACTGCTCACGACTACATCACTGCCAATTGGGTCCATGAATCCGGTGCTGATATGATCCTAGTGGGTGACTCTATGGCGATGACGACGCTCGGGTACGAGAGCACCACGGATCTGCCATTTGACGAGTTTAAATATCACGTTAAGTCTGTGTGTCGTGCTGAAGGGTCCTCGTTGATCGTGGTGGACATGCCATTTGGTAGTTTTGAGACAAGCTTGACTCGAGGGCTGCAAAATGCCATTGAGTTGATGAAACTGAGCAGCAAGATCGTGTCAGTGAAGGTCGAGGTAGGACCTTACCTGAGGGACTCCTACGGGTTGCAATTCGTGAAAGAATTGAGTAGTAGAGGTGTTCCAGTGATGGCCCATATTGGTTTAACGCCGCAGAAAATCCATTCTTTGGGTGGGTACAAAGCGCAAGGGAACAAGAGTGTGGACGACTCCGTGGCAATTGCCAGGACCGCACAGTTGTTGCAAGAGGCAGGCTGCTGGTCTATGGTTCTGGAATGCGTTCCGTGGAAAGTGGCTTCTCACATCACAAAATCTTTACAGATCCCCACCGTGGGGATCGGTGCCGGGTCTGGCACTTCGGGGCAAGTGCTGGTGGTGAGTGACTTGGCACAACTCACCTCTAGTGGGTTTTCGCCCAAATTTGTTAAACAGTTTGGGAACGTTAAGGAGGAAGCTTTAAGAGCTTTGACGGATTACAACTCGCAAGTAAGAGCTGGAAAGTTCCCTGATAACGGCCAGCATGGCTATCTAATGAAGGACGCCTTGTGGCAAAAATTCGTGGAAGCCACAGCCAAGGACAATCACTCATCTCATATCTGGGACTAACTAACTAACTACATATTCATAAATGCCGAAGCTGTACAATCCTTGGCTACATATATTTACAATCAATTACAATTACTTATCAGCCCGTAACGGCGGCGTGCCTTCCACACTTCAAATCTCGTTCTCTGGTGTAACTCACTCAACTGAGCATACGTCAAATCTTTCCCATCGTCACTTCTAATGACAGATCCAATCGACATGAAAAGCCCAAACGTCGCTGCGGAGCCGGCAATGTACTTCCCTAGCGTCCTAGTAATACCGTCGGGACCTGCTCCAGAGGTAAGGATAGTAAATCCACCAAAGAGAACCCCAGTACAGACACCAACCGCAGTCCCCATCATTAATCCCATCTTGAATTTAGCCCAATTCGAAGGCTCCTCTTGAGCGTAAACTTGTCTCACAGGTGGCATGGTACTTATACTTGTGTGGCTATGAAGGTCACCGCTCAGCTTATCGAAGTTTTGGGATCAAGTTGCCACAAATGAAGCTAGATGAAGTGAATATATAATAATTTTTCATCATGGATTCTTTATATATCCAATAGGCTTGTAATGCTTGTATTTCAGTCCTCCAGCGACGGGCCATCGGCCGTGGCGTATCGTTCAATGGCCGGAGCCGGTTTGGAGTTTCTGAACATTTCTGCGTAGATCCAAGCTGCCACTACCCAGGACCATAGGCTTACAGGCAGTAGCAAAAGCAATTGCCAGTAGTACATGGCAGTCTGGTAAGGCCAAGCAAAATAGGCTGTTAACAATGTTATTAGCACCACAGCATAAGTGATCGCAAGGACTAAATACCCACCGCTCCTCAAGTTCATTTCATTTATTCGGTTTTGAAGGTCAATATACACCAGCTAATAAGCTTCGCCGTAATATACGAATACAAAGAGTAAATGACAATAAATCTATCAATTATAACTTACTTGAATGATAACGAAACGATAACGTCTCTTCACCTGATATTTACTCTATAAATTCATCAAACTTGTATAAATATTGTGCAATCTGAGTGGTAGCCCATGAATCTCCATTAGCTTCTAAGAAACCTAAATGGCCACCCAATTCAGTCTCAAGGACTAGGACGTTTGGATTTTCATCGATATATGCCTGAGGGATCGTTTCTGGGCCTACTATAGGGTCATCCGTGGAATTGATCGATAGGGTTGGGATCTTGATGTCTTTGAAACGGTTCACTGGACTGGCCTCTTGGTAATACTCTAAAGCATTTGGGAAACCTAGCGTTGGAGCAGTAAAAATATCATCAAACTCTGCGATGTATTTGATTCTCTTCGCTTTGGAAAGATTGTCAGCAGTGAACGTGTGCGTGCTTGGGTTCTCTACTGACGGGGTGACGGCTGGTTTGGTACCGTTTGGAACTTCCAATTCATTAAAATTCACCTTCACTAATCTCACCAAAAATTGAGCTATTGAAGGAGAGAAAAGATTCTTGGACCAAAAATCGTTATTCATCTTGTATGCTGAGAGGAGCATATCCCATGGACTGCAGAAAAGAACGGCGCTGGTTAACGGGGTCTTATCTCCAACGTATCCAAGATAATTCGAGAGCATCACCGCGCCAAATGAGCAACCGACTGCATATATCTTCCTGTTAGGATGTCTCTGCTTCTCTCTGGCTAGGAATTCTTGGATATCTTGGAATTGAAATGCTGTAAACAATTTTTTTGTCGTGATCTTGGACCTTGCACATCCTCTGCTGTTCATGACCACGACTTGGAATTTGCCCGCACCAATTGATGATAAGTGGCTCGTTAGGGATCTAATGATAGGCTCGTGGGATCCGCCAGCTAGCCCATGGAGGACAAGGACTAAAGGTTTCTCACTCTCTGCATGAACAGTTTCCTTCTCAGAATCAGATAAATATCTACAACGAGGATGTAATCTCGGCCAATTATCAGGGTGTGTCTTCAATGCATCCTTATCAAATTTACTCTTATCGTATGTACCAGTCGCAACTTCAAACTTATAATCCTTTGCCCAATCCTTCATAACCCAATCAGCGGTACAAACACCTCCATCGCTATACTTCATGATCTCTCTACCATAGAACACTTGGAAACTCTTGGTGTAATCCGCAGAGCTTAAATACATCGTCTGCAAAATCCCAGTGAAAAGCATGGGATTCAAATTATAAGCAGCTCCATTCCGTAATCCCGATACTTTAGTGTCAACGAATTCAGATAACGGTACAGATTTTTGCGCATCTTTCAACAGCACAGGCACAGTACCTTTCTCACCGATTCGGTGAGAAACTTTGCCTCTATAGCCCCAATGCAATGGGTTGATCATTGGTAAACTGTTATGTTTGGGAACTATTTTAGAATCAGCCATACTCACTCAATTCAGGAAGCTTTTCTACCTTTTTTTTGCCCACACTCTCTATTGGTGATTGCTGACTACCAGAAATTATGAGAAGACAGTTGTGATAACGGTAAGATAGCTATAAACCTTATTAGATTTGTCTATATATATATATATATATATATATATGTCTATCAATCGTAAGAAATCTCTATCGGGTTTACAGTCTAACTCCGGATACTACATCGTCATGAGAAACCAAGAGAGTTGGGTATCAAATCACGAATTTAAACGCACATCTTGCCTCGTGGGAGGCAAGCTCGGTCAAGTGTAGCAGCATGGGTAAGAATGTTGAAAGAATACGTAAGAAAAGTTATATAATATTTACTCAGTTTTGTCTCTTAATCGACTTCCAAATTGATATTTTCCACTAAATTCGATTGTGTGATGGTTTTCTCCTTCAGTTGCTTGAAAAACGTCAGTGAACTCGTGTTGTTCTGTAATTGCGTCTCTAGATCAAGTTTCTCAGCGACTTTGCTGTCGATCAATGACTCGCATCTCTTGAAAATCTCTCTAGCAGGCGTCCGTAACACATCGTTTGTCTCCTTAGAGATCCGTCTAGCGTTCATATGAATGTAGTCCACATCATGTAGTCTTTGTCTGTACCTTCGTATCAAGTTTGCTGGTAATGCTCTTGGCAAGTCATAGATCAGGTACGATGTGCCAAGCATGCACCCCAATGCTATAAAAGTTCCAGATAATTGTCCTAGCATTTTCCATGAGAACGTCGTTAGCCCATTGATTAGTACTGTGTTCAGCAATTTGGTACCGCCAAGGGAATATATTGCTAAGGCAGGGATTTTAGACGTGAATAGCAAGGAAGGTTTGTTCAAGTATTGCAATAGAGAATAATTTCTTGACCCGCCATTAGTCACTAACTTGTTTTGAGTCAAGGCTGAATCAATTTTCTCTTGGGTTTCATTAGTTTGCTGAAGTTGAGGGCGGGTCCAAATATCAAAGACACCCCAACTAATGTATTCGAGAAAACTATCCCAATTAGGTGCATAAAGATCATTGAAGCTAAATGCAATTGATAAATTTTTAGCATATTGATGATGATGTCTTGAAAACATTAATTGAGAATCAAATTTCCTTTCTTCCATGAAATCGTCACCTAACTCTCTTCTCCCTTTTGTTGAAATTTTGTCTACGATTGTTTCAGTTAACTGCTTAGCATAAGTCTCACTCGCGATTACACTTTCTTTAATCTGTGATTTCAAATACGTCTCTGTTTGTAAAATGTATTCGTACAGTCTTGCTATCCCCTGGTACTCAGGAAATTGGTTGGAAATAATATTTAAAGAATTTAATATTCTTTCCTTAGTGAAGTCATAGATATCAGTGGTAGAGCTATCGACTAATTTGTCTATCTCGTTACAGAACGAATAATAGTGACTTCTAGATTCATTAACATCATCTTCCAAATCGTATAATCTTTCCTGCACTACTTTTCTTTCTGCTTCAAATATATCCAAATTAGAGTCAGAAATACCGGCCAAGTCTGATAGTAATTTCAAAAGGTATGTCTTGGCAGGTGAAAATTTAGAAGTTGATCTCTTCTTTAGTACGAAGTTATTCAAAGATTTTTCTAAATTATCAAAGTCTGGGTCATTATCATCATCATTATCGTAAGGGTCAAATCCTGGGTCATCATTATCGTTATCATGTGGTATTTGATCAATTTCAGTGGGATTATTTGACATGAAGTGAACAAAATCAGGAGCACTCTTATATGTCTCTGGAGATAAGTCCTTGATCTGCGCTAAGATCAACTGTTTACATCTTTCTTTATCTCTGATTTTATCGAACTTCTTTACAACGAAAAACATCAATTTCTTTTCACGAGACGCAAGAGTGATGAACTCTTTAGCGGAAAGGGTTAATTGATTTTCAGCATTCACGACAAATATCACCAAATCAATCTCTTCCTGTCGAGTCATAACTTCGGCGGTTTGAATAGAATCATGATTTAACCCCGGTGAATCTATCAGTGAAATGTTAACTACTCCATTTCTTAACAAAGATTTTGCAGGTGGTCTCTTATCATCCTTAATGTATACTTTCAGTAAGGCATATTCGTCATTCTTATACACCAATTCATTAAGTGCATTCAAAGGAAACGTATCGTACGAAGATTTATCCATGATATTGTAATTTAGTATGCTTTCTCTTACGTTAGAATGTTCATTCAAAAAAATCGCATGGACTTCCTCTCTATTTCTATTCTCACGAGCCTCGACCACTTCACAAAACACATTAGTACAAGGTAACTGGTCCTCCGGTAAGAGCCTTCTCTTTAATAAGGTGTTACAAAACGCTGATTTCCCTGTATTAACATCACCAGTGATGAAAACTTTTGATGACAAATCGTTGACCCTCGTGTGTAATAAATCCAAATGCTTGATCGCGGCCAAAATCTTCGTCTTAAAAACTTTAGCCATTGCATCCTTATCCAACCCCATTACCTTGTCTTCTTGTTTATCCTTCGTGGAAGGGATAGAGTAATCATCATCCAATTTAAGGTTCAAAGTCAAAATGTTTAATGAATTCCCATTCTTAACATTGATTGCGCGAGCATCATTCTCAGAATCTATTTCTCTTAACAACTCAATGACTGCTAAAAGGGCATCAGCTAATATGCTTCTGTTTTTATTATAATTCCATTGATTCAGTTGGTTAGAGACCAAGCTCCGCTTATCTCTCTTCGTAGAACGATTATGTAGCACCTGGTCGTCTCCTAAAACTGTCTCATGCCCTTGCGCTAAAGAATTGGAACCTCTAGTGTACGTCAGCACAGAAGGGTCCTCGGCAGGGTTATCGATCTCTTCCTGATCAGGTTCCTCTTTTATGGCCGGATTCTTCCCGGAACCAGTTTGATATTCTTGATTAGACATTACACAAAGATACGCAACCCTTACACGCTACTTCCACCATCCGCCTGTGTGTATGGAGTATATGTTTCTATATCTATACGGGTGTATGTGTATATATATGTGTATTTATTTGTATAGCGTAATACTAAAACAATAAATCCAATTCGCCCAAGTGACTTACATAGAAAACGCTTCAAAACACAGGAAACCAAATGAATAGCACATGCTACAGTAGCGCTATCGATAGCTTGCAGCAAGCACTCTTCGATTATTGATGAATGCCGCATTCAATTGTTTCAAACGTGAAATATGCGCCCAATATTCCTGGAAACACCGTAAAAACTTCAAATTTTGCACGCTTATGGACACTGTTTGTATCAATGTCTACCCCATGCCAATACGGCTCTCGACTGCTGTTCTTTAGGACAACTCAACCCATTCTAGTCCTCGAGGCATTGAAATCGAGGTCTCGCAACTGTTTTCTAGTCGTACATAGCGATCCAGAAAATTTTCACTAAGAATTTTCACTCAAATGTTGAAGCTCATCTCATCTCATCTCATCACCATTTTAATCGGTTATTTGTGAGTGCTGGTATTTGATTGCAAATATCGCTCTGTGTTGCTTTAGTATTGTTTCTAGTACTGCTGTTAGACTACAGAAGAAAAAAGATCTGGATTTCCTGTGTAGTACGTGATGCAATTATCGTGGAAAGATATTCCTACTGTTCCTCCAGCTAATGATTTATTAGACATCGTTCTGAACAGAACGCAGAGGAAGACGCCTACGGTGATCAGACCTGGGTTTAAGATGACTAGAATTAGGTCTTTCTACATGCGTAAAGTTAAATTTACCGCTGAAGGATTTGTAGAGAAATTCGATGATTTATTGAAAGGTTTCCCGAACATTAATGATGTTCATCCTTTCCACAGAGATTTAATGGATACGTTGTATGAAAAAAATCATTATAAGATTTCGTTAGCTGCTGTGTCTCGTGCAAAGTCGTTGGTTGAGCAGGTTGCTAGAGATTATAATAGATTATTGAAATTTGGTCAATCTTTATTTCAATGTAAACAATTGAAGAGAGCTGCGTTGGGTAGAATGGCCACGATTGTCAAGAAATTGAAAGATCCATTGAACTATTTGGAACAAGTTCGTCAACATTTGGGTAGATTACCTTCTATTGATCCAAACACGAGAACTTTATTGATCTGTGGGTATCCAAATGTCGGTAAATCCTCGTTCTTGAGATGTATCACCAAAGCTGATGTGGAAGTGCAACCGTATGCGTTCACCACCAAATCTTTGTATGTCGGTCATTTCGATTATAAATATCTAAGGTTCCAAGCTATTGATACCCCAGGTATCTTGGATAGACCTACTGAAGATATGAATAACATTGAGATGCAATCGATCTACGCTATTGCTCATTTGAGATCGTGTGTGTTGTATTTTATGGATCTTTCAGAACAGTGTGGGTTTTCCGTGGAAGATCAAGTCAAATTATTTCATTCTATCAAGCCTTTATTTGCTAATAAATCAGTGATGGTCGTTATGAATAAGACAGATATCATTGGCCCAGAAGATTTAGATGAGGAAAAGACTCAACTACTTCAAACCATTAGAGATGTTTCTGGTGTTGAGATTATGACTGCTTCTTGTCAATTGGAGGAAAACATTATGGACGTGAGAAATCAAGCTTGTGAAAAATTGTTAACTGCAAGAATTGAGAATAAATTGAAATCCCAAGCTAGAGTTAACAACGTTTTGAATAAGATTCATGTAGCTAAGCCACAGGCAAGAGATGACATAGAAAGAACTCCATTCATCCCAGAAAAATTCAAGCAATTAAAGAGGTATGACCCTGAAGATCCTAACAGAAGAATCCTGGCTAGAGATATTGAAGCCGAAAACGGTGGTGCAGGTGTATTTAACATTAACTTGAAAGATAAGTACATGTTGGACGAAGATGAATGGAAGAATGATATTATGCCAGAAGTTTTAGATGGTAAGAATGTTTACGATTTCTTGGACCCTGAAATTGCTGCTAAATTGCAAGCTTTGGAAGAAGAAGAAGAAAGACTGGAAGCTGAAGGCTTCTATCATTCTGATGATGAGGAAGAAACTTATGAAGGTTTTGATGCATCTGAAATTGGTGATATTAGAGAAAAAGCTGCATGGATCAGAAATAGACAGAAGGTTATGATTAAAGAGGCAAGAAATAGAAAATCCTTAAAGAACAAAGCTATAATGCCTCGTTCGAAGCTTTCGAAATCGTACGGAGCAATGGAAAAGCATATGGCTACTTTAGGTCACGATGTTTCTTCTTTGTACGCTAAACAAACTGAAACTGCTGAAAAATACAGATATAGAGAAAATGGTGCAGATGTTGTCCTTAGAGCTTCCGAAATTGCTGATAATGTTTCATCAAGAAGTGGTAAATTAAGACAATCTGATAGATTGCTTGATGGTGTGGCTGATGGTTCTCAGAGATCCAAGACAGATAGAATAACTAAACTACACAGAAGAGAAAGAAATAGAAATGCCAGAGCCGGTGAAGCTGATAGACATTCTACAGCATCTCTACCTAAACATCTGTTCAGTGGTAAGCGTGGTAACGGTAAAACTGATTTCCGTTAAGAATATAAGCAAGACTGCGTTGACATGGATTTTTATCAATTTTTTATTTTTTATGATCTCCATAACCCATTGTATTTTCATGTCCTCGGTAGGACAAAAACTTCTTTGATACGCTCATTACTTTTCATTCCAAATTTATATGTTTTTATCTCCATACTCATTAATGTACATTAGCTTCTGATTATACACCAACAGAGTTTTAACTCCTCCTATTGAACATTAACATTTGAACTTCAATGTGAAACACCTTAGTTTTTTTTTAGACTCGTTTTAGTAATTTGCGTCGTAAATTGCGTCAATAATTATATGTGTCGCGACAATAATCCACTTGGCAGGTAGCTTGTCGATCATGACTTTAATAAGAATGTAGATAATTATCATGATATGTGTTAGGTACAGTTTCAAGCGACTAAAGTGGCACTCTAGATAATATAGTCAAACTATAAAGAAGGAACCTCACCATGACACACGAAAAGAGTAAAGAAACTTTCAAATCAATTGACCCGACAAATGAGGATTTAGTAAATATTGATTTGTTAGAAACCTATAAAGATGAACACAATACTAATGAAAGAAAATTCGAACTTTTCTCTCCAAGTAAATTGTATGGTGAAGGCTCTCCAAATGACGACTTATTCTTTGTTGATAAAGAGAATATGGACTCTAATGAAAATAAGACATTGAGTAAGCATACATCTACTTCAAAAGATGTGACTTCTGACACAGAATCAATTACAGTAGAAGTTCCATATAGTTGCTTTACTAAATGGAATGTTATTGTTACGTTCGGTATTATTATATTTATTGGGTTTTTGGGGCCCATGTCAGGAAATATATATATCCCAGCATTACCTTTGCTACAAAAAGAATTCAACGTATCGACTTCAGTGATTAATTCCACCGTCTCAGTGTTTATGGCAGTATTTGCGGTAGGACCACTGTTTTGGGGGGCGTATGCTGATCTTGGTGGACGCAAGATTTTGTATTTAATTTCCTTGGTACTAATGACTATCGTGAATGTTTTACTAGCATCTGTGCCATCCAACATTGGCTCACTTTATGTCCTGCGAATTTTTCAAGCATTCGCATCAAGTTCTGTGATGACTTTAGGTGCCGGAACTGTAACAGATTTAACACCTCCAAAGCACAGAGGTAAGGCAATTGGATATTTTATGATGGGACCAAATATGGGTCCCATTTTGGCACCCATTATTTCCGGTTTAATTCTTAGAGATAGCGACCATTGGAGATGGTTGTTTGGGTTTACAAGCATTATGAGCGGGATAGCTCTTATATTAGTCATCTGTTTATTACCAGAGACTTTGAGATGTATTGTTGGTAATGGTGATTCCGGTTGGTCTACAAGTCATGATGGGGATATCTGTATGGCTACAAAACATCCCAGTTATACTAAGATTAAATTATTCAAAGATCTCGGATTCCAAAAACCGGTTTGTACTACAGAAGAATTTCAAAACCTGTATCCAAGTCCTCCAAAGGCCACACTACCAATGTATTGGGAAATGATATGTATTGTTCCAGTAACTTTGATATCATGCAGCACTGCTTTATTATTTGCTAATTACTATGCTTTTAGCGTTACCTTCTCGCATTTCTTGGAAGTTGATTATAATTTATCTATGCTTAAGATTGGTGCCGCTTACGTGTGTCCAGGACTAGCCATGCTAATGGGCTCGCAAATTGGTGGACACTTATCAGACTATCTTCGTGCCAGATGGACAAAACAAAACGAAGGGAAACAATTTCCATTAGAAATTAGACTAATGTTAAATTTATGGGGAATCATGATTAATACAATTGGTTGCATTGGTTATGGTTGGTCAATTGATAAGCATTACCATTTAGCGCTAGTGCTATTTTTTGGAGCTTTGACAGCATTTGGTTTAACATGGTGTAGTAATACCACAATGACATATTTAACAGAATTATTATCCAAGAGAGCAGCAAGAACAGTGGCCATAAGCGGATTTTTCCGTAATGTAGCTGCTGCCATCAGCTCAGCGATTGTGATCAAAATGTGTAATATTATGGGAGTTGGATGGTGTTTTACAGGGTTAGGTTTTTGTAATCTCATTTCATTATTCATTATTTGGTATTTGTTAAGATATAGTGGACTTTGGCAAAATAAACTGAAAAACATTTAATCTTGATAAAACATAAAAAAACTGTTTTCTCTTTTGAATTTTGTCAGGATTCCTATAGCTATTAATTAATTTGAATCAGTATTTTATTATAAAGATTAATAATATATATTGGCCTTTATCATTAGGCAAAGAAATATATACACAGACTATAGTTAAATACACATAGATACATATACATATTTCTTAGAGAAGATGAGTTTGATTTTAGAAAGTTTTCATAATCTAAATTTAAGCTTTCAAAGAAGAAGCTCTTCTCTTTCTGGTTTCAGCCTTTTCAGCCTTTCTTTCAGCTAATCTCTTAGCCAACAATTGAGCGTATTCGGCAGCAGCTTCTCTTTGAGCTTGA